>SJYT01077470.1:348346-380868 GCA_006410635.1 Cephalophus harveyi
ATTGGAATGAAAACTGACCTTTTCCAGTCCTGTGGCCACTGCTGAGTTTTCCAAATTTGCTGGCATATTGAGTGCAGCACTTTCACAGCATCATCTTTCAGGATTTGAAACAGCTCAACTGGAATTCCATCACCTCCACTAGCTTTGTTCGTAGTGATGCTTTCTAAGGCCCACTTGACTTCACATTCCAAGATGTCTGGCTCTAGATTAGTGACCACATCATCATGATTATCTGGGTTGTGAAGATCTTTTTTGTACAGTTCTTCCGTGTATTCTTGCCACCTCTTCTTAATATCTTCTTCCCTAGTCTCTTGCTCCTCTTCTGGTACTAAGCACATAGCCTGGACAGAGGGAGCTGGAACAGCCATCCAGAACCATGAGATGGAAACTATCACGTGCTGAGGATGGCAGAACAGTGAGATGGAGTCTGGGTCTCTTTCACTGTCAAACCATCAAGACAGTCCTATGAGAGCTACATAGACTTCGACATAGGAAGAAATTAACTTTCATCTTATATAAGTCACTGGATTTGGAGATTTCTTTATAATAGAAGCCTAATTTAGATCCTAATATATCAGATTATATGAGATTGATAATTAGCATAATGGTATTAAGTTGTACTTATAGAAAGAAGGATCTTATTTCATTGCAACAGATTCTTCTGGAACAACCTCCTCAAACTGCCAGACAGCATAAATTCAGGAAGAGACCAAAGACGTGATTTATTGTCATAGGCTTAAAATCTAGAAAATGTTGTTGAGTTGTTGAGCCAGCTCCATTTTCCCTTGCAGCTTCTTTCTAAAGGCTTGGAATATTACACTTTAAATGTGGAATATTTGGGAAGAGGACTTTCTGATGCTGAAAAGCACAAGTTCTTCCATTTCCTTAATCCTACTACAAAAATGTGTGGCCCCAATGCCTTATATCAGACCTGTTGGCTCCTTTTTCTGTAAAGACTCTAGTTGTTATCTTAAAATCACACTGGATCATATTAGTTCTCTCCTCCCAATTTCCTTTTCTTAAAGCCTGAAGCCTCATCATATCACAATGAAGTATTGTAAAAATATAGTGTAACAAATGTTTTCCTCTGGGCTTGGTAAATTGGAATGGGGCAAGGACTGTGCATTTACACCCAATTTACTTCAGACCATATTACCTGTAGAATAACTTGTGAGTTCTCAGATAAAAGCAAATAATGGAAACCATGCCAAAGTAAATGAACATTTTTCAATTCCTTTCAACTATTAAATAGCAATATATTTCCTCAGAAATATCAAAATGCACAGGAGCATAGTCTACTTTCAAGCAAAATGTCATACATATTCTCTACCACTGCTTCAGAAGGACTGAACATATGCATTCTGCATATGCCTTCTACCAGCCTTTCTAATCCCAAGTATATAAGCAGCAAAAATGTGTGCAAATGTTCACCAAATAAAACTAGTAGAATGTCACAGAAGTGTTATTCATAATAATCCCCAAGTGAAAACAGCCCAAATGACCAGGAAGAATAAAAACAAATGAGGTACTCCTGAGCAAGTGAATATTCGACTAGAATGAGAATGAATTGACTACACGAGCACACAACCGTATAGGTAAATCTCACAAATAAAATGTTGTGTAAAAGAACCCAGGAATAAAAGAATGCATACTTTATGATTCTATTAACCCACAGTTCAAGCCAGGCAAAATGAATTTATAGTGTTAGAAGACAAAATAGTCACCAGTGGGATAAATAATGAGTAGGAGAGGTATGGAAGAGCTCTAGGGTACACACGATGCTCTGATTTATTTGTCTGGGTGCTGGTTACCTGGGTGTATTCACTTTGTAAACATTCAACAATCTGAGCACTTACATGCAGGTATGCTATACATCAATTTTTGAAAAAATAAAGAATATATGAATCCAAAATATTAGATGTGTTCTAATACCAAAGGTAAAACAATGTGAGAAAAGATTGTTGCCACCATCTATTTGAAACACTGACTCTAAAAAATACTATGGGGATATTCTTTAAAATGGATAAGTTACATCAAAGGACAAATATAAACACTATAGAGAATAGGCAAAAAATGACAAGCAAGAAGCATTACCTTTTAAGAAAATCTGCTAACAGCCTTCAGGTCAAATGATGACAATATAAAACTTCAACACTAATTGTTTTACTTCCAAGCAGCAATTTCACTTTTACACATCACCATTTGACTTACTTAGAATCTACTTTTGCAATGGAGATCAAAAGAAGACTACGTCATAATTTTTGTAATCTGGATTATCCATTGAAAACCAGAATCTGTTGGGTTTATAATGACCAGCATGCTGGTTTCAAGAGGTTCTCTATGTATAGAGGGATAGAGGTAACTCAGTCTGTAAGAGCCTGACTTACGTTTTTAATGCAGCAGCCACCTGCATTAAAGGTTATGCAAGCAACTGATGAAGTTCAGGCTGCCTCTTAAGTGCCAAACACAAATAAATTTGGAATAGAAATGTCAACTAACATCAACCATCATTGTGGATAGAAAGGACTGAGCAAAGCTCTCAGGGAGAAGGGCAGCTTTTGCACTGGAGATGACTTCTTGTAAGGATTTAAGTTCTCTCTCTCAGCACTGATTTGATTTCAGGTCATGATTACATGACATGTTTTGTCAAGAGAAGGTATTTCAGAGAGGAGGCAGTCTTCCATCTCCAAGACAGTCAAAGCTCATGATGACATCCTCGCCTGCCAGGCCATGAGCAAACTCAGGAGAAAGCTTGTGCAAACTGAGAGGCAAGTGGCACAGCAACTCAGCAAGTGCCAGACCTAACAATTCAGACATCTAGCTGTTCTTGGTAGAGGTAACAGAAGGTCTTTTAGGCATGACCTAAAAACCAGAAGCCATAAGGAAATAACTGGTTGATAACAAACACACAGGGAAAATATTTTCAATGTTTCAACAAAAGGTATACACCTTTATTGTACAAATAGATTTATCAACTACCACATCAAACAAAAAGGGCAAAGTGAAGGAAGAGGCAATTCACAAAGGAAGAAGGATAAATGAACATCAAGCCTACAAAGGCTTTTCTCCACTCTAAATTTTAAAATAAACAAATAAAATGAGGAATTTCCCCCTCCTTTTTTGTTGAGAGGAACAGAAGGGCTTCCAAATAAAAAAGACAAAAAAAAAAAAAATCTAAAGCCACTGTTGGCAAAAGTGTTTAGAAATAAAGTACCTCATATGAATGCAATTATATGCAAGGGCTCAAAAATGTGTGATCTCTACTAGCAAGACCTGAGACAAGCTCAACATTCATTTACAGGGAGTAGTTAAATAAATCACAATGCTGCTGATAAAGTAGATTTACAATGAGGTAAATCTGTACTCACTCACAAGTGCTAAGATTAATGAGATGTTGTTAGGGAACCAAGTAGACTATATAATAACAAGTAACCATTTCATATGAAAGAGTACATGTGTATATAGTGTGCATATATATATATGTGTATTACATGACATGTTTTGTCAAGAGAAGGGATTTCAGAGAGTATATATATATATACACATATATATAATAGAGAAGTGAGAGAATCCAAAGAAAGAGGAGGAGGAGGCTGGATGAAAAAAGTAAGAAGAAAGGATGGAAGGGGAAGGAGAAAGGAAGAATCAGTTATTAATGTTGATTATCTGCATGGTGGTAATTTGGGTGACCACTTCTTACACATTTATGAATTATTCAATGTTATTACAAAGAAAATGCTTTTATTTACCACTAAAAAGGAAAGTTTCACTTAAAAATAATGAAACTAATAGAAAACATTTCAGGCATAATTAGGGCTCACATGTATCACACCATACTTGGAAGATCCTATACGTTAAGAATATCAAACCATCTTGTCTTCTATTCTTTCTGCCTTTTCCCCCAAAGTCAATCTGTTTCCATATCCCATTAATCTCCCTTTCACCAAACGTTCAGTAAGCATTTGATGAAGCTCGGGTTTTCTGTCTCCTTCCTTCCTCTCCCTCCCAATTTTTCTTCTCCCTTAGGTTCTGCCTCCATCATCCATCACTCAGATCATTGCTGCAGCCTCCTAACTTGCACCAGTGTTTCTGACTTCTGCTCCTATTCTTCCTTTATACCACAGAGCCATCCTTCTATTGTGCTTTCAAAAGCATTCTATATTTCCCTCTGGCCCCAAATTTGTGGCATTCGAATCTATTAGCACATATCTGCACATCCAACCTCATCTCTCCTATATTTAACCCTCTCCATTTTGAACTCCAAGTAATTGCTTGTCCAGGGATGCCCTGTCATTCTCTACCCTCACCAAGTATATTTCTGTCTCACTGGTCCATTAAAAAGTAAACATACCTGCCCTTTCCTCGTTATGAAAACTTTGCTTATTTTTCAAGATTCAGGTCAAATTGAATCCTCTCTGAGGCTCCTGCTTATCCTTCAGCAAAACAAAAACTATCCTTTTTTTTTTTTTTAATCAATATTTCATCATTCTAAGTGCCCTGATCTTTTCCACTACAATGTGAGCTTATATTATGTTGCTCTTATGAGCGGAGACAATTTTCTGTGTATTTCTTATTCCCTTATTTCCTCAAATTCCTAACACAGGCACTTAGAACATTTTAAAAAATGATGTGAGCATCTGCCATCTGCCAGGCTCTGTGCTAGGTGAAGTCCATATTAAGCTGTTCTCACAACATGATCTGTGTGGTAGGTACAGTCACTTCCATTTTGTGTGGTCAAGACAGGCCAAGAGGTTAAGTAACTTGCCAGAGACCAGGCAGTGATGGCAGATCTGAGGTGCCAGCCCTGGACTGCTGTGTGCCTCCAAGCCCATGCCTCCCCTCCCTCTCCTGACCAGTGTTCCTACACAAATGCATAAGGAGCTGGACTGGTCTGAACATGCAGAAAGTGATGACCCCTAAAACCCAGTTGCCCAACTGAGAAAGTAATCAGTGTATTCTTCAGTTATCAAAATTTCAGTTTGCTTTAGGCATACTCAAGTATCAGCCACCCTCTGAGAATATATCCTCCCTGCACATTTGTTTCTGTCCCATAGACCACTTTGCCTAGAATTCAACTCCCTGCCTTCTCTCATATTCTGATGTAATAGCTGGCATCCATACCAGGAAGACGGCTTGTCTAGTCTACCATCCATCTCTATATCTATCTCAATGATGCTTATTACCTCTCATCTTCATTTTGTACATTCTAATGGTTTCAAATTAAGTCTTTCTGAGCATCAGTGGCTTAAAACAACAGAAATTTATTCTCTCACAGTTCAGGAAGTCAGAAGTCTGGAACCAAGGGGTCAATAGGGTCGTTTCATATGAAGACCCTGAGGGAGAATTGTTCCACTTTTCTCTCTCAGTTTCTGGTGATGGCCTGCAGTCTTTAATTATTTTAGCCTTACACGTAAATCCTTGTCTTTCAGATAAATTATTTCGATCTCTGCCTCCATTTTTCACATGACCTTCCTATTTTGCTGTGTGTCTTTTCCATTTCTATCTCTTACAAGGACACCAGTCTTCAGGTTCAGGGTACACTCTAACCCAGAGTGGTTTCATCTTGAAATCTTTACCTCAATTATACCCATAAAGATTCTTATTCCAAATAAAGTCACATTCTGAGGTTCTGGTGAATATATCTTTTTGGGGGCCACTATTCAACCTACATGGGCTTCCCTTGTGACTCAGCTGGTAATGAATCTACCCAAAATGTGGGAGACCTGGGTTCGATCCCTAGTTGGGAAGATTCCCTGGAGAAGGGAAAGGCCACCACTCCAGTATTCTGGCCTGGAGAATTCTATGGACTGTATAGTCCATGGGGTTGCAAAGAGTTGGACACAACTGAGCAACTTTCACTTTCAACTCAACCCATATAACCAACATTGACTGAAAGTTTAGTATGTGTCAGGTGTTATTCTAAGCAACGTGTATTCATTCATTTCATCCTCATAATAACTAAAAGATGAAACCATGCCCCCTATTTATTGATAAGAAAGATAGACATAGAAGATCTATTAATTTTCACAAGGTAAAAAACAAAGCTAGTATTTCAATCCAGGTGATCTGACTCAAGAGTTCATATTATTCATACAAGGGCCAACTGCAACAGAAGCATTTGCCAGAATCAAAGTGTGCTAATGAATAGCCAGGACCACTCCTAGAGAATCACATTATTAATCTAAGAGCCCCAAACTAGACAGTGTTGGAGAATACATTACGTATGTGCCATAGCAACTTATGCTCAACCATGGCAAACATCACTAACTGATCACAGAATTCTTTTTGAGTCTGAAGCTAGTGGCAAGTGTTCCAAACACTGATTACTTAACATAATCAGTTGAAGGTGACACTCGGGATGAAACCTCTTCGCCATCCTGGTTCTAAGGATTTTCTATTTTACTAAAAGTAAACAAGTAAATAAGAAAAATGGAGAGAACATAAAGATGAGGTTTGGCTTCTCCTGTCTCCTGCTGAAAGGTGAACCCCTATTCTATCTTCCAACCTGCCTCCTCCTAGGATTTGTAACTACCTTCCAACTCTGACAGAGCAAAACTGGATCATATCAAACAGCAAGAAGAGGCAGACCAAAGCCCAGGCTCAAAATCCAGATACCATCAGACTTTGAAATCCAGAGACTGCACAGGCTGCCAGCACATTCTTGGAAAAGTTCTGGTCTTATGAAGAAACTTTGCTTCAACTGCTAAGAAAAAATATTAGATAACGATTTCTTTTTTCAAAGTTAGTGATGGGAGCTGGTGGTGGGATGGGAATTCACGAGGTGACAGGACAGTAGGTCAACTTCCTCAGAACCCGGCTTCGTTCTCAGTGTTCCCTGCGATCAAGCTGCTCTTCACACAAATTTCTCTGCAGGTAATGGCATCTGTTGGAACTCTTTACAATCAATTATTTTCTAGTCCTCTTTATTTAAGCATACAGACATAACTATAATGAGTGCACTGGAAAAAGACACACAACATATTCCAAGGAAATAAAATTTTCTTGGCTGTTAAAAATTGGACTCCATAACTTTGGTTTAGATACTTATTCCTCACCTCTACTATTATACGTTATGTTATTATATGTGTAACATATTATATAATAGGTTAAAAACCTATTAAAAATAGGTTTTATTAGCTTTTGCTTTTCCTGTCTACCTAACTTTTAAATATTCTAGACAAATCTTCTGCTCTCAATTAAAAACAGCATTAAAAAAAAATAAATGAGCCCACTCGATCACATAGGTGTCAACCCAATGTTGGCCATGGGAGTCTGTCCTAATAAAGAGAGGAGAAGACAACAGAAAGAGTCCAGGATCTCATCAGGCCTTTTGCAAAGAACATAGTACCTTTACTGGCAATCAACTTAAGGCTTAACCTACTCATTTATTACTAAGGCAATGTTCAGTTTTCACACACACACACACACACACACAAAACGAATGTAGCAGAATATAGTGTGTAAAAGTCACTCAGTTCAGTTCAGTCGCTCAGTCGTGTCCGACTCTTTGCGACCCCATGAATCGCAGCACGCCAGGCCTCCCTGTTCATCACCAACTCCCGGAGTTCACTCAGATTCACGTCCATCGAGTCCATGATGCCATCCAGCCATCTCATCCTCGGTCGTCCCCTTCTCCTCCTGCCCGCAATCCCTCCCAGCATCAGAGTCTTTTCCAATGAGTCAACTCTTCACATGAGATGGCCAAAGTACTGGAGTTTCAGCTTTAGCATCATTCCTTCATCCGGTCCCATCACTTCATGGGAAATAGATGGGGAAACAGTGGAGACAGTGTCAGACTTTATTTTTTTGGGCTCCCAAATCACTGCAGATGGTGACTGCAGCCATGAAATTAGAAGATGCTTACTCCTTGGAAGAAAAGTTATGTCCAACCTAGATAGCATTTTCAAAAGCAGAGACATTACTTTGCCGACTAAGGTCTGTCTAGTCAAGGCTATGGTTTTTCCTGTGGTCCTGTATGGATGTGAGAGTTGGACTGTGAAGAAGGCTGAGCACCGAAGAATTGATGCTTTTGAACTGTAGTGTTGGAGAAGACTCTTGAGAATCCCTTGGACTGCAAGGAGATCCAACCAGTCCATTCTGAAGGAGATCAGCCCTGGGATTTCTTTGGAAGGAGTGATGCTAAAGCTGAAACTCCAATACTTTGGCCACCTCATGCGAAGAGTTGACTCATTGGAAAAGAGTCTGATGCTGGGAGGGATTGGGGGTAGGAGGAGAAGGGGCCGACCGAGGATGAGATGGCTGGATGGCATCATGCACTCAATGGACATGAGTCTGAGTGAACTACGAGAGATGGTGATGGACAGGGAGGCCTGGCGTGCTGCGATTCATGGGGTCGCCAAGAGTCGGACACAGCTGAGCGACTGAACTGAACTGAACTGAATGGCACAACCAATACAATTTTGTAAAGTAATTAACCTCCAATTAAAATAAATAAATTTATATTAAAAAAAAACAAAGTAAAATAAAAAGGATAAGAATATGTCCCATGAGTTGCTTTTCATCTGTGTCAACATGATTAAAGATTTATTGTTCTTCAATTCAGTTTAATTCAGTCGCTCAGTTGTGTCCATCTCTTTGCGACCCCATAAATTGCAGCACGCCAGGCCTCCCTATCCATCACCATCTCCCAGAATTCACTCAAATTCACGTCCATCGAGTCAGTGATGCCATCCAGCCATCTCATCCTCTGTCGTCCACTTCTCCTCCTGCCCCTAATCCCTCCCAGCATCAGAGTCTTTTCCAATGAGTCAACTCTTCACATGAGGTGGCCAAAGTACTGGAATTTCAGCTTTAGCATTAGTCCTTCCAAAGAACACCCAGAGCTGATCTTTAGAAGGGATTGGTTGGATCTCTTTGCAGTCCAAGGGACTCTCAAGAGTCTTCTCCAACACCACAGTTCAAAAGCATCAATTTTTCAGCGCTCAGCCTGCTTCACAGTCCAATTCTCACATCCATACATGACCACAGGAAAAACCATAGCCTTGACAAGATGCACCTTTGTTGGCAAAGTAATGTCTCTGCTTTTGAATATGCTATCTAGGTTGGTTATAACTTTTCTTCCAAGGAGTAGGTGTTAATTTCATGGCTGCAATCACTATCTGCAGTGATTTTGGAGCCCCCAAAATAAAGTCTGACACTGTTTCCCCATCTATTTGCCATGAAGTGATGGGACCAGATGCCATTCGTTTTCTGAACGTTGAGCTTTAAGCCAACTTTTTCATTCTCTTCTTTCACTTTCATCAAGAGGCTTTTTAGTTCCTCTTCACTTTCTGCCATAAGGTTGGTGTCATCTGCATATCTGAGGTTATTGATATTTCTCCTGGCAATCTTGATTCCAGCTTGTGTTTCTTCCAGTCCAGCATTTCTCATGATGTACTCTGCATATAAGTTAAATAAGCAGGGTGACAATATACAGCCTTGACGTACTCCTTTTCCTATTTGGAACCAGTCTGTTGTTCCATGTTCAGTTCTAACTGTTGCTTCCTGCCCTGCATACAGGTTTCTCAAGAGGCAGGTCAGATGGTCTAGTATTCTCATCTCTTTCAGAATTTTCTACAGTTTATTTTGATCCACATAACTTAATTCTCCTTCTCTCCAGAGCCTTCAATACTTTCTGCTCTCTGTAACAGCTTCCATGTAGAGAAGTATGAAAAGAATGGTGGGAATTGAGGCTCTAGCTCTGCCACTCACTTGCTGTGGAACTTAGATGTCTCCTTCTTTTCTATGGATTTCAGTTTTGTTATTTGTGAAAAATGAAAAAGACAATTATGTACATTGGAATAAGTAAGTACATTGTACTCATAAAGTACATTGGAGAAAGTAAGAAGAGATCAATAAATTTGCCAAATAGGGAAGGGGGACCCAGAGAAATATGATGTTCAAGTTGGCTAGATGTCCTAGGCATGGAGGTAAGAATGAGAATGGCAAATGGAAGGACTAGCAAGTTACCTGATACAGATGCAGCTGATATGTGGAAAGCAGTGCATGGAGAGGAGTGATACGAAATGAGACATAAAAGGGAGCTTTCAGCCTGTCTATAAAAGGCCTTGAATTCTTAAAGGCCATTAAAGTTTAAGAACCAGGTAGATGACACGGGTAGTATAGGGGAATTGTTCTCAAATGTTTTGATCTCAGTATTACACTTATACTCTTAAAAATTACTGAGGACTTCAAAGAGGCTTTGATGTTGTGGTTGATATCTATTAATGTTTACCATATTGCAAATTAACCTGGGAAATTAAAAAAAATTTATTGCTTCATTGAAAAAATAACAATACAATTATACTCCAATAAAAACAATATTAAACCAATGTATATTAGCATATTTTTATTTAAAAATATATTTTCTTGTTTCATTTTAAAAAAATTTTATGGAATATGGTTGACTGACAATGTTGTGTTAGTTTCAGGTGTACAGCAAAGTGACTCTGTTATGCAGATACATATATCCACTCCTTTACAGATTCTTTTCCCATATAGGCCATTACTGAGTATTGAGTAGAGAGTTCTCTGTGCTATACAGCAGGTTCTTATTAGTATTTTATGTATAGTAGTGTGTATATGTCAATCCCAACATCCCAATTTATCCCTCTTTCTCTTACCTCCTGGTAACTATAAGTTTGTTTTCTACATCTGTAACTCTACTTCTGTTTTATAAATAAGTTGATTTATACCATTTTTTTTGATTCTGCATGTAAGTGATATCCTATGATATTTGTTTTTGTTTTACTTCACTCAGTATGACAATCTCTAAGTCCACCCATGTTGCTGTAAATAGTATTATTTCACTATTAAAATGGCTGAGTACTATCCCCCTGTATATATGTACCACACCTTCTTTATCCATTCCTCTGTTCAATGCACATTTAGGTTGCTTCCATGTCTTGGCTATTATAAATAGTGATTCAATGAACACTGGGGTGTATGTATCTTTTTAAAAAAATCTACTTAAAAATATAATTTACTAAATTGTTGTAAGCCTTAATGATAAAAAAGAAGATTCATAGAAAGGACTATTAGACAAGTATACATTTCTGATAAATTTCAGAGTTGTGTCTTTTTGAATTAAGGTTTTCTCCATTTATGCCCAGGAGTGGGATTGCTGGCTCATATGGCCACTGTATTGTTAGCTTTTTAAGGAACCTCCATAATATTCTCTGCATTCCTACCAATAATATATTAATAGGAAGATTTCCTTTTCTCTATCCCTTCTCAAACATTTATAGTTGGTAGATTTTTTGATGATAGCCACTCTGCCAGGTGTGAGATGATACCTCTTTGTAGTTTTGACTTGAATTTCTCTAATAATTAATTATGTTGAGCATCTTTTCATGTGCTTTTTGGTCATCTGTATGTCTTCTTTGGAGAAATGTCTATTTAAATCTTCTGCCCATTTTTGATTCAGTTATTTTTTTTTCATATTGAGCTGCATGAGCTATTTTTATATTTTAGAGATTAATCCCTTGTCAGTTGCTTCATTTGCAAATATTTTTTCCCATTCTTAGGGTTGTCTTTTTGTTTTGTTTATGTGCAAAAGCTTCATATATTTTCCAAAAATAAAACATACTGAGAAGAATGGTATCATTTCAGATTTTTCCAAAAACTCTTTCTCTATGGTTTAGTAGAAGACAGCCAGATTCTAGTGGCTGTTTCTGCATTCAATCTATTATGATGTCATTTTATTTGAAGGAAATAAGGAAAATCTGGCCTTGCTCAGGTATGTGGATAATCTTTGTGCACGCGTGCTCAGTCGTGTCCAACTCTTTGCGACCCTATGGACTGTAGACTGTCAAAATACTACACCAAAACTCCACAAGTATAGTTTTTTAAACTTTAGTTAGAGCGTAGATCCAAAAACTATCTTAATGAACTTTTCATATTCTATGACATTACAGTCCATTGATCTATATTGCACTTTGAGTGAATCATTTACCCAGGAATGATTTTGTAGCACCATGCCTTGGTCATTTGGAAAACTTTTAGTACACTTAGTAACACAAATCCTGCATGCACATTTCATTATACACTGATTTTAAAAGACTGTGTTAATAATACCATTGATCTTATCAAAAATATTGTGGGAAACTCAAGCTCATGGTGGAAGATAAAATTTTTTGAAAATTCCAATTTTTATTTGAAAACTCAAATGTCATCATTGACAACAAATATTGTCACTTGTTTTCTGTAAAGTGACAAGTTCACATCATTCATTTTAAAGAAAATATCTTCCAAATACCCAAGTCTGAATAAGCACAGTTTATCTCTCAGTTGCTCTGTCAATTAAAAATGATATTCTGTGTAAAAAGCAGCTAGTTCAGCCCATTACTCACAAGTGCTTTCCCTGAGACAACCATCATACTTTGTTGTACAGCAGAGATGTTTTATGATTAATTTCATTTTGTCACATAGAACATTAGAAAGTTACATACTCTAGGATTAAGATTTAATAAAATTAATATTTTTGCTGCTTAATCAAGGATATTTTAAAAGTGAAAATGTCTTATTTTTTCTGGAAGTTAGTGGTAGTCAAGAATCTAGTGACCATTTAGTTTTATGAAATTTTTATGCATGCCAAAATTTTTATGGTTCCAGTCATGCAAATATCCACACAATGAAAAAGGTAAATGGCTTTAATACAAAATACTAAAAACTTAGTATCATTATGAAAATAGTTTTGACCTCTAAGTGAAAATGAAAGTGTTAGTTGCTCAGTCATGTCCTACTCTTTTTGACCCCATGGACAGTAGCCTGCCAGGCTCCTCTGTCCATGGAATTCTCTAGGCAAGAATACTGGAATGGGTTGCCATTCCCTTCTCCAGGGAATCTTCTTGACCTAGAGATTGAACCTGGGTCTTCTACATTTCAGGCAGATCCTTCATCAACTGAGCCACCAGAGAAGAATGGACACCCTAAAATTATCTCAGGGACCTCCATGAGACCACAGTTCTCTTCTCTGAGAACTCCTTATAGAGAGGTGTTTTGAAAGATTGGATTATTGGAAACAAGAAGACCAGTTAGGAGATGGTTGCAGATAATACAAGTGAGAAATTATAAGAACTTCAACTAAGGCAATCTCAGTAAGAATGGGGTGGCAGGTATTAATGCAAAAAAAATTTAAAATATTTAGTCAGTGTGACTGTGTTCCTTCTGTTATATTTTCAGTAGCTCCCTCTAAACTAACCACTTCTCTGAAGTCGTATGCTGCTGCTGCAAAATCGCTTCAGTCGTGTCCGACTCTGCACAACCCCATAGACGGCAGCCCACGAGGCTCCTCCATCTGAAGTCCTATAAACATACTCAAATATCTTCTATCTTAAAAAAAAATTCTCCCACAACCAATATTTCCTTCTCATCCTCTTCTCTCTCTAGCAACTTCTAGTTCCTGCTCTATTGTTCTTCTGTACATAGCCAACCAAGACTTTTGAAAGACAGTGAAGTCACTCAGTCTTGTCTGCCTCTTTGTGACCCCATGGACTGTAGCCTACCAGGCTCCTCCGTCCACAGGATTTTCCAGGCAAGAATACTGGAGTGGGTTCCCATTTCCTTTTCCAGGAGATCTTCCCAACCCAGAGATCAAACCCAGGTCTCCCGCATTGTAGGCAGACGCTTTTACCATCTGAGCCACAAAGGAAGGCTTCTGAGAGACTTGATTATTCTCAAAGTCTCAAATTCCTTAACTTCTCTCACACCTCAACCCACTACAATCTGGCTTCACTTCCTACCACTTAACAAAAATTTCTCTTGCCAAGGTCACTAAGTACCCCAGTGATATTAAAACCAATAACACTTTTCAGTGCTGATTCTATTTTTCCTTTCTGTTACATTTGACGCCAGTGTCCAGTCTTTACTCATTGAAATTCTTCCCAGGACAATATCTTAGTTCTCCTTCTGCCTCTTGTCTATTTGTTCTTCATCTCCTCTTTTGGTTATTACTGGACTTTCCTTAGAGATCAGTCTTAAGCCCTTTTCATCTCTTCTATACATGTTCTTCCCTGGAGATTCATACATGCTCATGGCTTTAAATAGCATCTTTTTGTCAAAAAATTTGAAATCTCTCTCTTCAGCCCATACAATTATTCTGAGCTCCAGATTTACTAATCCAACTATCCATTTAACATCTCCATCTGAAAGGCTCTGGCATCTCAAAATAAACATGTTTAAAACCAAGCACTTGATTTATTTCCTATCTCAGTCTAAATATGTTCTTCCTTCTATTAATAAATAGTAAGCTCCATCTATTAACACAATTGCTCATGTCAAAGATAACTGGGCATAATTTTAGTGGCTCCTTTCTCTCACTCACCACCCAGGTGCATCAGTCGTTTTTGTTGTTCAGTTGCTAAGTCATGTCTGACTTATTGGAGCCCCTTGAACTGAAGCACACCAGGCTCCTCTGTCCTTCACTATATCCCAGCATTTGCTCAGACTCATGTACATTGAGTTGATGATGCCATGCTAGCATCTCACCTTCTGTCACCCCCTTCTCCTCCTGCCCTCAGTCTTTCCCAGCATCAGAGTCTTTTCCAATGAGTTGGCTCTATACATGAGGTGGCCAAAGTATTGGAGCTTCAACTTCAGCATCAATCCTTTCAATGAATATTCAGGGTTGATTCCTTAAGGATTGACTGGTTTGATCTCCTTGCATTCCAAGGGACTCTCAAGAGTCTTCTCCAGCACCACATTTAAAAAGCATCAGTGCTTTGGTACCCAGTCTTTTTTATGGTCCAACTCTTACATCCACATATGACTACTGGAAAAACCATAGCTTTGACTATATGGAACTTTAGTCAAAGTAAAGTGATGTCTCTATTTTAAAATTTTCTGTCTAGGTTTGTCATAGCTTTCTTCCAAGGAGCAAGCAACTTTTAATTTCATGGCTGCAGTCACTGTCTGCAGTAATTTTGGAGCCCAAGAAAATAAAATCTGCCACTATTTCCACCTTTTCCCCATCTGTTTGTCATGAAGTGATGGGACCAGATTCCATTATCTTAGTTTTTTGAATATTGAGTTTTAAGCCAGCTTCTTCATTCTCCCCTTTCACCCTCATCAAGAGGCTTTTTAGTTTAGTTTTTTTTTTTTTCTTTTTTGCTTTCTGCCAGTAGAGTGGTATCATCTACATATCTGGGTTTGTTGATATTTCTCCTGGCAATCTTGATTCCAGTTTGCAATTCATCCAGCCTGGCATTTCACATGATGTACTGTGTATAGGTTAAATAACCAGGGTGATGTTGTACAGCCTTAAAGTACTTCTTTCCCAATTTTGAACTAGTTCATTGTTCTATGTCCAATTTTAACTGTTGTTTATTAACCCACATACAGGTTTCTCAGTAGACAGGTAAGGTGGTCTTGTGTTCCCATCTCTTTAGGAATCTTCCACAGTTTATTGCAATCCACACAGTGAAAGGCTTTAGCACAGTCAATAAAGTAGAAGTAGATGTTTTTCTGGAATTCCCTTGCTTTTCCCCACAGCCTCCAGAATGAAAAACACTATCACAGAAAGCTAAAGAAAATTAACACATGGACCACAATCTTGTGTAATTCAATGAAGCTATGAGCCATGTCATGTAGGGCCACACAAGACATATGGGTCATGGTGGAGAGTTCTGACAAAACGTTGTCCACTGGAGAATGGAATGACAAACCACTGAGGTATTCTTGGCTTGATAACCCCAGTATGAACAGTATGAATAGGAGGGCTGATATTCTGAAATATCTGGAAATCTCTAACAAGAGTTATGTTAATGAGTGCTGTAGACAGGTATAAGCCTGTTATCCACATAATAAATAGTATCCTAGCAGAGCACAGTTTGTATTGAGAGCATAAATATAATTTATTATCATAAGGGTGATGTATTTTTGTTCATTAAAATGCACAGATACTTTGAGTGGAATCAGATCATTTATTTAAAGCAAACTGAATCTAAAAAGAAATTATGCAAATGAACTTGTTTATGAAACAGAAACAGACTCACAGAGAACGAACTTATGGTTGCCGAGGAGGCGGCGGGGGGAAGGGTTAGGAAAGTGATAATCAAGGAGTTTGGGATGGATAGGTACACACTGCTGTATTTAAAATGGATAACCAACAATGTCCTACAATATAGCACAGGGAACTCTGCGCAATGTAATGTGGCAGCCTGGATGGGAGAGAAATTTGGGGGAGAATAACCACTTCCCTGGTGGCTCAGATGGTAAAGTGTCTGTCTACAATGTGGGAGACCTGGGTTCGATCCCTGGGTTGGGAAGTTCCCTGGAGAAGGAAAAGGCAACCCACTTCAGTACTCTTGCCTAGAAAATCCCATGGACGGAGGAGCCTGGTATCCATGGGGTCCCAAAGAGTAGGACACGACTGAGCGACTTCACCCTTTCACCCAAATACATGTATATGTATGGCTGAGTCCCTTTGCTGTCCACCTGAAACTGTTAATTGGCTATACTTCAATAGAAATAAAGAGTTTTAAAAAAAGAAAAAAAAAAAAAAAAGCAAGCTGAAGTGCCTCTGAGAGAACAAAATGACTATCATAGCCAAGATACCCGCCCCCCTAATATATAAGCTTATTTCTGATTGACTAGGCCTTGCTGCTAGGATTATAATGACCTCCACATTTTGCTGACATGAAGTCAAAGTTTAATTTTTATAAGACTGAAGGTTTGGACTAGTGTTGTTAGAGAAAGTTAAGTACTAAAGGGACTTTTAAAAAGAAGTTGTCTTTTGAAAGATTTAAAGGAACAGCTAGTAAATGTTTGTTATAGAATTCAGGTGAGAGGTGTTTAGTAGCTATCATCTGGGGAAAATATATAAGAGAATTTTGAGTCCTCTTCAATGATAGGAGACCATAAGGATCAGAAATAATAGGATAATGATAAGGGAGATCAGGAGATCATCTCAGTAGTTTAATCAATCCCTCAAAGTGGATTAATAGGCAGATTAATAGTAGAGTAAAGGGACAGGAAACAGTGTTGAAGAATCAGAAAACTAAACTGTTCCCCTGTCTTGAACCAGGGAACAGAAGGAAGCTGTCCCTATCAGATGTGATAGGTTCCAGGGGATTTGTAAGAATCCTGTTTAGATTTTAGTTAGAATAGATATTCAGTAGTCAGGAAAGAGGAATATAGCTATTTTGAGCTGGGAAACATGCATGTAAGGATCTATAACTTCAAGTTTTATTTCTGTGTCAGTTGCTAGCAGTATCTGATAAGGTCCTTTTCATCAACCCTAAAGGGCAATGTTTTTTCCAAAAGATTAAATCTCAGATTTGAAGATCACATACAGATTTATTTTTGTGCATGTTTTAGAAATGGAGTGTCTTGAGTGTCACATGAGTCACATGAGTCCCTTGAGGTAATTAATCATATCTGCTTGCAATATAAAATTCTTGGGGTGGCCTATTGTTATTTTATAAGGAGATAATCAGATTCTAGAGAGAGTTGATCTTCTATACATTAAAGGTAATAGCAATACTTTAGGATATGAAAGTTCAAGAATTTCTGAGAATGTCTTTAATTTTAGTTTTAGAATTCTGTTAGTTTTCTTTTCTCCCTAATGACTGTGGAAAAAAGGCCCTTGACTATTTTGGTTTTTACATATTTTACATATTTCCCTAAATTTTATATATTTCCCTGATAATATACTGGTAAAATGAGAATCTATGTTGATAAATAAATAGGAATTCCCTGAGTTGGATAAAGGAATCATTGGGGTTGGGGAGCTGTTTACAGTGTAGCTCTCCAGTAAGGAAAGCTTTAACCCATTCTAAGAATAAACAAAAATAACTGGAAAATATCATAGCCTGTAGCATAAAGCATTTGTATGAAATCCATTTGGAGGTGCTTAAAGGGCTTTTGAGGCTTTGGTTTCTGCCCACATCCTATCTTCCCAGTTTTTCCAGGATTGATTTGCTGGCAAGTAGGACATGTTTTGGGTCATCCTTGGCAATACCTCTAAAATTACCCCACCAATGATAGTTTAATATTGTTGCCAGTTTATGTCTGCAATTGTTAATAATGACATGAAACATTTTTACTAAATTCTATTTTAAATTGTTTGATGCTATCAGTTGGCAATCCTGAGAGTGCCAATTATTCAGTTCAGTTGATCAGACACATTCAACTCGTTGTGACCTCATGGACTGCAGCATGCCAGGTATCCCTGTCCATCATCAACTCCTGGAACTTGCTCAAACTCAGGTCCATCGAGTTGGTGATGCCATCCAAACATCTCATCCTCTGTCATCCCCTTCTCCTCCTTCCTTGAGCATGAGGGTCTTTTCTAATGAGTCAGTTCTTAGCATCAGATGGTCAAAGTACTGGAGCTTCAGCTTCAGCATCCATCCTTCCAATGGATATTCAGGACTGATTTTCTTTAGGATTGACTGATTTGATCTCCTTGCAGTCCAAAGTCTTCTGCAAAACCACAGTTCAAAAGCATCAATTCCTCAGCACTCAGCTTTCTTTATTGTCCAACTCTGACATCCATACATGACTACTGGAAAAATCATAGCTTTGACTATACAGACCTTTGTCAGTAAAGTAATGTCCCCCCTTTTCAATATGCTGTCTAGATTTGTCTTAGATTTTCTTCCAAGGATTAAATCTTTTAATTTCATGGCTGCAGTCACCATCTGCAGTGATTTTGAAGCCCCCCAAAATAAAGTCTGTCACTCTTTCCATTGTTTCCCCATCTATTTGCAGTGAACTGATGGGACCAGATGCCATGATCTTCATTTTTTGAATGTTGAGTTTTCAGCCAGTTTTTTCACTCTCCTCTTTCACTTCATCAAGAGACTCTTTAGTTTCTCTTAGCTTTCTGCCATAAGGGTGGTGTCATCTGCATATCTGAGGTTATTGATATTTCTCCCAGCAATCTTGATTCCAGTCCAGCGTTCCTCATGATGTACTCTGCATATAAGTTAAATAAGCAGGGTGACAATATACAGCCTGACTGAACTGAACTGAACTGACATGAATCCTCCATGGGTGTACATGTGTTCCTCATCCTGAACCTCCCTCCCCATACCATTCCTCTGGGTCATCCCATTGCACCAGACCCGAGCATCCTGTATCATGCAAAAAACCTGGACTGTTGATTTGTTTCATGTATGATAATATACATGTTTCAATGCCATTCTCCCAAATTCTAGAGTATGTATAATTTCAGTAATTATGTAGTTTGTCACTGTTGGTTTATTCATTTATTCTAGGTCCTAGCTAAATATATTAAATGATTGCTGCATTATCTCCATTCTATTTTTGAGATTTTGAATGATCTTTACTATCATTACTCCAAGTTCTTTTTCAGGTAATTTCCTATTTCTTTTGCTTATTTGGTCTTATGGGTTTTAATCTTATTAATTTATCTGCATGATGTTTCTCTGTCTTTTCATTTTATATAACTTATTGTGTTTGAGTTCTCCTTTCCCCAGCCTATAAGGTCATAGTTCTACTTGACCCTAGTCTGGTCTCTGTCCTCAGTGAGTGAGGTTGGTTCAATGGCTTGTGTAGGCTTCATGGTGGAAGGGACTTTTGCCTGTGTTCTCGTGGGAGAAGGTGAGTATTTTTTTTTTTTCCTTCTGATGGACAGAGCTGTGTGAGCTAATGTATTTTGGTGTATCTGTGGGCTGTCTGTCTGCTGATGGCTGTGTTTGTGTTCCTGTATTGTTTGTTGTTTGGTTGAAGTATCCAGTGCTGTGGTCCTGTATGTTGTTAGGTGGTGCCAGGTCTTGGGTTCAGGTAGAGGCCTTTGTGGGCATATTTACTGATTAATATTTCCTGGGGTCAGGGGTTCTGTCACAGACTAGTGCCCTGAACTCTATGCTTTCACCCCAGAGGCTCAGATCCATCTCCTCTTCAGGGAACCAAGACCTCGCAAGCCATGTATCATGGCAATAACATGGATTTAAAAAAACAAAACCCCAAAAAAACACTAAAAAGCAAAAAATGAAAAACAGACAAATGATAAAAGCAAAATCAGACAATCAGAAACAAAAACAAAGGAACACACAAATACACACACATGCACACACATGAGAAACCAAAACAGAGCAAAGAAAGCAAAGTACAAGAGAGTGACCTGGTGTACAAAAGAAACCAAAAATGAAATCAACTAATTAAAAACAAAACAACTAAAACAGAAAACAAAACCAAAGCAGAGTGCCAACTGAGAAATAAAGCACAGAAACACAAAAGAAACAAAAATGGTGAAAAATAGAAAATAAAATTTAAATAGAAGTTTATAAAATTTATCTATGTATATTAAAAAAGTAAAACAACCAAAAAACTATTAAAAAACAAAAACACAACAGCAGAAAGCCAAAGTAGAATTATGAATATTTAAAAGAATTAAAATGCATTATTTAAAAAAAACCCAAAAGTCTAAATAGAAGTAATAATAATAATAATAAAACAGCAATCACAACAGTAGAGAAAAACAAAACCAAAAAAAGCAAACAAACAAACAAAAATGGAACCAACAACAGAACCAATCAAAATATAAAATCATAATACATGGTTTTTTTAGGATCTCAGCTGTCAGCATCTTTGCCTCTGCTGAGGCACACAGCACAACCTCTGCCTCTCTAGTAGGCTTTCCAATGTAGAGGAGGGCTTGCCTCTGAACCTGTTGTCAGGAGAGAGCTCAAACTCCAGTTTGACCATATTTTGTGTGTGCTTGCTTCCAACGTCCACAGCTGTCAGAGGTAGAGCATTTTCTTTTGTGGGAACACTCATTGTCCTTTAATATATTCCATAGATACATGCATGTGTGCTAAGTTGCTTCATTTGTGTCTGACTCTTTGTGACACCCATGGACTGTAGCCCACCAGGCTCCTCTGTCCATGGGATTCTCCAGGCAAAAATACTGGAGTGGGTAACCATTCCTTTCTTCAAGAGATCTTCCTGACCCAGGGATCGAAACTGTGTCTACTGCATCTCCTGCATTACAGGTGGATACTTTACCACTAAGCCACTGGGAAAGCCCATTCCATAGATACAGACTCTACCTATTTGATTTTGTGGATTTAATCTGCAACATTTGCAGGAGATGGAAAGGTTTTTGTTCCTCTTCCTTCCTTGCTCTGCCCCTGGAGCTCAATTGTGATTTTATCCCCATCTCTGCATATGGACCATCCACAGGAGCCTGACCTCAAGGCTGCCCTGTAGGACTTGGGTCTGTTCCAGTGAGGACAGGGCATGGAGGTGGCATGGCTACTTGGATTTCAGGGACCCTGGCAGTACCAGATATGCAAGGAAGCCAGTGGCCTTGGGTGCAGGAGATATGGCTCTATTAGGAGTCTTTTCTAGACTCTGGCAGCTGGCAATCAAAGGGCCGCCCTGCGTGATGCTTCTCTATTGCTAGGCACACCAAGGAGTCAAAGGGCCATCCTTGCTGAGGTCCTTACTACTGTTTAGATTTCAGCAGCAGATGTGTAGGGAGAGAGAAGCTGAAGTGGTATCCACTGTGTGTGAATCATCAGTAGTGTCCTGTTTCATTGCCAGTCCAGTTTTCCTTCAAAAGCATCCTCTGCTGCACATTTTCTCACTCCCATTCCCTCAGGCCATCTCCTGACAGTCAACAATAGTCATCACCCCAGGGTTGCTCTCTAATCTCCATACTCCAGCTCCTAGCTCCATCCACACCAGTGGAGATGGGTCTCTGTCTGAGGTATGTAGGGCCATGGCATTGATTGTCAGTGTGGTTCTCACTCTTTTCAGATTATCATACCATCTGACAGACTCAAATTCTCCACCTGTGTCCAAACTGATTTCCCTAGTTGTGGGATCTCTCATCTTTTTTTGGCTCTCCCCCCAACCCAGGGGCAGGTCCAGTTCTGCTAGTTCTCCTCAATTTCCCCCTCTTTCTTTTGCTTTACCTAGTTATGTGTGTCATGTTCTGTGAGAGCTGAAGCATCTGTAGATAAACTATTTATGCATCTAGGGAGAGAGATGTACTCCATGTCCACATACTCCTACACTATCTTGGCTTCTCCTCAATGAACTTTAGTAACTTTTAAAATAAACAAACATAAAATCAAATTTATTGTTCACATACCTCTGACTTTGCAATTACTGTACCTAGCAGAATTGTCTACATTCACTAATATCTTTAATTAAGGTAAACAATTTGCTCTTTTTTGCTCGATACACAAAACTTCCTAAGGAGAGAAAGTTAATAGCCATTCAGTTATTTTTTTTTCAGCTTCATTTATATTATTTAAACAATTTGAAAGTCAAAAACAGACATAGACACATTATTAATCAAAACTATTTGCATATTTTGTTAATCTCCTGACATAATAAGAAATGAGAAAAAATAAAATTTAAGCTTAGTAACCAGTATTTTGTAATTATTTTCTTTTTAGAAACTGTTCAAACACTCAGAGACTATTTATTTATGAACTTAAGTTCAGATCAGTTCATTTCAGTCACTCAGTCATATCTGACTCTTTGCAACTGCATGGACTGCAGCATGCCAAGCATCCCTGTCCATCACCAACACCTGGAGCTTGCTCAGACTCATGTCCATCAAGTCGGTGATGCCATCCAATAATCTCATTCTCTGTCAACCCTTTCTCCTCCTGCCTTCAATTTGTCCAAGCCTCAGGGTCTGTTTCAATGAGTCAGTACTTCGCATTAAGTGGACAAAGTATTGGAGCTTCAGCTTCAGCATCAGTCCTTCCGAAGAATATTCAAGACTGATTTCCTTTAGAATTACTGGTTTGAACTCCTTATAGTCCAAGGAACTCTCCAGAGTCTTCCCCAACACCACAGTTCAAAAGCATCAGTTCTTCAGTGCTCAGCCTTCTTTATGGTCCAACACTCACATCCATACATGACTACTGGAAAAACCATAGCTTTGACTAGACGGACCTTTTGTCAGCAAAGAAATGTCTCTGCTTTTTAATATGCTGTCTATGTTGGTCATAGCTCTTCTTCCATGGAACAAGCGTCTTTTAATTTCATGGTTGCACTCACCATTTGCAGTGATTTTGGAGCCAAGGGAAATAAATTCTGTTACTGTTTCTATTGTTTCCCCATTGATTTGCCATGAAGTGATGGGACCTGATGCCATGATTTTCGCTTTTTGAATGTTGAGTTTTAAGCCATGTTTTTCACTCTCCTCTTTCAATTTCATCAAGAGGCTTTTTAGTTTCTCTTCACTTTCTGCCATAAGGGTGGTGTCATCTGCAAATCTGAGGTTATTGATACTTCTCCTGGCAATCTTTTCTTTTAAATTAATTGATTTATTTTAATTGGAGGCTAACTACTTTACAATATTGTGGTAGATCTTGCCATATGTTGACATTAATCAGCCATGGGTGCACATGTGTCCCCCCATCTTGAACACCGCTCCCACCTCCCTCCACACCTCATCCCTCTGGGTTGTCCAGAGCACCAGCTTTGAGTCCCCTGCTTCATCCATCAAACTTGCACTGGTCGTATATATTACATATGTTAATATACATGTCTCAATGCTATTCTCTTAAATCGCCCCACCCTCATCTTCTCCCACATAGTCCAAAACTCTAAATTCCAAATATATGTGTTAATATACTGTATTGGTGTTTCTCTTTCTGACTCACTTCGCTATGTAAAATAGACTCCAGTCTCATCCACCTCATTAGAACTGGCTGAAATGTATTCTTTTTTACAGCTGAGCAATATTCCATTGTGTATATGTACCAGAATTAATTACCCATTTGTCTCCTGATGGACATCTAGGTGGCTTCCCTGTCCTAGCTGTTGTAAACAGTGCTGCAATGAACTTTTGGGTACACGTATCTCTTTCAGTTCTGGTTTCCTTGGTGTGTATGCCCAGCAGTGGGATTGCTGGATCGTATGGCAATTCTATTTCCAGTTTTTATAAGAATCTCCACACTGTTCTCCATAGTGGCTGTACTAGTTTGTGTTACCACCAACAGTGTAAGAGGGTTCCCTTTTCTCCACACCCTCTCCAGAATTTACTGGTTGTAGACATTTTGATGGCAGCCATTCTGACTAGTGTGAGATATACCTCATTGTGGTTTTGATTTGCATTTCTCTGATAATGAGTGATGTTGAGCATTTTTTTCATTTGTTTGTTAGCCATCTATAGGTCTTTTTTTGGAAATGTCTGTAAATTCTTTGGTCCATTTTTTGATTGGGTCATTTATTTTTCTGGTATTGGGCTGCATGAGCTATTTGTATATTTTGGAGATTGATTCTTTATCAGTTGTTTCATTTGCTATTATTTTCTCTCTTTCTGAAGGCTGTCTTTCACCTTGCTTATAGTTTCCTTCATAAAAACTTTTAAGTTTAATTAGGTCCCATTTGTTTTTGTTTATTTTTAAATTTTGTTTCCATTACTCTGTGAGGTGGGTCATAGAGGATCTTGCTGTGATTTATGTCTTGCTATGATTTCCTCTAAGTGTTCTAAAGTTTCTGGTCTTACATTATAGATTGTTAATCCATTTTGAGTTTATTTTTGTGTATGGTGTTAGAAAGTGTTCTAGTTTCATTCTTTTACAGGTGGTTGACAAGTTTTCCCAGCATTACTTGTTAAAGAGATTGTCTTTTTTCCATTGTATATTTTTGTCTTCTTTGTCAAAGATAAGGTATCCATAAGAGCATGGATTTATTTCTGGGCTTTCTACTTTGTTCCATTGATCTATATTTCTGTCATGTGCTAGTACCATACTGTCTTGATGATTGTTTGGAGTATAATCTGAAGTCAGGCAGGTTGATTCCTCCACTTCCATTCTTCTTTCTCAATATTGCTTTGGCTATTCAAGGTTTTTTTGTGCTTCCATACAAATTGTGAAATTATTTGTTCCAGTTTTGTGAAAAATATCATTGGTAGCTTGATAGGGATTTCTATGAAAGTATAGATTGCTTTGGGTAGTATACTCATTTTCACTATATTGATTCGTCCAATCACAAACATGGTATATTTGTCCATCTATTTGTGTCATCTTTGATTTCTTTCATCAGTGTTTTATAGTTTTCTATATATAGGTCTTTTGTTTCTTTAGGTCAGTTTATTCCTAAGTATCTTATTCTTTTTGATGCAATGGTGAATGGAATTGTTTCCTTAATTTCTCTTTCTGTTTCTTATTGTTATTGTATAGGAATACAAGGGATTTCTGTGTATTAATTTTATGTCTTGCAACTTTGCTATATTCACTGATTAGCCCTAGTAGTTTTCTGGTGGTATCTTTAAGGTTTTCTATTAGAGGATCATATCATCTGAAAACAGAGTTTTACTTCTTCTTTTCCAATCTGGATTCCTCTTATTTCTTTTTCTTTTCTAATTGCTGTGGCTAGGACTTCCAAAACCATGTTGAATAGTAGTGGTGAAAGTGGGCACCCTTGTCTTGTTCCTGATTTCAGAGGAAATACTTTCAGTTCTTCACCGTTGAGTATAATGTTTGCTGTGGGTTTGTCGTGTATGCCTTTTATTATGTTGAGATATGTTCCTTCTATGTCTGCTTTATGGAGAGTTTTTTTTTCTTTTTATCATAAATGGATGTTGAATGTTGTCAAAGACTGTCCCTGCCTCTATTAAGATAATCATATGGTTTTTATCTTTCAGTTTGTTAATATGGTGTATCATGTTGGTTGATTTGCGAATATTGAAAAATCCTTGCATCCTGAGGACAAAGCCCACTTGTTCATGGTGTATGATCTTTTAAATATGTTGTTGGGTTCTATTTGCCAGAATTTTGTTGATGATTATTGCATCTATGTTCATCAGTGATATTTAGCCTTTAGTTTTCTTCTTTTGGTGACATCTTTCTTTGGTTTTGGTATCAGGGTGATGGTGGTCTCATAGAATGAGTTTGGGAGTTTACTTTCCTGTGCAATTTTCTGGAAGAGTCTGAGTAAGATAGGTGTTAGCCCTTCTCTAAATATTTGGTGGAATTCAACTGTGAAGCCCTCTGGTTCTGGGCTTTTGTTTCTTGGAATATTTTTTTATTACAACTTCCATTTCTGTACTTGTGAGGGGTCTGTTAAGATTTTCTATTTCTTCCTTGTTCAATTTTGGAAGGTTCTACTTTTCTAAGGATTTGTCCATTTCTCATAAGTTGCCCATTTTATTGGCATATAATTGCTCAAAATAGTCTCTTCTGATTTGTTGTATTTCTGTGTTGTCTGTTGTGATTTCTCCATTTTTATTTCTAATTTTATTGATTTCTTTCTTCTTCCTTTTTTCTTGATGAATCTGGCTAATGGTTTATCTATTTTATTTATCTTCTCAAAGAACCAACTTTTAGTTTTGTTGATTTCGCTAAAGTCTCCCTTGTTTCTTTTTATTTACTTCTCTTATTTTTATGATTTCTCTCCTTCTACTAACTTTGGGGTTCTTTGTTTCTTCTTTAGTTGCTTTAGGTGTAAAGTTAGGTTGTCTATTTTATGTTTCTCTAGTTTCTTGAGGTAGGTTTGTATTGCTATGAACCTTCCCTCTTAGTACAGGTTTTACTGAATCCCATAGGTTTTGGATTGTTTTGTTTTCATTTTCATTTGTTTCTATGCATTTTTTAATTTCTTCTGTGATCTGTTGATTACTCAGAAGCATGTTTTTTAGCCTCCATATGTTTGTCTTTTAATATCTTTTCCCCTGTAGTTGACATCTAATCTTACCACATTGTTATTAGGAAAGATGCTGGAAATGATTTAAAATTTTTTAAACTTACCAAGGCTAGATTTATGGCCCATGATGTGATCTATCCTGGACAATGTTCCATATGCACTTGAGAAAAAGTTGAATTCCATTGTTTTGGGGTGAAGTGCCCAATAGATGTCAATTAGGTCTAACTGGTCCATTGTATCATTTAGAGCTTGTGTTTCCTTGCTAATGTTCTGTTTGGCTGATCTAGCCATAGGTGAAGGTAAGGTGTTAAATTCCCCATTATTATTGTGTTACTGTTGATTTCCCCTTTCATATTTGTTAGCATTTGCCTTACATATTGAGGTGTCCTATGTTGGGTGCATATTTATTTATAATTGTTATATCTTCTTCTTGGGGGTGATCCTTTGATCATTATGTAGTGTTCTTCTTTGTCTCTTATCATGGTCTTTATTTTAAAGTCTATTTTATCAGATATGAGTATTGCTATTCCTGCATTCTTTTGGTCCCTATTTGCATGAAATATTTTTTTTCCCCCAGTGCTTCACTTTATTTCTGTGTGTGTCCCAAGGTTTGAGATCGGTGTCTTGTAAACAACATATACAGAGGTCTTGTTTTTGTATCCATTCAGCCAGTCTTTGTCTTTTGGTTAGAGCATTTAAACCATTCACATTTAAGGTAATTATTGATAAGTATGACCTCGTTACCATTGTATTTGTTATTTTGGGTTCATTTTTATAAACATTTACTGTGTTTCCTATCTAGAGAAGATCCTTTAGCATTTTCTGTAGAGTTGGCTTGTTGGTGCTGAATTATTTCAGCTTTTGCTTGTCTGTAAATCTTTTTATTTCTCCTTCATATCTGAATGAGATCCTTGCTGTATAATCTTCACTGTAGGTTTTTCTCTTTCATCACTCTAAGTATGCCCTGACATTCCCTTCTGGCCTGAAGAGTTTCTATTGAAAGATCAGCTATTATCCTTATAGGGACACACTTATGTGTTATTTGTTGCTTTTCCTTTGCTGCTTTTCATATTTGCTCCTTGTGTTTGATCTTTGTTTGATTAATATGTGTCTTGGGGTGTTTCACCTTGGGTTTATCCTGTTTGGGACTTTCTGAGCTCCTTGGACTTGGGTGGATATTTCCTTCCCCATATTAGGGGAGGTTTTGAGTATTATCTCCTCAAGTATTTTCTCATGGCCTTTCTTTTTGTCTTCTTCTTCTGGGACATCTATGATTCGAATGTTGGGGGTGTTTAACATTGTCACAGAGGCCTCTGAGGTTGTCTTCATTTCTTTTAACTGCCTTATCTTTTCTGCTCTCTGCTTCATTTATTTCCACCCTTCTATCTTCCACCTATGTATCCTCTCTTCTGCCTCAGTTATTCTACTGTTGGTTCCTTCCAGAGTGCTTTTGATCTCAGTTATTGCATTATTCATCATTGATTGAATCTTCTTTATTTCATCTAGGTCCTTGTTAAACATTTCTTGCATCTTCTCAATCTTGTCTCCAGACTATTTATCTGTAATTCCATTTTGTTTTCAAATTTTGGGATTATCTTTAGTATCATTATTGTGAATTCTTTTTCAGGCAGGTTCTATATCTCCTCCTCTTTTGTTTGGTTTAGTGGGTTTTTATCATGTTTCTTCACCTGATGAATATTTCTCTGCCTTTTCATTTTGTTTAGATTGCTGTGTTTGGGGTGCATTTTCTACAGGCTGGAAGTTTGTGGTTCCTCTTAACTGTGGAGTCTGCTCCCTGTGGGTTGGGTTGAAGTAATGTCTTGTCAAAATTTCCTGTTTGGGGGAGCTTGTGTCTGTGTTCTGGCGGGTGGAGCTGGATCTCTTCTCTCTGGAGTACAACGAAGTGTCCAGTACTGAGTTTTGGGGGTGTCTGTGGGTTTTGCATGGTTTGAGCCTCCCATCTTTTACTGTTCAGTGTTGTGTTCCTGTTTTGCTGGAGAATTAGCATCGTGTGTCTTGCACTGGAACTTTTTGGCTCTTGGGTGGAGCTTGGTTTCAGTGTAGGTGTGGAGACTTTTGGGTGAGCTCTTATTTAATAATATTCCCTGGAGTCAGAAGTTCTCTGATGTTCTAGCATGTTGGAGTTAAACCTCCTGCTTCTGGATTTCAGTCCTTCTCTTATAGTAGCCTCAAGACTTCTCCATCCACACAGCATAGAAGATAAAACCCCTAGGTTATTGGTGAAACAATTCTCCACAGCCAGGAGCACCCAGAGAGATTCATGGAAATATATAGAGAAGAGAAGAGGGAAGTGGGAGACAGAGGTGACCTGGAGGAGAAAAGGGGATGTCAAAACGGGAGAGAGCGATTAAGCCAGTAATCAAATCCCTAAGTGAAAATGGATATTGAAAAGTTGATTCTTAGAGGTACAAAATTGAAAACAAATATCAAAAAGCAAACATTAAAAACCTGGAATAGAGATTAGACTCTCAAAAATACAATATAAAAAATACAAAACATAATCAATCACAAAATCTATATATATATATATGGAATTTGCTTTTTTTTAAAATATGTTTTTTGAATGGTAATAGCAGGGTGGCCTGGCGTGCTGCGATTCATGGGGTCGCAAAGAGTCAGACACGACTGAGCGACTGAACTGAACTGAACTGAACTAAAAATGTATCTAGAAATTTCTCTGGAGCTGTTGTGGGCAATGTGGGGTCATTTCAGTGTCAGATAGTCCCTTCTTCTGGCTTGTACTTGTTCTCAAGGTTTATAGGTGCCCCTCAAATGTACAGTCTCCAGTATTAAATGCAGGGTTTTAATCTGTTGCACTTGTCAACAGGTGCAGTTTCCCCCTTCTTTGTTTATTTTGTCTTCCTCTGTTTGCAGATCTCTTCAGTGTCTACTTTCTGCCCTGAAACAAGGTGGTGAAGGTGGCCACTTATTTAGGCTCGCTGGGTTCAGTTGTATTGTTGGGAGGGAGGGACACTGCAAACAAATACTACTGGCATGTGTGGGGAGTGCTCACAGTGGATGGACCACACTGGGTTTGCAACAACTCAAGGTGGCATGTACTTCCCAGGTCTACACTGCTCAGGCTTCAGGGTGCTCTGCAGGGGCACTGTCCCAAGTGGGCCCTGTGTTTCATGGAGTTCCCAGGACTAGGGCACTCAGGTTCTCAGGTGCTCTGCAGGGGCACAGACTCATATGGGCTGTGCATTTTGTGCTCTTCCCAGGTCCAAGCCACTCAGATGACCAGGTGCCTGACAAGTACACTGTCCCAGGTGGGCTGTGTGTCTATTTACCTCCCCAGTCCTAGCCGCTGGATTTCCCATGAGTGTACAGTCCCAGGTGTGCCATGTGTCTCCTCTGGGGAGCTGATCTCAGGCTGTGACACACCTGGCAGATGTCAACTATCCAGGATGCCAGGAAGATTGGGATAGCAATGGGGAACATGCTCACAGTTTGGTGGAAGATGCAGTCTCTGGGGCTGAGACTGCAGCAGCCCCTTGCCTTCAGGTTCTGGCTGTAACACGCCTGCATCTCTGCTTCCAGGGCCTTATATGGCAGCAACCTTGCTCTCCTTTGTTATTTGCTCAGTCCATTTTTCTGTGAGCATGCCAGGGGTCACAGCGAGGCATTAGAGCCTTTTGCGGGAAAAGTCTCTCTCACTCTGTTTTTTGTCGCTCTGGTGATCCCACATCAGTTATCTCACATTAGCTCCCTCAGATTGTCCTCAGGGCACTCAGGCCCAGTCCTTACCTTAAGAACTGATGGTGCAGCCCATGTCTCCCTGCCAAGCCCGCACTCGCCAGTGGCAGACGGGAGCATCTGGGCCACTTCTTCACTGGAAGTTGTGGTTAGGGGCTTATTCTGTTTATTTTTTTTCTCCCAGCTATGTTGCCCTCTAAGATTCCAAACCTCCTTACAGATATGTCCGTGAGAGGGTTTCCTACTGTGTAGAAACTTCTCCTCCTTCACAACTCCATCCCCAGGATGGGTGTCCATCCCTAAATCTTTTGTACCTGCTTTGTCTTTTATATTTTGTCCTACATCCTTTTGAAGAGATTGGGCTGCCTTTTCTGGGTGCCTGGTGTCCTCCACCAGGGTTCAGAAGTTGTTTTGTTGAAGTTGCTCAACATTCAAATGATCTTTTGGTGAAACAGTGGGGGATAAAGTGGTCTCCCTGTCCTATTCCCCTGTAATCTTGGTACTGCTCCCATCCTGGCAAAACAGATTCTAGCTTGTGTTTATCCAGTCTGGAATTTTGTATGATGCATATAAGTTAAATAAACAGGATGACAATATACAGACTTGACGTACTCCTTTCCCAACTTGGAAATCTGTTATTCCATGTCTGGTTCTAACTGTTGCTTCTTGACTTGCATACTGATTTCTCAGGAGGCAGATAAGATGGTCAGGTATTTCCATATCTTTAAGAATTTCCCACAGTTTGCTGTGATCCACACAGTCAAAGACTTTGGCATACTCAATAAAGCAGAAGTATATGTTTTTCTGGAATTCTTTTGCTTTTTCTTTGATCCCATGGATGTTGGCAATGTGATTTTTGGTTCCTCTGCTTTTTCTAAATCCAGTTTGAACATCTGCAAGTTCTGGATTCATGTACTTTTGAAGCTGAGCTTGGAGAATTTTGAGTATTATTTTTTTAGCGTGTGAGATGAGCACAATTGTGCAGTAGTGTGAACATTCTTTGGCATTGCCTTTCTTTGGGATTGAGTTGAAAACTGACTTTTTCCAGTCCTGTGGTTACTGCTGAGTTTTCCAAATTTGCTGGCATGTTGAGTGCAGCCCCTTAACAGCATCATCATTTAGGATTTGAAATAGCTCAGCTGAAATTCCATCATCTCCACAAAAGTTCATAGTGGTGCTTCCTAAAGCCCACTTGACTTCACATTCCAGAATGTCTGGCTCTATCGTGATTATCTGGGTCATGAAGATCTTCTTGTACAGTTCTTCTGTGCATTCTCACCAACTCTTCTTAATTTATTCTGCTTCTGTTAGGTCCACACCATTTCTGTCCTTTATTGTGCCCATCTTTGCATAAAATGTTCCTTTGGAATCTCTAATTTTATTGACGAGAGCTCTAGTCTTTCCCATTCTATTATTTTCCTCTATTTCTTTGCATTGTTCATGTAGGAAGTCTTTCTTATCTCTCCTTGCTATTCTTTTGATGTTGCATTCACATGGATATATTTTTCCTTTTCTCCGTTGCCTTTCACTTTTCTTCTTTTCTCAGCTATTTGTAAGAACTCCTCAGACAACCATTTGTCTTTTTGCATTTCTTTTTCTTAGGGATGGTTTTGATCACTGCCTCCTGAACAATGTCACGAACCTCCACCCATAGTTCTTCAGGTACTCTGTCTATCAGATATAATCCTTTGAATCTATTTGAATCAAGCAGGTAAAAGGCTAACAGAGTTTTGCCAAGAGAATGCAATGGTCATAGCAAACACCTGCTTTCAACAACACAAGAGATGACTATACACATGTACATCACCAGGTGACTAATACCATAATCAGATTGATTATATTCTTTTCAACCAAAGATGGAGATGCTCTATACATTCAGCAAAAACAAGACCAGGAGCTGACTGTGGCTCAGGTCATGAACTCATTGCAAAATTCAGACTTAAATTGAAGAACATAGGGAAATCCACTAGATCCTTCAGGTATGCCCTAAATCAAATCCTTACAATTTATTAACTTGGTAAGGTTAATTAATCTAGAAATTACAAATTAGTTATCACACTAAATCTTTCTGAATTGTAGCATTTAGAAACTAAACCCTTAAAAAAGACATTCACTGTAATTATATTTAAATATAATTTTTAAATTAGAAAAGTTATGGAAACAGTTAAATATTATTTAACTCATTATTTAACTCATAAGTAGTTTCAGGCTATTTGGAAGTT
>SJYT01077470.1:390423-403015 GCA_006410635.1 Cephalophus harveyi
TAGATAGCATTGTGGATGATGACCTTATTCCAATCAAGAACTGTGCTAAGTTACCTCTGGGTTGCCCTTCTCCTGGTAAGGCTCAATATTTATCTGGTTTGCTGTAGGACTTTCAAGGCTTTCAACTTAGTCCTGGTGTAATTTGTATGGCCTCCAGTCTTCTAGTGGATCTTTAATTTTTGATTAATGTTAGTGTCATAACTTAAGTGCTCTAATTTTCAGGATAGGATAAGGATTTGTCTTCTACTCCAAGTATTCCTAGTATCTACTATGAGTCTTCCCTGGTGGCTCAGATGGTAAAGCATCTGCCTGTGATGTGGGAGACCTGGGTTTGATCCCTGGGTTGGGAAGATCTCCTGGAGAAGGAAATGGCAACCCACTCCAGTACTCTTTCCTGGAAAATCCCACGGACAGAGGAGCCTGATAGGCTACAGTCCATGAGGTCACAAAGAATCAGACACGACTGAGCAACTTCACTACCAACTATATGAGGGGATACAAGCCATACATTTGAAGTGTCTCCACCTCCACAAAAAGCTCTGCTGGTTCTATGACCCACAGCAGCAGCCCACATTACTGACAATACTGATTACCGGGTCTATACCCATACCTAGAACAGGCAAATTTTACCAAGGTAGAAGTGGCTACAAAACTTTGCTCATCTCTTTAAGGTAATATTATCTCTGTATTGTTATCTTCTCTAGTTCCTGTTGTCTCAATAGTTCTCTATTACATTCAAATAGAATATTTTGTTTTATCCAGCTTTTCTGGTCATTCTAGATAGAAGTACTATATTCTATCATCTGTTGTATGCAGTTATGAACATGATCCAGTATCTGCTCCATTCTTTTCTCTGTATCTTTTCTTCACTGCTAACTTTTGCTCCCTAATATACTCTATTCTCTCCTAACTTTGGCTTGTAGTTACCTTATAATGGACTTCCCTGGTGGCTCAGACACTAAAGAAGCTGACTGCAATACAGGAGACCCAAATTCAATCCTTGGGTCAGAATGATCCCCTGGAGAAGGGAATGGCAACCCACTCCAGTATTTTTGCCAAGAAAATTCCATGGACAGTGGAGCCTGGTGGGCTATAGCCCATGGTGTTGCAAAGAGTTGGACATGACTAAGTGACTAGTACAGCTAGCCTGTAAAAACACTTCATGATTCTTCCAGTCTTTCTTCATCATGATCTTTCAGCTTTAGTGCCTGCTGTTAGCTGATTTCTTTTCTTGGAACATCTTAATTCAAATTTCTGTGAGAGAACTTAATTGGCTTAGGTCAACATTTGGTGTCAGATTACACCTATAATTGGGTAGCCTATGTATAGGTTTTTTTCCCTTAGTTAGGTGGTCACCTTGGCTCAGTTAGTGATGGCTAAGTTGGGGAGGGGGCACATCATGTGACCCAAAGCATGGCTACCTAAGGATGGCCCTAATAGGGCTTTGGAAGGGCATCTTCCCTTAGAAAACACTGTACATATGTGACAGATATCACAGTTGACATGTCTAGGACAGAGCCCTAGCTTGCCAATTCATTCTAGATACCAATATCCAGAGAAAAGGAAGCACCATAATTTTCCTTTTGAAGTATCTTGCTACCAAGGCTACAGGGCAGCTGCCATGTCAACAAGAGGATCTAGTTGCAGGGGTGCTAACAACTCTGTGTAGGCTGGGCTAGATTGGGAGAAAGGCTAGATGTGGGAGATGTAGGAGAAAAGCTGTCTTCTGTTGCTCTTGACTGTCAGATTACTGTTCATGTCAAATACTAATGCTCAGTCACCAGACTTGTGTGGGTGAGGAAAGAAGATAAACATGATTAATTTATTCATTCAACAAATACATACTAAGCACCTACTGTATTCTAAGAACTGTTCGTGTGCTGGGAAACAACAGTGAATAAAGCAGACCAAATTTTTCTATACTTATAGAGTTTATATTCCATTATAAACTTCAAAAGTACATATGGAGAATGAGAAAGTAACAATTCTTGAGCACTTACTATGTATTTGTTATCATAAGTATGTACACATATTAATTCATTTAAGTCTATCATTGGATAGCTATTAGTGTTATCATCATAATTATTATCCCAGTTTTAGAGTTGAAAAAACAAACAGTAAGCAGCAGGATTAGAATTTACACTCAAATGTGGTGGCTACAGATGCTCTTCCTTAAGCATAAGGCTCAATTGGCTGAATCATAAACTAGAAGATCTTGTATCTAGAAGTTCCCCAACTCTTGTCTATGATGGAGAGGTAAATAATATGTATTTATTTTTTCAGTCATTATTTGCCAAATGTTTATAAGCCCCATTTCATTTGGCTCCCACAACAACCCCGAGGAATGTACTGTAATTCTAATTGTATAAACCTAGAAATGAAGGCTTAATGTCTGGCCCAAGATCACACAGCTAGTAAGGGACAGAATTTAGATTTGAGCTGAGGTCCTATTATTCAAAAGCCAATCTTTCTCTTTTCACTAAACAGTGTTACCTTCTATACCTGTCATTTTACCTGAGAGACACTGGGAATTAAAACTTTCTAAATTGAATTGAAGCATGTATTGGAATTGGTTGAGTTTATCAAGAGGACAGGTGGGAAAGGGATATGTGCTAATTATTTTGAAAACGAAAAGGATGGGATGTGTGTGGAGTGGTTTTGCATCATGAATATACACAGATGTGCTTAAGCTATATATATATATTTTCACATGATAAGGAGGGGATGGTATGGGGAGGGAGGAGGGAGGGGGTTCAGGATGGGGAACACGTGTATACCTGTGGTGGATTCATGTTGATGTATGGCAAAACCAATACAATATTGTAAAGTAATTAACCTCCAATTAAAATAAATAAATTTACATTAAAATTTTTTTTAAAGCTATATTTTTAGGCCAACAAAAGGAGGATCTTTTGGTCTGTTTCTCTATGGCCACAAGATGTAGGTAGGGAGGGCACAAAGTATTCTGAATCACATTGACTGCTCTCAGCCACAAGTTCCCTTTCATTTCCTTTCCACAGGCCCTAAGGACTTGGCTTGCTTTTCTCTCCTCTAAACTGCCCCTACTATTCTGTTCCTCAAGACCCCACTCTCCACAGAGTTGGGATTGAAGTGAGCTTTCCTCTCCTTTGCTGCTCTCCCTTAGAGAAACCCTTTGTGGTTGTAGAATTTTACAGCTATTCATCTCAAGTGTGTGTGTGTGGTTGGGAAATAGAGGCTCAGAATGGGAGAACACCATGAGATGAGGAAAGAAAGAACACTGCAAGGAAACAAGAAGGGAAATGTAAAAAGGGTCACAACTTCAAGAATCTAATTACCTTATTTTAACTGGGAATCTCTAATCTCAGTTGTGTCTGACTCTTTGCAACCCCATGGAATGTAGTTTGCCAGGCTCCTCTGTCCATTGGGATTCTCCAAGCCAGAATACTGGAGTAGGTTGCCATGCTCTCCTCCAGGGGATCTTCCTAAGCCAGGAATCGAACCCATGTCTCCCGCATTGCAGGTAGATTCTTTATCAGCTGAGCTACTTGGGAAGCCCCTATGTGAAGAACAAATGGCTAACAACTCACACAATTTGTCAAAGGAAATCAAGTTACAGATTCATTCACCACATCAGAACCCAAAGAAGATAAATATGAAGAAAGTACACTTGAATACATAAGAGGCAATCTTCTAGAAATGAAAGATAAAAAGAAATCTAGAAAATAGCCAGTGAAAAATGACACCTTATATATGGGACAATTATATATGAAACAATTAAAATATCTGAAACAATTCAAATCATAATATTCAGAATTCGTGAAGTCCAGAGGAGAGTGGAGTAGTATCATTAAAGTGCTGAAAGAAAAACTGTCAGTTTAGAATTCTACATCTAGTAAAAATAACCTTCAAGAATAGAGGTAAAATTAAGATAGTCTCAGATAAAGGAATTCTGAAATAACTCATTGCCACTAGATCTAGACTTTACAAAAACTGAACAGGATTCTTTAGGTTGTAGAAAAATCATGCTAGAGGGAAACCCAGATCTTTGGGACTAAATGAAAAGCATCAAAAATATAAATATCTGGGTGAATATAAAAAAATATTTTTTATACATGTTTCAATGCCATTCTCTCAAATCATCCCACCCTTGCCCTCTCCCAAAGAGTCCAAAAGACTGTTCTATACATCTGTGTCTCTTTTGCTGTCTTGCATACAGGGTTATCATTACCATCTTTCTAAATTCCATATATATGCGTTAGTATACTGTATTGGTGTTTATGAAATGAATCGCCAGTCCAGGTTCGATGCATGATACTGGATGCTTGGGGCTGGTGCACTGAGATGACCCAGAGGGATGCTATGGGGAGGAAGGAGGTAGGGGGGTTCAGGATGGGGAACACGTGTATACCTGTGGTGGATTCATGTTGATGTATGGCAAAACCAATACAATATTGTGAGATGGCTGGATGGCATCACTGACTCGATGGATGTGAGTCTGAGTGATCTCCGAGAGATGGTGATGAACAGGGAGGCCTGGCGTGCTGCAATTCATGGGGTCGCAAAGAGTCGGACACGACTGAGCGACTGAACTGAACTGAACTGAACTAACCTCCAATTTAAATAAATTTATATTTTTTAAAAAAGTATTTTTTCTCTTACTTTCTTTAAAACACGACTTACTGTATATGTGTGTAAGTAAGATTGACTTAAGTTTATAATGTATGTAGATTAGTATACATAGTTATATGTATTAAATATTGTATAAAAGATTGAGGATTGCTATAATAATAAATGTATATGTTGCCAGTTTTATATTTTCTATGAACTCCAAACACATGGTGAAGTTAGGTATGTATACTACAATCTGTAGGATAACCACTTAAAAATGCAAATGCTGCTGCTGCTGCTGCTAAGTTGCTTCAGTCATGTCCGACTCTGTGCAACCCCATAGATGGCAGCCCACCAGGCTCCACTGTCCCTGGGATTCTCCAGGCAAGAACACTGGAGTGGGTTGCCATTTCCTCTCCAATGCATGAAAGTGAAAAGTGAAAGTGAAGGTGCTCAGTCGTGTCCAACTCTTCATGACCCTATGGACTACAGCCTACCAGGCTCCTCCATCTATGGGATTTTGCAGGCAAGAGTAATAGGGACTTTCTTGGTGGTCCATTGGCTAAGACTCCAAGCTTCCAATGCAGGGAGGTCAGGTCTGAACGCTGGTCAGAGAACTAGTTCCCACATGTCACAACTAAGTGTTCACATCGCACAACTAAAGATTCCACATGCTGTAAGTAAAGATCCCACATGGAGCAATGAAGGTTGAAGATCCTGCAGGCCATGACTAAGACCCAGCACAGCCAAATAAATAAATAAATATTTTTAAAAAGTTCAACATATAAAAAAATTCAACAAACTGATAATACTCCAGCAAGACTAAACAAGGAAAACAAATCAGCAATGAAAGCAGCATTACCACTACATTTCTTACAAACACTAGTATACAATAATACAGACAAGTCTATTCCAAAATTTGAGCAATTTAAATGAAATGAAGAAATTTATTTTTTTTAATTTACCAAAATTGACTCAACATTAAACAGAAAATCTGAATAGTTTTATGTCTATTAAAGAAATTGCAGTTATCATTAATAGCTCTTTCATAAAGAAAAGTTGCAAGGCCATTCATATATTTTTACTGTTGAATTCTATCAAACATTAAAAGAATGAACAATACCAATTTATAACACAAAAATTTTTCAGAGAATAGAAGATGAAGGAAGATTTCCCAATTCATTTTAATAGACCAGTGTAACCTCAATACCAAAAGCTGGTAAAGGCATTAAAAAAGAAAAAACAAACAAACAAAAAAGGCTTCCAGTCCAAGATGGTGAGGAAGAAGGATGTGCACTCATCTCCTCCTGCCAGAGCACCAGCTGTTGAATAACTATTGACAAGAGGACACAGGAACCTACAAAAAAAAAGTAAAGATACCTCACGACAAAAGACAAGACACAGTGAGACAGTAGGAGGAGCACAATCACAATAAAATAAAATTTCATACCTGTCAGGTGGGTGACCCACAAACTGGAGAACAATAATACCATGAAGTTATTCCACTGTTGTGAAGGTTCTGAACCCCACATCAGGCTTCCCAACCTGAGGACTCAACAAAGGGACAGGAAATCCCCAGGGAATCTGACTTTGATGGCCAATGGGTTTTTTTTTTCTTTTTGATTTATTTTTTTATTGAAGGACAATTGCTTTACAGAATTTTGCTGTTTTCTGTCAAACCTCAACATGAACTAGCCATAGGTATACATATATCCCCTCCCTTTTGAACCTCCCTCCCATCTCCCTCCCCATCCTACCCCTCTAGGTTGATACAGAGCCCTGTTTGAGTTTCCTGAGCCATACAACAAATTCCCGCTGGCTATCTGTTTTACATATGGTAATGTAAGTTTCCATGTTACTCTTTCCATCCATCTCACCCTCTCTTCCCCTCTCCCCATGTCCATAAGTCTATTCTCTGTCTGTTTCTCCACTGTTGCCCTTTAAATAACTTTTTCAGTACCATTCTTCTAGATTCCGAATATATGTGTTAGAATATGATATTTATCTTTCTCTTTCTGACACACTTTACTCTGTATAATAGGTTCTAGTTTCATTTACCTCATCAGAACTGACTCAAATGTGTTCCTTTTTAAGGCCAAGTAATATTCCATTATGTATATGTATCACAACTTCTTTATCCATTCATCTGTTGATGGACATCTAGGTTGCTTCCATGTTCTAGCTATTGTAAATGGTGCTGCAATGAACAATGGGATACATGTGTCTTTTAAAATTTTGGTTTCCTCAGGGTATATGCTTAGCAGTGGGATAGCTGGGTCATATGGTGCTTTTATTACTAGTTTTTTAATGAATCTCCATACCGTCTTCCCTAGTGGCTATATCAATTTATATTCCCACCAGCAGTGCAAAAGCATTCCCTTTTCTCCACATCCTGTCCAGCATTTATCATTTGTAGACTTTTTGATGATGGCCATTCTGACCTGTGTGAGGTGATATCTCATTGTAGTTTTGATTTGCATTTCTTTAATAATGAGCAGTGTTGAGCATCTTTTCATGTGTTTCTTAGCCATCTGTATGTCTTCTATGGAGAAATGTCTGTTTAGATCTTTTTCCTACTCTTTGATTGGGTTGTTTGTTTTTCTGATATTGAGTTGTATGAGCTGCTTGTATATCTAGGAAATTAATCCTTTCTCAGTTGTTTCATTTGCTATTATTTTCTCCCATTCTGAAGGTTGTCTTTTCATCTTGCTTATAGTTTCCTTTGCTGTGCAAAACTAGTAAGTTAGTCAGGTCTCACTTGTTTGCTTTTGTTTTTATTTCCATTACTCTAGGAGGTGGGTCATAGAGGATGTTGCTTTGATTTATATCATCAAGTGTTCTGCCTATGTTTTCCTCTAAGAGTTTTATAGTTTCTGGCCTTACATATAGGTCTTTAATCCATTTTGAATTTATCTTTGTGTAATTGGAGAAGGAAACGGCAACCCACTCCAGTGCCCTTGCCTGGATAATCCCAGGGACGGGGGAGCCTGGTGGGCTGTCGTCTATGGGGTTGCACAGAGTCAGACATGACTGAGGTGACTTAGCAGCAGCAGCATGGTGTTAGAAAGTATTCTAATTTCATTCTTTTATATGTAGCGGTTCAGTTTTCACAGAACCATTTATTGAAGAAGCTGTCTTTGCCTCCTTTGTCAAAAATAAGGTGCCCATAGGTGCATGGGTTTATTTCTGGGGCTTCTATCTTGTTTAGTTGGTCTATATTTCTGTTTTTGTGCCAGTACCATACTGTCTTGATGACCGTAGCTTTGTAGTATAATCTGAAGTCAGGAAGGTTGATTCCTCCAGCTCCATTCTTCTTTCTCAAGGCTGCTTTGGCTATTCTGGATCTTTTGTGTTTCCATATGAATTGTGAAAATTTTTTGTTCTAGTTCTGTGAAAAATGCCTTTGGTATTTTGATAGTGATCACATTGATTCTGTAGATTGCATTTGGTTGCATAGTCATTTTCACAATATTGATTCTTCCTACCTAGGAACATGGAATATCTCTCCACCTGTTTATGTCATCTTTGATTTCTTTCATTAGTGTCTTATAATTTTTCTTGCACAATTTGTCTCCTTATGTAAATTTATTCCTAGATATTTGATTCTTTTTGTTGCAATGGTGAATGGGATTGATTCCTTAATTGGTCTTTCTGATTTTTCATTGTTAGTATACAGAAATGCAAGTGATTTATGTGTATTGATTTTGTATCCTACAACTTTGCTAAATTCACTGATTAGCTCTAGTAATTTTCTGATACTATCTTTAGAGTTTTCTACATACAGTATCATGTCATCTTCAAACAGTGAGAGGTTTACTTCTTTTTTTCTGATCTGAATACCTTTTATTTCCTTTTCTTCTCTGTTGCTATAGCTAGGACTTCCAGAACTATGTTGAACAATAGTGGTGAAAGTGAACATCATTGTCTTATTCCTGATCTTATAGGGAATGCTTTCAGTTTTTCACGATTGAGAATAAAGTTTGCTGTAGGCTGGTCATATATGGCCTTTACTATGTTGAGGTAGGTTCCTTCTATGCCTATTTTTGAAGAGTTATAAATGGGTGCTGAAATTTCTCAAAGGCTTTTTCTGCAACTATTGAGATTATCATATGATTTTTATCTTTCAATTTGTTAATAAGGTGTATCCCACTGATTGATTTGTATGTATTGAAGAATCCCTGCATTTCTGGAATAAAACCAACTTGATCATGGTGCATGAGCTTTTTGATGTGTTGCTGAATTCTGTTTGCTAAAATTTTGTTGAGAATTTTTGCATCTATGTTCATCAGTGATATTTGCCTGTAGTTTTCTTTTTGTGTTGTCTTTGTCTGGTTTTGGTATCAGGGTGATGGTAGCCTTGTAGAATGAGTTTGGAAGTATTTCTTCCTCTGCAATTTTTTTTAAAGAGTTTTAGAAGGACAGGCATTAGCTCTTCTCTAAAAGTTTGATAGAATTCTCCTGTGAAGCCATCTGGTCCTGGGCTTTTGATTTTGTGGAGATTTTTGATCACAGCTTCAATTTCAGTGCTTGTAATTGGGTTATTCATAATTTCTATTTTTTCCTGGTTCAGTCTTGGAAGATTGAAATTTTCTAAGAATCTGTCCATTTCTTCCAGGTTATTCATTTTATTGCCACGTAGTTGTTCATAATAGTCTCTTATAATCCTTTTTATTTGTGCATTGCCTGTTGTAACCTTTCCTTTTACATTTCTAATTTTTAAATTTGATTCTTCTCTCTTTTTTTCTTGATGAGTCTGGCCAAATGTTTGTCAATTTTATCTTCTCAAAGAACTAGCTTTTAGTTCTATTAATCTTTACTATTATTCTTTTATTTCTTTTTCATTCATTTCTGTTTGGATCTTTATGTTTTTTTTCCTTCTACTAATTTTGGTGTTTTTTTGTCCTTCTTTTTCCAGTTGTGTTAGGTGTAAAGTTAGATCGTCTATTTGATGTTTTTCTTGTTTCTTGAGGTAGGATTGTATTGCTATAAACTTCCCTCTTGGAACCGCTTTTGCTGCATCCCATAGGTTTTGTGTTTTCATGTTTTCATAGTCATTTGTTTCTAGAATTTTTTTTAATCTCTCTTTTGATTTCTTCAGTAACCTGTTGGCTATTTAGAAACGTATTGTTTAATCTCCATGTGTTTGTGTTTCTTACAGTTTTTTTCTTGTAATTGATATCTAGTCTCAAAGCATTGTGGTCAGAGAAGATGCTTGATATGATTTCAATTTTCTTAAATTTACTAAGGTTTGACTTGTGACCCAAGATGTGGTCTATTCTGAAGAATGTTCCATGTGCACTTGAAAAGAAGGTGTATACTTCTGCATTTGGATGGAATATTCTGAAGATATCAATGAGATCCCTCTCATCTAATGTATCATTTAAGACGTGTTTCACTATTAATTTTCTGTTTTTTGTAATCTGTCCATTGGTGTGAGTGAGGTGTTAAAATCTCCTACTATTATTGTTACTATTATTTTCTCCTTTTATGTCTGTTTGTGTTGTCTTATGTAGTGAGGTGCTCCTATTTTTGGTGCATAGATATTTACAATTTTTTTGTCTTCCTCTTGGGTTGATCTCTTTATTATATAGTGTCCTTCCTTATCTCTTATAATCTTGTTTATTTTAAGGTCTATTTTGTCTGATATGAGGATTGTGACTCCAGCTTTCTTTTGCTTCCCATTTGCATAAAAATATTTTTCCATCCTCTCACTTTCAGTCTATATGTGTCTTTAAGTCTGAAATGGGATTTTTGTAGACAGCATATGTGTGGCTCTTGTTTTTGTATCCATTCAGCCTGTCTTTTCTTTTGGTTGGAGCATTTAAACCACTTACATTTAAAGTAATTATTGATATATATTCCTATTGCCATTTCCTTAATTGTTTTCAGTTGATTTTGTAGATTTTTTCTCTTCTCTTGTATTTCATGACTATATAATTCCATTTAACATTTGATATAAAACTGGTTTGGTGGTACTGAATTCTCAACTTTTGCTTATCTGAAAAGCTTTTTTATTTCTCCATCAGTTTTGAATGAGATCCTTGGTGGGTACAGTAATCTTCATTGTAGATTTTTCCCTTTCAGTACTTCAAATATATCATGCCATTCCCTTCTGGCCTGCAGAGTTTCTGCTGAAAGATAAGCTGTGAAGCCTATGGAGTTTCCATTGTATGTTACTTGTTGCTTCTCCCTTGCTGCTATTAATATTTTTTGTCTTTAGTCCTTGTTAGTTTGATTAGTATGTGTCTTGGCATTTTTCTCCTTGGATTTATCATGTATGGGACTCTTTGTGCCTCTTGGACTTTATTGACTGCTTTCTTTTCAATGTTTGGGAAATTTTCAACTATTATCTCTTCAAAAAGTTTCTCATACCCTTTCTTTTTCTCTTCTTCTTCTGAGACCCCTATAATTCGAATATTAGTGCATTTGATATTGTCCCAGAAGTCTCTGAGACTATCCTCAGTTCTTTTCATTCTTTTTACTTTATTCTGCTCTTCAGAAGTTATTTCCACCATTTTATCTTTCAATTCACCTATTCGTTCTTTTGCTTCAGATATTCTGCTATTGATTCCTTCTAGAGTATTTTTAATTTCAGCATTTGTGCTGTTTATCTCTGTATGTTTATTCTTTAATTCTTCTAGGTCTCTGTTAATTGATTCTTGCATCTTCTCCATTTTGTTTTCAAGGTTTCTGATCTTCACTATCATTATTCTGAATTCTTTTTCAGATAGTTTTCCTGTTTCCTCTTCATTTATTTGGACTTTTGTGTTTCTAGTTTGTTCCTTCATTTGTGTAGTATTTCTCTGCCTTTTCATTATTTTTTTTAACTTATTGAGTTTGAGGTCTGCTTTTCCCAGGCTTCAAGGAAAGTTGAATTCTTTCCTTGAAGAACATTGAATTCTCCCTTTCTTTTGGTTTCTTCCCTCCTAAGGTTGGTCCAGTGGTTTGTATGAGCTTCATATAGGGTGAGATTTGTGCTGAGTTTTTGTTTGTTTATTTGTCCTCTGATGGGAAAGGCTGAGTGAGGTGGTACTCCTGTCTGCTGATGATCTGGTTTGTGTTTTTGTTTTGTTTGTTATTTAGATGAGGCATCCTGCACAGGGTGCTACTGGTGGTTGGGTGATGCTGGGTCTTGAGTTCAAGTGGTTTCCTTCATGTGAGTTCTCACTATTTGATATTCCCTAGGGTTAGTTCTCTGGTAGTCTAGGGGATTGGAGTCAGTGCTCCCATTCCAAAGGCACAGAGCTTGATCTCTAGTCAGGAATAAAGATTCCCCAAGTGTTTTGTTATGGCATTGAGTGAGATTAAAACAAATATCCAGAAAACAAGAAACCAAAGATTAACCCAAGATAAATAGTGGTTACAAAACCAGGCAAATAATAATTAAAATAATGGAATATACACATGTACATATACACCCATGAGTAAAGTCAAAACAGTACAACAAAAGTAAAGATTGACCTGGTGAATAAAGGAAATAAAAAATTATATTTATGAGTTAAGAACACAGCTAACTAAAGCACAAACTGGAAAACAAAATTAAAGTAAGGTGCCAAGTGGGGAATAAAGCAATTAAAACATAACTAACAAATATGTTGATAGGAAAGGAAAGAAAGAAAGAATAGATATGCAAAGTTAAATAGAGGTAGATGAAGAAGACTTATATACATTAAGATTAACTGCAAGGTGAAAAGAACAGTAGGAAAGCTATACAAAGGAATAAATGTAGAAAAAATATAATAGGTTTAAAAATTAAAATTATAAAAAAGAGAAAAGAAGAAAAAAATGGATGAAGGAAAAAAAAAGGTGGGGGTCAGGGAAGGAAAACTCCACAGAACTGCAAAACCCCAAAATAGAGGCAGAAGTTTATAATAACAATAAAAATGTGTGACTGAATATACACATATACATATACACCCATAAGCAAAATCCAAAAAGTCCAACAAAAATAAAGTACAATAGGTTGACCCAGTGAACAAAAGAAACCAAAAATTATATCTAC
>SJYT01077470.1:403126-419324 GCA_006410635.1 Cephalophus harveyi
CAAAAACAAAACATTTCAGCAAAAATAAAATACAATAGATTGAACTGGCTAACAAAGGAAACAAAAAATTATATCTACTAGAAGAAAACTCACTAAAACACAAATTGGAAAATAAAACTAAAGCAAGGTGCCAATTGAGGAGTAAAGCAATGAAAATAAAACTAACAAATATGTTAAGAGGAAAGGAAAGAAAGAAAAGAAAGAAATAATAGATATACAAAGTTAAATAGAGGTAGATAAAGATTTATAAACATTAAAGATTAACTGCAAGGGGGAAATAGCAGTAGGCAGAGCAAACAAATGAATAAATGTAGAATAACAATAATAGGTTTAGAAAATTAAAAAAGAGAAAAAAGAACAAAAGGAAAACTCCACAGAACTGCAAAAGCCCAATGTGGAGGCAAAGGTTCATAACAACAGCAAAAAATGCGACTGAGGGAAAAAAAAGCTAAAAAACTTAATTGGATTTCATAGTGCCAATAAAATCAACAAATACAATAGAGTGAGGGAAAAGGAAAGAAAAAGAAAAATATTCAAAAGAATCTACAAAACAAGTTAAAACATAAGAGTAATAAATGTTTATCTTGAGTTGCTGCTATCAGAGCACTTTCCCTCGCTGGGAATCACAGTCCACCTCACTTCCCTAGGATGCCCTCCAACATTGTGCTGACCTCTGCTGTGTGGGAAGCTCAGATTCTAATCTGGTCCTACTCCTGTGTGTTCTTGCCTCCAATGTCCACAGCTATCAGAACTATCAGAACTGTGTTTTCTTTTGTGGGAGCTCTCAATGACCTTTTATATATTCCATAGATGCAGAGTCTGCCTAGTTGATCATGTGGATTTAATCTTCACCTTATACAGCTGGCAAGAAGGTTTTGGGTCTTCTTCCTTAGCCACACTGCCCCTGGGTTTCCAATTATGGTTTTATTTCGACCTCTGTATGTGTGTCGTCCACTGGGCTCCTGAGGTTGCCCTGAACGACTTGGGTTTGTCCCTGTGAAGGCCAGGTGTGGAGGTGGTGCAGCTGCTTGGGGTGCAGGGGTTCTGGCAGCACCAGGTACTCAGGGGGGTTGGTGACTAGGGAAGCAGGAATTATAGTGCTCTGGCTATGGCTTTTCCAGTGGTCATGTATGGATGTGACAGTTGGACTGTGAAGAAAGCTGAGCGCCGAAGAATTGATGCTTTTGAACTGTGGTGTTGGAGAAGACTCTTGAGAGTCCCTTGGACTACAGATTGCAAGGAGATCCAACCAGTCCATCCTAAAGGAGATCAGTCCTGGGTGTTCATTGGAAGGACTGATGCTAAAGCTGAAACCCCAATACTTTGGCCACCTCATGCGAAGAGTTGACTCATTGGAAAAGACTCTGATGCTGGGAGGGATTGGGGGCAGGAGGAGAAGGGGACGACAGAGGATGAGATGGCTGGGTGGCATACTGACTCAATGGACATGAGTTTGGGTAAACTCTGGGAGTTGGTGATGGACAGGGAGGCCTGGCATGCTGCGATTCATGTGGTTGCAGAGTCAGACACGACTGAGCGACTGAACTGAACTGAACTGAAAAAGGGTAGGGCAACCAGTATTGGCCAATATGCTCCAGTATTCTTGCCTCGAGAACCCCCCTCACTGACAGAGAAGGCTGGCAGGCCACAGTCTACAGGGTCGCAAAGAGTCAGACACTACTAAAGCAATCCTGCACACATGGACACACAAGACTTTTTTTTTGCCTTTGGCAGCTCTGCCCCAGTAAGAGTTGAGCATGAAGGTGGTACAGCTGTTTGGCTTGCCGGGACTCTGGTGGCATCAAGTGTTCAGGGACATGGACTGCCTCCATGGCAGGAGTTACAGCCCTATCAGAGTCTTTTTAAAAGCCTCTTGTAGCTGGTGAAGGCCTCTTTGGTCAGTCTTTCTCTGTAGCTCCCTCTTTTCAGATACTTAGAGGGCTCCCTTGCCTGGGGTCCTTCTCTGTAATTTGGTGCATCAGGCACATAGAAGGACCTCCCTGGCTGGGGTCCTACTCTATAGATTGGCTCATCAGACACTTAAAGGGGCACCTTGGATGGGCTCCTACTCTGTAGTTCAGTGTGTCCGGTGTTTGATGAGCCAGCCTCTCTATTGTTCAGCTGCCGATGCTGGCCTGTGGGGAGAGAGAGGCTATGGTGATGGCTCTACCCTGATGCATGACTTAGTAGGATCGCCTTGCTTCCATGGCTGCCCGGCTTTCCTCCACCAGCATTTCCCACCACGATCTCCTCCTCACATCCCCTCGATCCGTCTCTCCACAGTCAACAGCAGCCCTCACCCTGGGATTGCGCCACAATTCCTAAACTCCAGCTCCCATTTGCTGTGCCTTCCAGGGGACCTGCATCCTTATCCAGGGTATGTATGACTGCTCAAGGACTGTCTGATTCTCATTCCATTTAGGCTGCCCCAAATCAGCTGTTTCACTCTTAGCTTTAAATGTTTCTTCTCTGACTCAGACAATTGCCCCAATATGGGGATTGGACCTCTGCTTCAGTTTCCCCACCGGCTAAGGGCAGGTCCAGTCCTACTAACCCTCCTGTTTTTTCCCTCTAGTTCCTTTGTCCTACGGAGTTTTGCATGGTTCTATATATTCTTATCCACTGGTCAGGTACTCCTGTTCGCTCTCAGCTGGTGTTCTGCATGCACTTCTGTATCTGAAGCTGTGTTCCTGATGTATCCATGGAGAGAGATGTACTCCATGTCCACCTACTCTTCTGCCATCTTGTTCTCTCCAAAACTTATAAATTTTTGCCTAACTGAAATTTATGAAATTTTGATTCTATTTGTTTGAGTTAATGTAAATAGAATGTTAGATTTCTAATTTAAAGATAGATGTGCAACAACCAACAAAAGTTTATTGTATAGTCCAGGAATTATACTCAATATCTTGTAATAACCTATAATGCAAAATAATTTCAAATATAATATATGTGTCTATTTATAATGGAATCACACAGAAAAAAGAATTCTACTTTTTGAAATTTTATTATCTTTTTGCCAGTTTTTCTAAATGTCCTGTGGACATCTAATAACAAATATATGATTAATAAAGTTAAATATAAATGTATTATTTTAAAATTATCAATATGACATTTAATTTATTTTTTCTGCACTTGATAAAATATTCAGAAAAATATTAATATGTCTCACTATGATTATATATTTTTTATTTTCCCTTATATATCATCTGATTTTTACTTTATATATCTTTTTTTTATTTGTTGTTAGGTGTCTAATGTTTTATGATGTCTATATTGTTTGTGAATTGTACCTTTTTTCATTAAACATATTTATCTTTGTTTCATTTAAAATAAATAAATATAAAAGAAAAAAGAGGAGGAGAAGGAGGAGGGGTAGAAAAAAAAAGGATGGGGAAATAAGATTACAGATCAGTAAAATTCATAAATATAGGTCCAAACATCCTTAACAAAATATTAGCAAGTCAAGTCAAACAATATACATAAAGGCAGTACACAGTGACCAAGTGGGGCTTATCCCAGAAATGTAAGGTTGGTTTTGCATTTGAAAATTCAGTGTAATTCACCATATTGGCAGAATAATGAGAAACAAACAAATCTCATTTTAATAAGTGCAGAAATACTATTTGACAAAATTCAGGGCTCATTCATGATTCAAATCCATCTGAAGTTGAAACTAATACTTTGGCCACCTGATGCAAAGAGCCCACTCATTGGTAAAGACCCTGATGTGGGGAAAACTTGAGGGCAGAAAGAGAAGGGGGCAACAGAGGATGAGATGGTTGGATGGCATCATCAACTCAATGGACACGAGTTTCAGCAAACACCAGATGATAGTGAAGGACAAGGAAGCCTGGTGTGCTGCAGTCCATGGGGTCACAAAGAGTCAGACATGACTTAGCAAATGAAAAACAATTCATGATTAAAATCCCTCAGGAAAACAGAAATAGGTACAACTTCGCCAAAATGAGGAAACTGTGAGTAAAACTACAGCTTAAATTATTTATAATGATAAATACTGAGGACTTCCCTCAATATCAGAAAAACAAAACAATTCCCACCCTCACCACTTCTATTCAAGATTGTACTGGCGATCCAACTCATCATAATAGTGAAGTGGACAAAAAGGCATAAACTTTAGAAAGGAAGAAGTAAATCTCACATTTTTATATAAGCATATTAAACAATTTGAAAATGAATTATTAAAAAAATTAAAATAGCACTAAAACCACAGTACACTTAGGATTAAACACTTACTAAAACTGTACAATGTTGCTGAGATTAATAAATGAAGGACTAAATAAATGTGGAGATACATTATGTTTATGAATTGAAGGCCTCAATATTATTAATATGTCGTCTTGCTAAACTGTTTTACAGATTCAACATAATTTAAATAGAAATTTTAGTACATTTTTAAAATAATTGGCAAGATGATTCTAAAATTTCTATGACAATGCAAAAAACAGAATAATTTTTTAAAATATGGGATATAATTGTTTTACAAGTTGTGTTACTTTCTGCTGTACAACAAAATTAATCAGCTATACGTATACATATACCCTCTACTTCTTGAGCGTCCCTCACACCCCACCCCAGTTCCACCCATCTAGGTCAATACATAGCACGGAGATGTGCTTTCTGTACTATACAGCATTTGCACTAGCTGTCTCTTTTACACATGGCAGTGCACATATGTCAGTCCCAATCTCCCAATTCATCCCACCCTCTTCCTCCACCATGTCCACATGTCCACTTATGTCAGTGTCTCTATTCCTGCCCTGCATATAGCCTCATCTGTACCATTTTTCTAGATTCCATATATATGCATTAATATATGATATTTATTTTTCTCTTTTTGATTTATTTCACAATGTACGACAGACTTTAGGTCCATCCACGTCTCTACATATGACCCAATTTTGTCTCTTTTTATATCCGAGCAATATTCCATTACCTATGTACCATATCTTTATCTATTCCTCTGTTGATGGACATTTAAGGTTGCTTCCTTGTCCTGGCTATTATAAATAGTGCTGCTATGAACATTGGAGTGTATGTATCATTAAAAATTATGGTTTTCTCAGTAGTGGGTTGCTGGGTTATATGGTAGTTCTATTTTTAGTTTTTTTTTTACTCTATACTGCTCTCCATACTGGCTATTTCAATTTATACTCCCACCAACATTACAAGAGTGTTCCCTTTTCTCCATACTCTCTCCAGCATTTATTGTTTGTAGATTATTTGATGATGGTCACTCTGATCGTTGTGAGGTGATATCTCAAGGTAGCTTTTATTTGAATTTATTTAGTAATGAGCGATGCTGTTCATCTTTTCATGTATTTGTTGGCCATTTATATATCTTCTTAGGCGATATGTCTATTTAGGTCTTGCACCCAATTTTTGATAGGGTTGCCTATTTTTTTGATTCGAGCTACATGAGCTATTGTATATTTTGGAGATTAATCCCTCATCAGATGCCTTATTTGCAAATATTTTATCCCATCCTGAGGGTTGTCTATTTGTTATGTTTATGGTTTTCTTTTCTAGGCAAAAGATTTTAAATTTAATTAGGTCCTGCTTATTTATATTTGCTTTTATATTCATTATATATGAATATCTATTCATTAATCTGGGAGGTGGGTCAAAAAAATTCTTGTAGTTTATGTCAAAGAGTACTCTGCCTATGTTTTCCTCTGAGTTTATGGTGTCTGACCTTAAATTTCGGTCTTTAATCCATTTTGAATTTATTTTTGTGTATGGTGCTATGCTGCTGCTGCTGCTAAGTTGCTTCAGTGGTGTCCAACTCTGTGTGATCCCATAGATGGAAGCCCGCCAGGCTCCCCGGTCCCTGGGATTCTCCAGACAAGAACACTGGAGTGGGTTGCCATTTCCTTCTCCAGTGCATGAAAGTGAAAAGTGAAGGTGAGGTCGCTCTGTCATGTCCGACTCTTCGCAACCCCACAGACTGCAGCCTACCAGGCTCCTCTGTCCATGGGATTTTTCAGGCAAGAGTACTGGAGTGGGGTGCCATTGCCTTCTCTGGTATGGTGTTATAGAGTATTCTAATTTGATTCTTTTACATGCAGTTGTCCAGTTTTCCCAGTACCGCTTATTGAAGAGACTGTCTTTTCTCCACTGTATATTAGTGCCCGATTTGACGTAAATTAGGTGACCATAGGTTTATGGGTTTATCCCTGGGCTTTCTATCCTATTCCATTGATCTATGATTCTGTTTATGTGCCAGTACAATACTGTCTCGATGACTACCTTTGTAGCTTACTCTGAAGTAGGGAGTCTGATTCCATCACTTCCATGTCTCTTAAGATTTCTTTGGTCATTCAGGGTCTTTTGTGTTTCCATACAAATTGTAATTGCTTTTTGTTCTAATCTGTGAAAACTGCCATTAGTAATTTGATAGGAATTGCATTGAATTTGTAGATTGCTTCTTGGTGGCTTCCCAGGTGGTGATAGTGGTAAAAACAAACAAACAAGCAAAAAAAAAAAAAAAACCCACCTGTTATTTCAGGAAACATAAGAGACAGACATTCAATCCCTGTGTCAGGAAGATTCCCTGGAGGAGGGCATGGCAACCCACTCCAGTATTCTTGCGTGGAGAATCCCATGGACAGAAGAGCCTGACAGGCTAAAGTCTGTAGGGTCACAAAGAGTAGGATACAAATGAAGCTACTTAGCACACATGCACAAATTGTAAAAAATCTTTGTCCTAAGTCTGTGAAAAATGCCACTGGTAATTTGACAGTGATTGCATTGAATTTGTAGACTGCTTCAGGGAATATTGTCATTTTTAGCATATTGATTCTTCCTATCCAAGATTATGGTATATCTCTCCATCTCTTTGTGTCATCTTTGATTTCTTTCATCAGTGTCTTACAGCTTTCTGAGTACAGGTCTTTTATCTCCTTAAGTAGGTTTTCTTGTTATTATTGTTCAGTAGCTGAATCATGTCCGACTTTTTGTGACCCCATGGACCCCAGCATGCTGGGCTCCTCTGTCCTTCACTATCTCCTGATGTTTGCTCAGATTCATGTTCATTGAGTCAGTGATGCTATCTAACCATCTCACCTTCTGCTGCTCTCCTCTCCTTTTGTTTTCAATCTTTCCCAGCATCAGGGTCTTCTCCAATGAGCTGGCTCTTTGCATCAGATAACCAAAGTATTGGAGAGTCAGCTTCAGCATCAGTCTTTCCAATGAATTTTCAGGACTGATTTCCTTTAGGGTTGACTCGTTTGATCTCCTTGCAGTCCAAGGGACTCTCAAGAGGCTTCTCCAGCATCACAGTTCAAAAGCATCAATTCTTCAGCATCAGCTATCTTTATGGTCCAACTCACACACCCATACATGACTACTGGAAAAACCATAGTTTTTGCTATGTGGACCTTTGTGGGCATTTCAATATGCTGTCTAGGTTGGTCATAGCTTTTCTTCCAAGGAGCAAGCATCTTTTAATTTCATGGCTCTATCCACCTGGTAAAGGTGTCAACCCAAACCAGTAGTTTTTGATGTCCCTTGGCTTTTGGCATATGAGTGAAGTCTATCTGCCAGTCCTCTCCAGGATATCTTCCTGTACACTGTCAGCCTGGGAGAGTGGTTGTTATTGGGATTATTCTTCTGACAGCCTTTTCATCCTTTAACAATCTGGCTTATAAAAAACAGATTAATAAAAACATATTAATCATTTTCCCTTGAAAAGACTCTTAGGAAGTTGGTAAGTATTTTCAATTCCCAAATGGAAAGTTTGGTGTAGAGTTTTAAGAATTTTCTGTTGGGTGCTAGAGGGCAACACAAGTTTTTCATCTTCTGTTTGAAGTCATTCAGAGGGGAGTAGAGAATCTTCATGAGAAAAAGAGTATTGAAGTTCCTCGGGAGAATACTTGGATTTTATGTCAGTGGGGATCTTATCACAGAGGAGGGAAGCCTGAGTATTAAAAGGTGAGTGGCTGCATTTTTTTGCTTGTCAGTTGGCTCTCCTATTTCCCTCCATTATGTCAGAATCATCCCTTTGATGCCCCCGGCAGTATATTACTGCCACTTCTTTGGGTAGCTTAAGTGCATCTAAGAGGTGCATAATTTCTTGGTAGTATTTAATGGGGATGACATTTGAGGTTTAAAAATTTCTTTACTTCCATATGGCAGCATGAGCATTATGGATTAAGTAAGCATATTTAGAGTCAGTATAGTTCACTCTCTTGTTAGTCCCCAGCTATAAGGCTCTGCTTAAAGCAATCAATTCAGCTAATTTAGCATCAGAGGGTCAGGTGCTAAAATTTTACTCTATAAAATTTTAGATAATGTGACCACTGCAAATCCTGCCTTATGGTCTCCTTGTTCCACGAAGGAGCTGCCATCTGTAAACATAGTTTCATCAGGATTTTCTTAATGCTTATCTTTTAAGCCCTCACTGGCTGAATAAAGCTAGGACTTGATGGCAATCGTGTTCTGGCTTCTTATCTAATGACTCAGGAAGGAATGTTGCTGGGCTTAAGGCTGAACAAGTTTTTAGCTGAACTATGGGTCCTTCTAAGAGCAGAGATTGGTATCTGAGAAGCTGATTGTCAGATAACCATAGCCCTCCCTTCAGTTCAGTTCAGTTCAGTTCCGTCGTTCATTCGTGTCCGAATCTTTGTGACCTCATGAATTGCAGCGTGCCAGGCCTCCCTGTCCATCACCAACTCCCGGAGTTCACTCAGATTCACGTCCATCGAGTCCGTGATGCCATCCAGCCATCTCATCCTCTGTCGTCCCCTTCTCCTCCTGCCCCCAGTCCCTCCCAGCATCAAAGTCTTTTCCAATGAGTCAACTCTTCGCATGAGGTGGCCAAAGTACTGGAGTTTCAGCTTCAGCATCATTCCCTCCAAAGAAATCCCAGGACTGATCTCCTTCAGAATGGACTGGTTGGATCTCCTTGCAGTCCAAGGGACTCTCAAGAGTCTTCTCCAACACTACAGTTCAAAAGCATCAATTCTTCAGTGCTCAGCTTTCTTCACAGTCCAACTCTCACATCCATACATGACCACAGGAAAAACCATAGCCTTGACTAGATGGACCTTTGTTTGCAAAGTAATGTCTCTGCTTTTCAATATGCTATCTAGATTTCCAGCCCAGCGTTTCTCATGATGTATTTTGCATAGAAGTTAAATAAGCAGGGTGACAATATACAGCCTTGACGTACTTCTTGTCCTATTTGGAACTAGTCTGTTGTTCCATGTCCAGTTCTAACTGTGCTTCCTGAACTGCATACAGATTTCTCAAGAGGCAGGTCAGGTGGTCTGGTTTCAGAATTTTCCACAGTTTATTGTGATCCACACAGTCAAAGGCTTTGGCATAGTCAACAAAGCAGAGATAAATGATTTTCTGGAACTCTCTTGCTTTTTCGATGATCCAGCAGATGTTGGCAATTTGATCTCTTGTTCGTCTGCCTTTTCTAAAACCAGCTTGAACATCTGGGAGTTCATGGTTCATGTATTGCTGAAGCTTGGCTTGGAGAATTTTGAGTATTAATTTACTAGCGTGTGAGATGAGTGCATTTGTGCGGTAGTTTGAGCATTCTTTGGCATTGCCTTTCTTTGGGTTTGGAATGAAAACTGACCTTTTCCATTCCTGTGGCCACTGGTGAATTTTCCAAATTTGCTGGCATNGGCTTGGAGAATTTTGAGTATTACTTTACTAGTGTGTGAGACGAGTGCAATTGTGCAGTAGTTTCAGCATTCTTTGGCATTGCCTTTCTTTGGGTTTGGAATGAAAACTGACCTTTTCCATTCCTGTGGCCACTGGTGAATTTTCCAAATTTGCTGGCATATTGAGTGCAGCACTTTCACAGCATCATCTTTCAGGATTTGAAATAGCTCCACTGGAATTCCATCACCTCCACTAGCTTTGTTCATAGTGCTGCTTTTTAAGGCCCACTTGACTTCACATTCCAGGATGTCTGGATCTAGGTGAGTGATCACACCATTGTGATTATCTTTGTCATGAAGATCTTTTTTGTATAATTCTTCCAATTGTCAGAGAACCATAGCCCTCCCTTAGAGTTTAAAATTCCAGAGATATCATGTGAAGTATAGACTGTCAGATCTTGGCCTATAATTAACTTAGTAGTTTCAGGAATTAATAGAGCTACTGAGGCCACTATTCATAGACAATGTGGCCATCCTTGGGCTACAGAATCAAGCTCTTTTCTTAAGTAAGAAATAGGTTATTGTGGGATTCCTTTGGGCTGAGTTAGAACTCGCAGTTCTATTCCTGATCTCTCTGTTACAAAAATATTAAATTGGTCTCCTCCAGGCAGGCTGAGAGCAGGAGCCTGAAGAAAAGCCTGTTTTAGTCTTAAATGCATGCATTTCTCCATTTTCCCATTGTAATATCTTTTGTCCTGATTGTTGAGTCTCTTTTAGTAACTTATATAAAGGTTGAGCCAGCTCTTCATATTCGGGAATCCAAATCCAGCAGTAGCCAGTTATATCAAGAAAACCATGGATTTATCTAATAGTATTAGGGAGAATATGGTGTAAAATGGATTCCATTATTTTTTGCTCCATGGGAGAGTTTGAATACTAAATATCTGACTTCTTGGCACATTTGAGCTTTGGATTTTGATATCTTGTAGCCACATCGAGCTAGATAGTTAAGAAGGTCACAGGTGGCTTGGTTACATTTTTTCTCTGTGTCAGCACAAAGGAGAATATCATCTACATATAGAATGAGTTTGATAGATTCAATTGCCCAAAAGGCAGCTAGGTCTTTGGCTGAAGCCTGCCTGAATAAATGAGGGATATCTCTAAATCCTTGAGACAATACTGCCCAAGTTAACTGAGTAGAGGACTCAGTTGGATCCTCAAAAGGAAGCAAAAATTGTGAACTCTGAGCTAAGGGTATGCCAAAAAAAAAAAAAAAAAGCATCCTTCTAGTCTAAAATGGTAAAATAAGTGGCTGTTTCTGGGATTTGGGAGAGTAGAGTATAGGGGTTAGGCATGACAGGATGTAATGGAATTACTGTTTCATTACTGGGGCAGAGGTTCTGAATTAGACACCATTACGCACTAGGCTTTTGGACTCCAGAATAAGTGTATTACACAGGTTGTTACATTTGATTAAGAGCCCCTGCCCTTTGAGATTTTTAATCAGGGGAATGAGTCCCTGTTTTCTTTCTGGCTTTAGAGGGTATTGCTTCCTATGAGGAAAGTTATTAGGATTTTTAAAACTTATCTGTACTGGTTGAGCTGAGATGGCTCTTCCTATCTTTCCTCCGGTTGCCCAGACTTCAGGGTTAATTTCTACTTCTGTCAGGAATAAGCATAGGTTTTCTGTAGATTCCACTTCCATATGAATGGAAGCATGAATTTTACATAGAATACCTCTTCCTAGGATGGGGGTTGGGCTATCTGGTATTATCAGAAAGGCATAAGAAAAAAGAATAAAATCCCAGTTACAACTCAACTGCTGTGTAAAGAATTTTGTAATCGGCTTTCCAGAAATGCCACCTATAGCAGCTGACTTAATAGAAGGAAGTCCCAGATTAGAGAGGAGGGCTGAAAAATTGGCTCCTGTATTGAGTAGGAAGTTAACAGGATGGCCTCTTACAGTTAGAGTCACCCGAGGCGCCTGTGCGATGATGAGGACAGGAGCCAAAATGGGAAACCCTGGGCTCCATCAGTCTTGATCCTGGGTCTGAGTTTCTGAGCCCTGAAACCTACATCCCTGGGGACAGTTATTCTTCCAGTGATCTCCTTTGCAAGTGGGGCAAGGCCACGGTGGTGGCCTCTGCTTGCCTTGAGGGCATTGTGCCTCAAAGTGTCCATCCTTGCCACAATGGAAACAGACTCTAGCATTTGCCTTTTGTCCTCCCGCCTTTGGAGCCTTAAAGTTAACTCCCTATAGGGCCATAAAGAGAGCTTCAGCCTTTCTGTTTTCTCTCCTTTCTTTTCCCCTATGCTCCTCTTGATCTCTGTTAAAGAATACTGATGTGGCGGCTCTTAGGAGGCATTCTAAATCTATATTGGGGCCGAAGGCCAATTTCTGGAGTTTCCTCCAAATAATTGGAGCCAATTGAGTAATAAATTAGTCTTTAGAGATAAGTTGGCCCCCTGGGGAATCTCACACACTAGCAAAGTAATGCTCAAAATTCTCCAAGCCAGGTTTCAACAGTATGTGAACCAAGAACTTCCAGATGTTCAAGCTGGATTTAGAAAAGGCAGAGGAACCAGAGATCAAGCTGCCAACATCAATTGGATCATAGAAAATGCAAGAGTATTCCAGAAAAACATCTACTTCTGCTTTATTGATTATGTCAAAGCCTTGACTGTATGGATCACAACAAACAGTGGAAAATTCTTAAGAAGATGGGGATACCAGCCTGCCTTATCTGCCTCCTGAGAAATCTGTATGCAGGTCAAGAAGCAAGAGTTAGAACCAGAGATGGAACAATGGACTGGTTCCAAATTGGGAAAGGAATACATCAGTGCTGTATATTGTATGCAGAATACATCAGGTGAAATGCTGGGCTGGAGGAAGCACAAGCTGGAATCAAGATAGCCAGGAGAAATATCAATAACCCCAGATATGCAGATGACACCACCCTTATAGCAGAAAGTGAAGAAGAAATAAAGAGCCTCTTGATGAAAGAGGAGAGTGAAAAGTTGGCTTAAAACTCATTATTCAAAAAATGAAGATCATGACATCCAGTCCCATCACTTCATGGCAAATAGATTTGGAAATAATTGGAACAGTTACAGGCTTCATTTTCTTGGGCTCCAGAATCACTGCAGATGGTGACCGCAACCATGAAATCAAAAGACACTTGCTCCTTGGAAGAAAAGCTATGGCCAACCTTGACAGCATATTAAAAAGCAGAGACATTACTTTGCTCACAAAGGTCCATATAGTCAAAGTGATGGTTTTTCCCAGTAGTAATGTATGGATGTGAGAGTTGAACCATAAAGAAGATTGGGCACTGAAAAATTGATGCTTTTGAGCTGTGGTGTTGGAGAAGACTCTTGGGAGTCCCTTGGACTGCAAGGAGAGCAAACCAGTCAATCCTAAAGGAAATCAGTCCTGAGTATTCATTGGAAGGACTGATGCTGAACCTCCAACACGTTGGCTATCTGTTGCAAAGAACTGACTCACTGGAAAACACCCTGATGCTGGGAAAGATTGAGGGTAGGAGAAGGGAATGACCGAGGATGAGATGGTTGGATGGCACCACCAACTCGATGGACATGAGTTTGAGCAAGCTCCAGGAATTGTTGATGGACAGGGAAGCCTGGTGTGCTTCAGTACATGGGGTTGCAAAGAGTCAGACATGACTGAGCGACTGAACTGAAGTGAACTGATCTGGGGAATCTGGGTCCAAATAAGTATAGTTTCTCAATGTCTCCCTGAGCCCTTCCAGAAAAGCTGTGCAATTTTCCCCCTTTTCCTGAGTCAATCCAGATAGTTTGGAGTAGTTTAAGGACTTATCTCACAATTTTCAAAAGCCTTAATGCAAGTGGTGAAGTGAACTCTCCTCCAGTCATCACTGTCTTTGTTGTGTGCCCAATTAGGATCAGCTATGAGCACTGCCTGGAGTCCTGTAGGTAACCAGGCTGATTCACTGTCAGCTCTCCCCTGCATGTTAGTAGAGTACCATTCATTTCCCCATTCCTGGGTATTTTTAATTACTCTACTTCTTTCATTCTCAGGATTAGCATAATATCTTTCCATGCCATTTCAAAAGATTAGCTTAGACTCTGGAAAACGCATATAATTATCAGGATCTTCAGTAAAGCTTCCCAGGTCTAATTTAATTTGTCTTAAATCTTGGAGAGGGAAAAGGATATGGTTTTGCATGGGTCCCAAGTCCCCATTAGGAACTTCCTGTAATGGAAGGAGGGAAGGATACAGCCTAGAGATCACCAGAGTTGTTTAGGAGCCACTGGGGTAGGAGCTGCTGCTGGTTCCAGAGGCATTGCCAGAGATTGTGGTGGCTCCTCTTGGCTAGGATTGGGCAGCCCTGAATAAGGGGGAGAGTTTGAACCCAAGGGTTTGGGGTGAGTTATAGGTAACATAGAAGGAACAAGCCCACAACTCCTGCATAAGAGGGTGTTTTCTCTCAAGACAAAGAAAACCTATATATATGGGACTTCTGAACATTTTCCTTCTCCTCTACAAAGGAAGCCTATTTGGAGATGGTATTATAATTAAGTGAGCCTTCAGGGGGCCATTTTTCACCATCAGGTAGATCATACTGAGGCCATGCCTCAGTGCAGAAAAAGATCATACACATCTTTAACAGGGTCTGAGGGTCAAACTTCTTCCACTTTTTCAGTATACATGCCAAAGGCATCCACTTTGAGCCAGGTAGGGGACTCGAAGATGTTGCTTCTATCTGAAAGAGAGAAGACCAGCATACAGCACTCTTTGTCTTTTCTCTGGTTCCTCTGATAGAGGGTGTCTCCTACTTGAGGAGTGGGAGCAAAGAAGCACCAATAATGTATGCTTCCCTCAACTTTGGTGTGGACCCAAGCTTGACCACCCTTATCCACCTGCCCTGGGCCTTTGTCCTCTTCCTGTCTCTATCTTCACTTTCACCTAGAGATAGGTAGAGTGAGACTTCCACATGCCATGTTTTTATAGCATAGGTGGATTTCCTATGCTCTTGAACATTGGGTATGCCTGAAGTGGAGTTCCCCTTAAGCAAGCTATGCAGCACACAAGGTTTTGTAGCATTTACACACACTCCAAAATGATCCTACTTTAAGTGAAAAATCTCATGACCTCTAAATGTTAGGAAAGAGAAATGTTAGATGTCCGGAGGTTCTCACTGAGGCAGCAGCCTAGCAGAGGTTTTGCTCAGCACCGCCAGGTCAGTTGACTGGCCAATACCGAGACCTGAGGTCACTGTCTACTAACTCTGTCTGCCTTGGGAACTCATGCAGACTTGTGAAACAAAGAGTGGCTCAAGAGACCTGCAGTTAGATTAGGTAATAAGAGGTGAATGACAGTGTTGAGAGTGAGTGTCTGTGCTTACCTTGACTAGGCATTGAGGAATCCTGGATGAGCCCACGAAAGATGAGACAGGAATCCCGAGTTCTTGTCCATGGAGCAAAGAATGGAATCCACAAACATGCAAACACTCATGGTAGCAAGCAAACAGGATTTATTAAAGATGAGGCAAGATGACTGCCTAGTAATTTCTACCTCAGTGAGGCCCTGGTGACCTGCACCTCCACAGGAGACACTCTGACACTAGCAGGTAGTTTTGGTTCAGTCTCCTGTGGGGTCACTACTCCTTTCCTCTGGGTCTTAGTGTGTGAAATATTTTGTTTGTCCCTCCAGTCCTTCCAATACTGGAGTCTCTGTTTCCTACAGTCCTGTGGAAATCCTGTAATCAAATTCCACTGGGTCAGATTCCCTGGGTATTCCCAGTCCCTTTGTCAGACTCCCAGGCTGGGAAGACTGACATGGGGTTCAGCATCTTCACAACAGTGGGGGAGCCTCTTTAGTATTATTATTCTCCAGTTTGTGACTCACCCACCAGAAGGTTATAGGATTTGATTTTATCACGATTGCACCCCTCCTACCATCTTGCTGCAGCTTCTTTGTCTTTGGACATGGGATATCTGTTTTCAGTGGGTTCCAATGTCCTCCTGTTGATGGTTGTTCAATGGCTAGTTGCAATTTTGGTATTCTTGCAGGAGGAGATGAACACACATCCTTCTACTCTGCTTGAACTGCAACCTCACATCAAACATTTTTGAAAATGCTTCTTATACATGCTTTTTTATGTACAAATATTTATCTTTTAGTCTTTCACAAATGCCATTATTTCATTGAATGGTACATACAATTTTTTTTTAAATTTTAATGAACACTACCTGCCTTCCACAAAGTTCTGTATGAATTTATATTTTCATCAACAATGTATGAGAATGTTTTTCCCATCACCTTCATCAATATTTTATATTATCATCATTTAAAATTCTTGTCAGTTTGATGAATGAACAGATTGCATTCTAATTAGATTAGAATCACCAATATTATAAGTGATCTTTGAGCATCATTTAATTTGTTTTTTAGCCTTTCACTGCAGATACAAGGCTGAGCACCGAAGAATTGATGCTTTTGAACTGTGGTGTTGGAGATGACTCTTGAGAGTCCCTTGGACTGCAAAGAGATCCAACCAGTCCACTCCAAAGGAGAT
>SJYT01077472.1:0-20477 GCA_006410635.1 Cephalophus harveyi
AAGTGGGAGGGGGGTTCAGGATGGGGAGCACATGTACACCCGTGGCAGATTCATGTTGATGTATGGCAAAACCAATACAATATTGTAAAGTAATTAGCCTCCAATTAAAATAAATTTATATTTTAAAAAATGTAGAGGAAGGGAGTAAAAATATGTATCTTTTATAAGTTACTGTTAGTTTAAATCAAGTATATGTAGCAATTGGTCAACATATATGAATCCTATGGCAACTACAAATCAAAAACCTACAATAGATACATAAAAGTCAAAAAGCAAAGGATCCAAGAATAATACAGAAGAAAATCATCAAACCAAAATGAAAAGCAAAAAGAATAAACAGAAAAAAACTAGAGAAACAACTGGAAAAGAAGTAATAAAATGGCAATAAGAAATTCTAACAACACAAGAGATGACTCTACACATGGACATTACTCGTTGGTCAATACCAAAATCAGATTTATTATATTCTTTGGAGCCAAAGAAGGAGAAGCTCTAGTTCTATACAGTCAGCAAAAACAAGACCTGGAGCTGACTGTGGCTCAGGTCATCAGCTCTTTATTGCAAAATTCAGGCTTAAATTGAAGAAAGTAGGGAAAACTAGTAGGCAATTCAGGCATGACCTAAATCAAATCCATTATGATTATACAGTGATGAATAGATTCAAGGCATTAGATCTGATTGAGTGACTGAAGAACTAAGGATGGAGACTAATAATGTGGTACAGGAGGTGGTGACCAAAACCAACCTCAAGAAAAAGAAATGCAAGAAGACACAGTGGTTGTCTGAGAAGGCCTTACAAATAGCTAAGAAAAGAGAAGTGAAAGTCAAAGGAGGAAGGGAAAGATATACCCATCAGAATGCAGAATACCAAAGAATAGCAAGGAGAGATTAAAAAAGCTTTCTCAAGTGAACAGTGCCAAGAAATAGAGGAAAAAATAGAATGTGAAAGGCTAGAGATCTCTTCAAGAAAATTGGAGATATGAAGGGAACATTTCATGCAAAGATGGGCACAATAAAGGACAGAAACAGCAAGGATCTAACAGACGCAGAAGAGATTAAGAAGAGGTGGCAAGAATACACTGAACTGTACAAAAAAGGTCTTCGTGACTGAGATAACCATGATGGTGTAATCACTCACCTAGAACCAGACATCCTGGAGTGTAAAGTCAAGTGGGCCTTAGAAAGCATTACTAGGAACAAAGTTTGTGGAGGTGATGGAATTCCAGCTGAGCTATTTCAAATCCTAAAAGATGATGCTATTAAAGTGCTGCATGCAATATGCCAGCAAAATTGAAAAACTCAGCAGTGGCCACAGGACTGGAAAAGGTCACTTTTCATTCTAATCCCAAAATAGGGCAATGTCAAAGAATGCTCAAATTGCAGTACTATTACACACATTTCATATGCTAGCAAGATTATGCTCAAAGTCCTTCAAGCTAGGCTTCAGCAATATGTGAACTGAGAAATTTCAGATGTTCAAGCTGGATTTAGAAAGGACAGAGGAACCAGAGATCAAATTGCCAGCATCCACTGGATCATAGAAAAAGCAAGGGAATTAAAAAAAAAAAAAATCTACTTCTGCATCATTGACTATGCTAAAGCATTTTTGTGGATCACAACACACTGTGGAAAACTCCAAAAGAGATGAAAATACCAACCCACCTCACTTGCCTCCTGAGAAACCTGTTTGCAGAACAAGAAGCAGCAGTTAGAACCTGTCATGCAACAACAGACTGGTTAAACACTGGGAAAGGAGTAGGACAAGGCTATATATTGTCACCTTGCTTGTTTAACTTACATGCAGAGTATATCATGCAAAATGCCAGGCTGGATGACTCCAAGCAGCAATCAAGACTGTCAGGATAAATATCAATAACCTCAGATATGCAGATGACACTACCCTTATGGCAGAAAGTGAAGAGGAACTCAAGAACTTCTTGGTGAAAGTGAAAGAGGAGAGTAAAAAAGCTGGCTTAAGACTCGACATTCAAAAAATGAAGATCATGGCATCTAGGTCATGGCATCTATCATGGAAAATAGATGGGGGGAAAGTGGAAACACTGATAGATTTTATTTTGGAGGCTCCAAAATCACTGTGGATGGTGACTGCAGCCAAGAAATTAAAGGCTTTTTTTTTTGCTCTTTGGAAGAAAAGCTATGACAAACCTGGACAGACTATTAAAACAGAGACATCACTTTGCTGACAAAGATCTGTCTAGCCAAAACTATGGCTTTCCAGTAGCCATGTACAGATGTGAGAGCTGGACCATAACGAAGGCTGAGTGCTGAAGAATTGATGTTTTTGAACTGTGGTGTTGGAGAATTTCTTGAAGAGTCCCTTGGACAGCAAGGCAGTCAAACCAGTCAATCCTAAAGTAAATCAACCCTGAATACTCATTGGAAGGACTGATGCTTAAACTCCCATACTTTGGCCACCTGATGCGAAGAGCCAACTCACTGGAAAAGACCCTGATGTTGGGAAAGATTGAAGGCAGGAGAAGAAGGGGACGACATAGGATGAGATGGTTGGATGTTATCACCAACTTGATGGACATGAGTTTGAGCAAACGCCAGGAGATTGTGAAGGACAGGGAAGCCTGGCGTGCTGCAGGTCATGGGGGTCACAAAGTGTCAGATACAGCTTAGCAGCTGAACATCACATATCTTCAACTGATTACTTTAAATGTCAATGGACTAAATGTCCAGTCAAACACATAGCATGGTTGATTGGAGAAAATAAGACCCTTTAACGTGCTGCCTATAGGATAGTTACTTCAGGGCAAAGCAATGAAAAGATATCTAGTAGCTCAGGTTAGAAGAATTAATATTATTATAATGTTCATACTATCTAAAACAATCTAAAAATTTAATCCCTACCAAAATCCTTAACAACATTTTTCACAGACTAGGACAAATAATCTTAAAATTCATATGGAAACACAAAAGACCCAGCATAGCCATAGAAATCTTGAGTAAAAGACTAAAGTTACAGGTATCACCCTCCCTGATTTCAAAGTATATTGAAAGACACAGTAAGCAGTATAATAGTGGCAGAAAAACAGACATATAGATAAATGGAACAGAATAGAGAGCCCATAAATAAATGCATGTACCTATGATCAAATAATCCATGATAAAGTAGGCAAGAATATACATTGGAGAAAAGACAATTTCTTCAACAAATAGTGTTGGAAAAACGGGGCAGCCACATGTGAAACTGTTAGAATAGAACATTTCCTCACACCATACACAGGAATAAACTCAAAATATTTTAAAGGCCTGAAGCCATAAAACTGGAGGAAACAATACACTGTTCATGGGAATGTAAATTGGTTCAGCCACTATGGAAAATAGTATGAAGGTTCCTCAAAAAACTAAAAATAAAACTATCATATGATCTAGCAATTCCACTCCCAATGTATATCTTGAAAAATTGAAAACATTAATTTAAAAAGATACAAGCACCCCAATGTTAATAGCAACACAATTTACAGTAGCCAAGTGATGGAAATAACCCAAGTGCGCCTCAACAGATAATCGAATTAATAAAGTGTGGTATATGAAATATTACTCAGCGACAATAATTCTGCCATATGGTACAATGTTAATAGACCATAATAGAGAATATTATGTTTAATGAGTTGTCACACAAAGACAAATGGTATTTGATGTCTATTAATATGTAGTATATAAAAAATAATACAAATGAATATATATATATATATATATATATATATAACAGAAACAGATTCACAGATATAGAGAACAAGTTTGTGGTTAACAAGGGGGAGAGGAACAAATTAGGGATATGGAACTGACAGATATTAATATAAACAAATATGCATAAAACAAGCAAGTAATAGGGGTATATTATATGGCACAGGGGATTATAGCCAATACCTTATAATGAAGTACAATCTACAAAAATACTGAATCACTATGCTGTACACCTAAAACTAATATAAAATTGTAATTCAACTATATTTCAATAATAAAAATACTAACAAGCTCTCTGTAGACCATAGTGGAGGACAGAAGACATCATTATTGAACTGGACTCTTCAGTGTCAATAGAGACGACAGAATTCCACAATAGCAGAGTCCAAATGGTGACACATACTAATCAGAGGAACAGTGGCGATAATTATCAAATGGTCAACATGAACAGAATGGCAACCCGCTGGTGGCCTTGATTCACTGGATTCCTCATTATAGCTAAGAGACCATAGTATTTGTATGAGGGAAATATATAAGAAGATGATAAAATTCTTTATTATGGAATTTTTAAAAAGATTTTTAAAATAGAAAGCAGAAGACTGCCGTCAGTGCTTCAGTGTAAAATCACAGAACCTTCCCCAGTTTCCTGACCTGAGCTGTTTCTCAGCGTCCATCTACTGAAGGACAAGTCAGACACTTCTGAGGAAGGATCCCATAGTCCTACCGCAAGTATGTACAAGTATTCCCCCAGTACTTCCTCAAAAAGGTCTACATTAGTCCAGGTGGCTTATATACTGGAGAACGAGGAATACTCAGAGCTTTTGTGGGCTATTGAATACAGGCCCTGAGATGACAGGAATGCCAAAGGTGCAAAAATGCCAATTTTGTCCCCATTAGGGTGTTACAGAATGGAGATCATGAGTCCTATAGGCCAAATACATATAAGTATCTCACAGAGGGTCCATGAGGTCTGCCATCTACTCTGTGTTCACTTCACTAGTCCTTGAATGGAATAAATAAACTTAGCAGCTAAAAAAGCTCTCATCTTCATTTTCCAACCTGTGGAGAAGAGCCTTTATAATAGAAAAGGCAAAATTGAAGCAATTGCAACTGTACTCCCCTAGCCAAGATACTAAATTGTAAGTGATATCATAACCCAGCTGGAACTTCAGAGAATTGAAGATTTAAAGGATAAGGGACAATTGTTTCCAACCTATTTCTGTTTAATTCACTAGTATGTCCCTGCAGAAAACCAGATGGATATGGCAGATGGTGATAGGCTGCAGTAAACTTAACAAATGGTAGCCCCAATCATAGATGCTGTGCTGAAGATCATATCTTTGCTAGAGCAGATGAACACAGCCTCTGATTTGTAGTAGCTATTGATTTCTTTAATGTGTTCATTTCAATACTCATCAGAAAGGAGAATCAAAAACAGTTTGCACTTACCTGGGATAGATGGCCATATATTTTCACCATCTTGCTATATGGTTCTGCTAGCCCTCCTCCTATCTGCCATAATACAGTACAGCACCTAGATCATCTCAGTATCCTGTAGGCCATTACACTAGTCCATTATATTGTCAACATGTTAAAATTAGACCTGCTGCTGCTAGGTCACTTCAGTCGTGTCCGACTCTGTGCGACCCCATAGACAGCAGCCCACTGAGCTCCTCTGTCCCTGGGATTCTCCAGGCAAGAATACTGGAGTGGGTTGCTATTTCCTTCTACAATGCATGAGTGTGAAAAGTGAAAGGGAAGTCACTCAGTCGTGTCCGACTCTTAGCGACCCCATGGACTGCAGCCTACCAGGCTCCTCTGTCCATGGGATTTTCCAGGGAAGAGTACTGGAGTGGGGTGCCATTGCCTTCTCCAAAATTAGACCTACTGATCATGAAAGTGACGTGTTCTAGGTGGCCTGGTAAGACATGTGTATGTAAGAAGATAGGGAATTCTCAAGAGTCAGGGAGATTGTTGAAGATTTTAGAGATCTTGTGGCAGTCATGAATGTACCATTCAGATCTCCCCCCAACCCCGCCACTCCTTTTTTTGATGTGGACCATTTTTTAAGTCTTTATTGTTTGTTACCATTTTGCTTCTCTTAATGTTTTTTGTTTGGCTGCGAACATATGGGATCTTGGCTCCGCAACCAGGGATCAAACTCCCTGCACTAGAAAGCAAAGTCTTGAGCTGCCGACCACCAGGGAGGCCCTTAGATCTCCTTTAAGAGAACTGGGTGCAGGGAGCGTAACTGCCTGAGAATCTCAGCTTGCCACCACTGGGAACCACCACTACTATTGTGCAGTACCGTTTCCCCTGGTCAGTAACTGAACACTGTGGGCGTATAAATGCGGACCCAATTCTGTGGTATGTGGGCTGACTGCTCTAATGGGTAATTTTGACCCATGACTTATATAAGTATTGACTGGTTTAGTCGCTAAGTCATGTCCAACTCTTGCCACCCCATGGACTCCTCTGTCCATGGGATTCTCCAGGCAAGAATACTGGAGTAGGTTGCCATTTCCTTCTCCAGGGGATCTTCCTGACCCAGGAACTGAAGCTGGGTATCCTGCACTGCAGGCAGATTCTTCACCAACTGAGCTGTGAGGGAAGCCCAGGACTAATATAAGCCTGACCACGATTTTCTTAGAAATGTGTTCAGTCTGTTTTCCTTCCCAGTCTTCCTTAATTTCCCTTCTCTTATCACAGATGTCAGACTTGCATCATGTTCAGAAGCCCTGCACTGCTCACTCCAGTTTATTCCCCTTTACCTTCCACTAGTACCCTCCCTCCCATAAATCTCTTGCACACACCTAATCCAGTCTCAGGGTTTGCTTCTAGTAGGACCTTAGTTAACACAAAGTCCAAAGATCTGGAGCATACAGAACATTTTCTTCAATAAAAAAGGACAACTTATTGCAACTTGTACACTAAAAAAGAAGCATACATTTTGTAGGACTCTTAAGAGTATATACCACATATGGAAATGATCTTCCAAACCCTGTCAAATGAAATAGAAGGCTGCCAGTTTTGAGTAGAGCCCCAAGCAAGCATTGAGGGTCTATCCACCAGAGTTATTTATTACAAGCTGAGTGTTGTCAAGTCCACTGCCTTAAAATTGATTTAGAGCAAAAACAATCTTTATTGTATGATGACAACAGGACATTTGGAGTCCCAAGGGAACAACTTAGTTACACAAAGATGTAACCTAAACCCCATTGTTGCACAGGTATCTTCTATCAGCTCACACTTATGGTCTCATTGGAATTTTTCCTTATGGCTGGCTTACACACAAAGAAAAAACCTAGACAAATTACAGATGGTTTGATACTATATATCAGTCCTAGTTTAAACTTGACAACTGCTCGACTGCAGTTTCATTCACAACTGTTTCTGCAAAACAGCTGAGAATGGAAATGCTTATGGGCAGAAACTCAAGTGCTGGACTTGTTTTTCACTTTATGCAAAGGGGGTAAGTTGTAAGAGCTAAGGACTCTTGGATAGAACCAAGACAGAAAGTTCTTGGGTGGAGAAACTACACGGATTTGGGGGCAGAAAATAAAAATGGCATAGCTACATGGTCAGGGTCTAGAAAGGAATAGATTAGAGGTTCAGAGACAAGGAATTCCAGGGAAGAAGGATGTGAAAGGACCAAAAGGAATACGCAAAGAGTGTGAGGATTTCTTTGGTTAATGGCTGCCAGATAACGCAGGCACTGAAAAAACAGGTAAAAAGAGTGACCCACCAAGTAAAGGTCAGTCAACCTCTGTCTTTGGGTACCTAGCCCAGTGTTGGCACAATGGGATGATGAATGAAATAGTTAAGGTGCTAAGGATAAAGGTTGTACATGGACTCCCTCTCATCAAGGCTAACACAGATATTATCACTATTGAATATCCAGCTTGTAAGCAGTAAAACGTATGCAGAATTCTCAAAATGCCATCTTTTAAGAACAAGTTATCCACTTGATTGGAAGGTTGATTACATCTGAACCTTTCAACTCTGGAGACTGCAGCAATCTATTAAATGGACCTAACAGAAGCAGAAGATATTAAGAAGAGATGGCAAGAATACACAGAAGAACTGCACAAAAAAGATCTTCACGACCCAGATAATCACGATGATGTGATCACTAATCTAGAGCCAGACATCTTGGAATGTGAAGTCAAGTGGGCCTTAGAAAGCATCACTACGAACAAAGCTAGTGGAGGTGATGAAATTCCAGTTGAGCTATTTCAAATCCTGAAAGATGATGCTGTGAAAGTGCTGCACTCAATATGCCAGCAAATTTGGAAAACTCAGCAGTGGCCACAGGACTGGAAAAGGTCAGTTTTCATTCCAATCCCAAAGAAAGGCAATGCCAAAGAATGCTCAAACTACCACACAATTGCACTCAAAGGAGATCAGCCCTGGGATTTCTTTGGAAGGAATGATGCTAAAGCTGAAACTCCAGTACTTTGGCCACCTCATGCGAAGAGTTGACTCATTGGAAAAGACTTTGATGCTGGGAGGGATTGGGGGCAGGAGGAGAAGGGGACGACCGAGGATGAGATGGCTGGATGGCATCGCTGACTTGATGGATGTGAGTCTGAGTGAACTCCGAGAGATGGTGATGAACAGGGAGGCCTGGCGTGCTGCGATTCATGGGGTCGCAAAGAGTCGGACACGACTGAGTGACTGAACTGAACTGAACTGATGTATTCTGGTTGAGTTTGTATTCCCAGGTCACGGCACTTTTGTCAGTAACAACTCTCTGAGGACTCACATAGTTCTAATTTATGCATAAGGAATATTATACAAGATAGTTTCAGGAAAATGACCCATTTTTATATCAAAGGAGATGGAACAATAAGTACATTATGAAAGATGGGTGTGTACCATATCACCAGGAAGCTGCAGGCCTGACAAAATTTTACAGTGGCTCTTTTAATACTAAGTTAAGGTACTAGCTTGGGGATAACACTCTGTAAGTTTAGAGGGTTATCCTTTAAACTGTGATAGCTATGACAAACCAATTGCCTTTTTATTTTCTGATTATCAAATATAACCAGAAACCATAGGCTATAAATAGGATTAATCTTCCTAACCATAAATCCATGTGATCCAGTTGTCAAATTTGTCATTTCCATACTCTTAACTTTAGGCTCTGCTAGATTAGAGGTCCTGGTTCCCATGGGTACTATTAGGGTGATTGTTGTTGTTCAGTCACTCAGTCATGTCTGACTCTTTACACCCCATGGACTGTAGCATACCAGGCTTCCCTGTCCTTCACCATCTCGCGGAGCTTGCTCAAACTCATGCCGATTGAGTCAGTGATGCCATCCAACCATCTCATCCTCTAACATCCCCTTCTCCTCCTGCCTTCAATCTTTTGCAGCATCAGTGTGTGTTGTGTTAGTTGCTTGGTCGTGCCCGACTTTTTGTGATCCCATGGACTGTAGCCCATCAGGCTCCTCCATGGATTCTCCAGGCAAGGATACTGGAGTAGGTAACTATTCCCTTCTCCAGGGGATCTTCCCGCCCCAGGGATCAAACTCAGGTCTCCTGCACTACAGGCAGATTCTTTACCATCTGAGCCCACTGGTCTTTTCTAATGAGTCAGCTTTTTGCATCAGATGGCCAAAGTATTGGAGCTTCAGCTCAGTATCAGTGAAGCATCACTAGGGTTATAGTAAGTCTTTAATTGAATTTGATCAATGTGAGCTCCAGTGGACCAACAGGCAAAAATAAAGAAAAGAGTTCCTATACTGGCTAAAACAAAACAGCCAGTTAATGTAAATGAGGAGCTAAGATTGCTGCTTTATATTGGGACAGAATTATGTCTGGAATGCTTAGGTCCTCTGATGTATCTCTTGTACCTTGCATGTTTGGTGATAATCGTAAATGGGCATGATAAGGATGAGGTAAGCAGGGGTTCAGGCCTTGAGGGGCTAAAGATGTGTTTCACTTCACTGGGCAAGAAATCTATAATAGTATAAAGTCTGGATAAGGGTGAGGAAAGGGGATATATGAATATTAATTTCATCCTTAGGATTGACTGAACAAGAGTGACTAGTCTGTCTCACTGAACTATTTCAGGATTTTTGTTTTGAGGTTGGGAAAGGTTGATATCTTTAAGAACCAGAAATAGGATATGGGGAACTTAAATTTGGGCCTAAGGAGCACTAAATGATACACACAATGAAAAGTAACGTTGGAGCCCTCCTCAAACAATTATTCCTATCCCAGAGGACATTTGCAAACTTGTTGGGCAATTTCTACACATACCAACAATGGCCTACCTCAGACACCTGCATCCCTACACCTGAGATCTTTTTCTCACTGTGGGACCATATTTAGCTGGTAGACACGGGTAAAACACAAATCCTCGAGAGGTAATACCTGTTGTAGCTCTAAAGATAGCCCCAAATTCTTTGACACTCCTCACATCAAGAGATGGGGTCTCTTTCTCCTCTCTTGCATCTGGGCTGGCTTTGGTGACCTGATTGAAGTAGAAATGACCTTGCATGCTTTCTGAGGCTAGGTTAGAATATAACATGCAGATTCTGCCTTTTTTCCTCATCTTGGGGGCCTGACCCACAATATAAGAAAGCCAACTTTCTTACATAAGAAATAAGAATATAAGAAAGCTTCATATTCCTCTAGGATATGAGGAAGCCATATAAAGAGACCACCAGAAGGTGTTCTAATTGCTAGCCTTTGATTCATCCTAGAGCAAGTGCTAGGTATGATGGAAGAATCCTCCAAATGTTTCTGGTCCCTTCTATTTGAGTCACTGTCAGTCATTTGAGTCTTAGTGAAGTCTTCAGGAATTGTGAAGCAGAGACAAGCCATCTCCAAATTTGTCCCATTCAAGTTTCTGCCCGTAGAATCCATGAACATGATAAAACATTTTGGTTTTCTGTTTGTTTTGGTTTTTAATGCCCCTATTCTTAGGGTAGTTTGTTACTAGCAATCAACAACCATTACCTGGCCCTGGGATCAACCATCAACCAATGAGAGATAGGAGGTTGTCAATACATACCCAGCTTCTTTATCCTTTAAATGTTAAAGTGTTCCACAGAGTGTCTCAGGAATTTCCAGCAGGACTGAGTCCCCCTTGTCCAAAGAGGCAATCAATTTATGAACATACTCTTTATTTGCCTTCATCTATTTCCTTCTTTACTTTTTCCATCTCTGACTCTGCTTCCCCAGGATTCATCTCTCAAATAAAATGCTTGCACCCAGATCCTTGTCTTGGGGTCTGTTCTTGCAGAAATTCAAACCAAGAGTGGAGCCATTTGTATTTTGCTGTTTTCTGGTTTCTTTACAGACCATATCTGTCCTCCATGTTATTTGTTGAAAACTCATTCTCTCTGCTCTGATGAGTAGTACCACTTCTGTTACAGATCAACTGTCTACTTATAATTATTTTTCTGGGTTGATGTTTCTATTTCATTGATGTATTTATCCCTGCACCAGTATTAACATTCCTATCTGTTAGGGCCAGTCCTCTCATACCTCTCTTCTTATTCAGGAAAAGAAATGAATATTCATGTCTAGATATAAATTTTAAATATGTTTGTGAGTTTAAACACAATACATATTGGAGTTTTTATTAAAAAGATATTCTAGAGCTCAATTTGTGAATAATTGATACCTTATGATACTGGATGTATTAGTTAGCAATATATTGTTGTGTAACAGATTACCCAAAGTGCAGTAGCTTAAAACAACAGTTACAGTTGTATATTATTTCTCATAATTTTTGTGAGTCCAAAATTTATTGGGAAGCAGCTTTGCTGAGTAGTTCTGCCTCAAGGTCTCTCGTGAGTTTCTACCGTAAGTCATCTGAAGGCTTGACTGAGGCTGAAGGATATACTTCCAAGATGGCTGCCTCACCTAGATGTTGGCTAGAGGCCTCAGTTTCTCATTATGTGGGGTAGCCTCAGTGCCTTCAGGACGTGACAGCTCGTTCCCTCAGAGTGACCAAGAGAAAGAAAGCAAAGAGGACGCTGTTGCTGCCTTTTTTGACTTAGTCACACACAATCACTTCTACTATATTCTGTTTCTTAAAAGCGAGTCACTAAATCCAGTCTACACTGGAGGATTAGAATTAATTTCTGTCTGTTAAAGGGAAAAGTATAAAGTATTTGTGCAGATGTTTTAAAATCCTCCATTGTATCCTATCAATCCATGAACATAATATATATTATGTATATATTATATATACTATACATATATTTTAATTTCAATAAGGATTTGTCACTTCTTGAAATCTTTGAAAAATGTTATTAGGTTTATTCTGAACGGCATTAAATGAGTTGATGTGGTTTTTGTTTTATTTTGCAAATTGTACCTTTCAAAGATTGTCATTTTATATTTTTGACTGTGCTGTAGAAATGAAAAAACTTATTTTGCATACCCAACATTGACAACAACCTTGCTAAGTTCATTGGTGTATTTTCTAAGTATATAATCATGCATTGTGCATTAATCAAGGTCACAGTAGGAAGTTGATGGCACCCTAAAACTGGGTTATTAAGGAGAATTGAACAATATAGGGACTATTTACAAAGTGGAAAGAATTTATTTAGGGAAAGCAAAATTTCATGATGAAAAATCTACAGCTAATAACCTACAGAGTGATTACCATCCCCTTGCCTGAAGGGGCAAAGTAGGGCAGTGGTTACTTGAACCTCAAGGAATAAATGTATGGAAGGGCAACCTGGTGAGATTCATGGTGTTTATTAGAGGGACAAGGAGAAGGAACCAGGGAAACATATACCCCAGCCTTTATTTCATTGGAGAAGGAAATGGCAACCCACTCCAGCATTCTTGCCTGGAGAATCCCAGGGACGGAGGAGCCTGGTGGGCTGCTGTCTATGGGGTCGCACAGGGTCGGACACGACTGAAGCGACTTAGCAGTAGCAGTAGCAGCCTTTATTTCCTATCTTCAATATTCTATTGATGTATCCTATTGGCTGAATTCAAGTAAAGGCCAGAAAATAAATGGGTTCAGGGGTTTTCATGGCAGCATCTGCAGGCAGCTCTACATCTGGCAGTTCACAGGCAGGTATCAGACCATTACCTCCTCATATGTAAGAGAATGGTATTCTCTGCCCATGGGATGAGCAGAGGGCTTGAACGCAATTCATTCAGGTCAATGACCTGGCACAGACTAGAATGAAGTAGGTGAAATGAAGAACCAAAGGGGAAAATGAAAGGCATTTAGCACAATCTGCAAAATCAATGTCAACTTTATTTCTTCTTTCCTAACCCTTGTTCCTTTTGATATTGTCTGTTAATATGCCTATCTTGATGGAAGAAAAAATGTCATACAAAATGAAAAAATTTATACATATCTGGTGAAAAACTTCCCAAATATAATGTCTGTAAGGCAACAGAATCTGACACCATGTGCCCTTAGGTACTAGGAGAACTAGCAAGTAAATCTACAGGCCAACTAGAAATATATTGATATAAGGATTTATATGGAAGTTAACCCAGGAAGTTAAGAATGGGTTAATTTAATATTAAAACTTAAAAGAGACTAATACAATTCATCACACAATGCCCAATCCCCTAGGAGACTGAAAGATCATAGATTGTGATCATTTGGCTGTGTGATAATTAAATCATGCCACTAACAATTGGGTTTGCTTTTTTGAGAGATTTGCAGATCACATTGAAAATGGAAAGTTATAGATATTTCCTGTTAAATTTTAGCCTCATGAGATATCATCATAGGAGGGTTTGAAATATTAATATATAGTCCTCATTCCAGTACTATTAGCTGGTAAAATAGTTGGTTTCTCTCTGGGGTACCTAAACTTAAGACTGAATGAAAGTAGCATCACAAGGTGGTCTACCAGGATCAAGGTGAATCATTATTCTTATCAAATACTTGGAAAGGTCTTTCAAAAATATGTCCATCAAATTTCTGAATATTTTTTAATTAAGAGACACTCAGATTCTGAAAGACTTAGACAATATTAATCTTGGGAAAAATTACTTTGAAATACCTGTAATCCAATAGCTGCAAATGGAAAATTGGACGGTTGGGCCTAAAATGTATATACAAGCACAGCACATGGGAAAATGATGAGGTGCAAGAATAGAAGTTCCAAGGCCTCAACTTCTTTCTCTCCAAAGCATTGTGAGGGTACTCCTGAAGGTGTACGATGCATTATAGATGTATTCATGAGACGCTCTTTCAGGAGAATCAGGATTAAAAAGGAACAGAATATTACTGAGAGGATGACATATGGAAATATTACCAGAAAAGTTTATAGAAAATAAGCAGACTTTATAGGAAATACCACAGGGAATCTGTACGGAGAACTGGACAGACATACAGGCTCTGGAGCTCTTCTGTCCTAGTTCAAATCACATTTCCATCACCCACTGCTGTTTCTCCTCAGAGGGGTTCCTTAATTTTTCAAAGCTTCCATGTCTTTGGTTGTAAGATGACAGTAACAATTTTATGCATGTAATGGCACTGTTATAAGAAAATAAAGGGGATAAAAACTGTAAAGAACTTAGGACATTACCTGGCGTCCAGACAGTGCACAGGACTCCTCCAGTGAGAGGCAGGCTATGAAGCTCCGACTGCAACCAGAGGCTGAGGAACAGGCAGAGCAAGGAAACTGTGAAGTTAGAAATCTGTGACTTCAGGGAGCCTTCTAAGTATGCCCGTTTGATACACATTATACCAAAAAAGAAGTGGATTAAGAGAGTTGAGCTGGGAATCACTAATAATAATAGATCTCCACTCATCCTTAGAAGGAATAATTTGATAAACTTCTTAGGCAGATGGGCTGGGGTAAAGACTTCATTCACCCCAGACACACATAAAGGGCATGCCCAAGAAACCACAGGTGGTGGATAGCCACTCACCTGCCCCCAAAAGGATGAGATTAGCAGGCCTACTAATCCACTAAGCTGATATTTCACGGAAGGGACTGTGCCTACTTACGGTCGTGCAGTGCTCAGTCATATTTGACTTTTTGCTACCCCATGGACGGCAGCCCGCCAAGTCTCCTTTGTCCGGGGGGATTCTCCAAGCAAGAATACTGGAGTGGGTTGTCAGGCCCTCCTCCAGGGGATCATCCCAGAGATTGAACTGGGGTCTCCTGCATTGCACATGGATTCTTTACCAACTGAGCTACGAGGGAAGTACTTAGAGTTAGGGTAAGCAAAATCGCTCAAGATGATAGAGGATAGAGAGGAGAAAGACTAAGGTCAACCAGGAGCATCATCCTTTCCCCCTGTTTCCTCACAAAGCACTTGCCCCCTTTAAAAAAAAAATTATATTGAGGTATAGCAAATTAATAAACAATGTTGTGACAGATTCAGGGGAACAGTAAAGGGACCCAACCATAAATATACATGTATCCATTCTCCCCCAGATTTCTTTCCCATCCAGGTTGCCACACAACGTTGAGCAGAGTTCTTTGTGCTATATAGTAGGTCCTTGTATCTCAATAAATACTGTTCAAAATAGCAAAGAATGTTTGATAAAATTCCAAATTATTACACTTTCCAGGATGCTCCTATGTTTTGACCTGGCCCTGACCATATACTAAATTTTCCTGAGGCTGGCTGTCACCTTGTCCTATTACCTAAATCCCCTGCTACTTCTGCGCTTGTTTATCCTTTATGAACTCAATATTCTGGAGGGAGGGAAGCTAGGAATGGAGACATAGGAAATTAAAAAAAAATACTTAAAATATTTCTCTCTTAACAAATTTAATGAGTGTGGAGAAGGAAATAAATCAAGTCTTTGGAAGCTCTATGTCTTGATTTGGCATGTCCAGGCTCTATTTTCCTAGCAGTAGAATTCTATTATATACTTGCTCCCTGAGGGGTCAAGATCCAGAGGCTAAAAGAGTGTCTTCATGGTTAAATTTTTATTTTTCAGCTCTCTAAGTTATAGTGTCTGACTAAAGAAGTAGTGGTCTTCCAGACACTATTCAAACCCCAAACTAGGATGAAATCCTTCAGGAATATGTAACTGTTTCAACAAGGTGACATTACAGGAGTGAGGAAAGGCCTCTTGGATCTGTTTAAGGAACAGAGGCTCAGGGACTCTTTGCGTTTGAGCTTTATTTATATTCCCTGATATTAGGCCCTCCTCTAATTTGGTGCTTTTTGATTAGTGGGAATAAATTTATGTCCATGTTTATCATCAACTGCTCAAAGTAAAGACTCAGTTCCATAAAAATCAAATCCAAAAACAAACCTCCCAGTGGATTCATTAAGCATTTTTACATTACTAAGCATTTTAATAGCACTACCCCAAAGTAGTATGTCTATTATTACTAGAAAATCAAAAATTCTCATAAAGCTTCTAAACTTTGACTTTCTTATCTATACAATTGAAATGCTGGACCACCAAAAAAATTTTTTTTTCCCCAAACTCCATTTTGCCAAGTATCAAAGTTCCATTATGTGCCTCAGTTACCACTGCATGGAAAATCTCTCAGAGCACTTCACTTGAAGTTTTACTTGTATCAGTTTTCACATGTTATGATTAAGATTGTATTTCATAATGTAACCCACTGTTTAAAATTAAAGTTTGAAAATATTAGACTAGAAAACCCCTAAGGTTCCTTACAGTTTTCATATTCTTTAACTTTACTAATTGGGGATTATTTAACTAGCAAACAGAAAGCTAAGGCGTGGCTTGATTCATATCTTCACTACCACGAGCAGTTCTAAGAAAGGAAACCTTATTGGCCTTGTTCAATGTCCACAGGGCAGCAACATGAAAGAAACAGGCTTAGATTAAAAGAGGAATGTTTAATTTAAATTTAAGGCAAAGATTTTTAACCATTATAATGATGAACAAGGAAGATGGAGTGGGTAATCATCAGCCTCGGAGAACTGGGAACGTTTTCTTGAGCTGTGGAGTCAATTACCTTGACTCCATGATGAGAGAAGTCAATAACTTTTAAGAAGCTGGTGGGGGAGAAAGATATCTCTTATTTGATGCAAAGATCAATCTAAAACCTAACTGCAGAGGCAGCTTACATCAGTGATGTTTCTGTGCAGCTAATTAAGGCTGCCTGGATGCAAAGAACTTGAGCACGGTTACTCCATGTATAAAACAGGTATACGTAGTGGTTCTCAACCTTGGCTGAAAATCAGAATCACCTAGGGAATATTAAAAACTATGGATGTCTGGGCTCCAACCCTGGTAACTTGTCTGTGGGAAGAAGGTTGCAAACCAGGGTGAATAGGTATACATCGAAGGAGAGAGGTTACAGTTTAATTTACTTCAGTGTCTTGTTTTGGCTTTTTTGTTGTTGTTTGTTTTTTTAAGGAAAAAGCAAGAAATAAGCTGGGAAACTAGTTGTAGAGAATAATGTTGATAGCTTTGTCATGGGGTGTCTATGTGCTAGGAGAAGGAAAATTCAACTAGCATGGAATCAGTGGAAGGTTAGTGATAGTGTTAGTTGCTCAGTTGTGTCCAACTCTTTGCAATCCCTGAACTGTAGCCCACCAGGCTTCTCTGTCCATGGAATTCTCAAAGCAAGAATACTGGAGTAGGTAGCTGTTCCCTTCTCCAGGGGATCTTCCTGACCCAGGGATCAAACCTGGGTTTCCCACATGGCAGGCAGAGTCTTTATCATCTGAACCATCAGGGAAGCCTGTGATCTAGTGGAAGGTTGGGGAAGGTTATTGGGGAAATGTTAGGAAATTATAGGAAAGAACCTAAAAAAATAGGGAAGAGTTCTTAGGATAATAAGTCTATGGTGAAGAAGCTACTTTGATAGAAGGTGGCAAGGACAACAAGAATTTTGAGAGGGGGAAAATGAGAGGTGACAAGCAGCTTCATTATGGAAGGGACAAGGCATTGGATGTCAAGTGACAGCCCAGGTGAAGCTGGAGTAAAGACTTCAGTCTCGCCTTGCCTGGGTCTGAGGCCAGTGAAAGGAGTAAAAGTTGTTGGAAAACGGTGCTGACCAGAGCGTGGAGTTGGCCTCAAGGGAGGGAGAATCCATGGCCTTAAAAGCAAGTCAGAGAGTGAGTTTGTTAACAAAGCCAGGAATTGGTTAAAGGGGAAAACTCACAGGAAAATGTCTTCTCAGGAATCAAGAATCTGCTGCTGAGGAAATAACTAAGGAATAACACCTAACTGTGTGAAGAGATCTTAAGACAGCTCATCTGGAGGTGCCAGCTGGCTCTGGACTCAAGAGAAGAAGCAGGTAGGTGATTTCAAACTCTTTAAAGTAACCACTCCAACCTTTCTGGCACCAGGGACAAGTTTTGTGGAAGACAATTTTTCTGTGGAGCAGGGGTTGGCAAGATGGTTTCGGGATGATTCAAGCACATTACATTTATTGTGAAATTTATCTCTAATTTAATGCTGCCGCTGATCTGCCAGGAGGTACCAGATTTTGGTCCAGAGGATGGGGACCCCTGGGATAAAGAAATCCTAGCCCCAGTCCCTTCTTTAGTGCTGAAAATCATGTTTTAGACCATACTAAGCTTTTCTTTTTCTTATATGGAGTTAACTTCTGTGGCTTCTGCTTGTGTTGCTATAAGGGAAAGTTCAGGTAGGTCCCACTAGGTGTTCCAACTCTATTTCTGCCTATCAGGTATAGTTTCAATAATTCATATTAAATTGTATAAAGATGAATATGTCACCACTGTTAATTCTGTCAAACATACAATCTAGACTTGAATGTATAGTATCACTAAGAATAATTTTGATTCTATTCCCTGCTAAAGAACTCTTAAGATGAAAGATGTATTCTGAGGTCTGATTCTTACTGCGGAGATCAGGCTTTCATTGACATATCAGTACTCGAGCCTTCTGCGATGAGTGGCACCTCTCAGTCTCTGCTTCCCAGGTGTAGTCTTCCACCGCAGTGTACATGTAGTCTGATAGAATATCTTACCCTCCTGAAAGTGAGGGAGCTGTGGGGAAAGGAAACAGAAGTAATTAAGTCCCCATAACAACGCGCACTGGATCAATGAATAAATCTCCCTCAGGCTTGCCTTGTTCTCGTGATCTGGACAGCTCTCCTCCCTTCCCATCCTCTTGCCTCCCCAACCTCTTCTATTTCAGAAGCAGAGTCCTCCTCTTAGCTTTTCTGTCTTTTCAAGTTATGATTGATAGTGTACGTAAAAGACTTGGAATCAAGTCATGAGAGGATGCAGGGAGACATAAAAGCTGATCTCATCTTACTAAGGGTTTGAAAATAGCCCTTTGAAGGCTCCATTTAAAGTACTTAAAAAAAAAAAAAAAACTACCTTGTATATTGTCTTAGTCTTTTCAAATTGCTATTTAAAAACAAAAAACTACCACAGACTGGATGACTCAAATGCCAAACATTCATTTCTCACAATTCTGGTATTTGGGAAGTCTAAGATCAAGGCACCAGAGAAGGCAATGGCATCCCACTTCAGTACTCTTGCCTGGAAAATCCCATGGACAGAAGAGCCTGGTAGGCTACAGTCCATGGGGTCACTAAGAGTCAGACACGACTGAGCGGCTTCACTTTTTCCTTTCACCTTCATGCATTGGAGAAGGAAATGGCAACCCACTCCAGTGTTCTTGCCTGGAGAATCCCAAGGACGGGGGAGCCTGGTGGGCTGCTGTCTATGGGGTCGCACAGAATCAGACACATCAAAAGCGACTTAGCAGCAGCAGCAAGATCAAGGCACATGCAGATTTGGTATGTGGTGAGGTCTTGTTTTCTGGCTCAGAGATGGCTGTCTAATTGCTATGTCCTCACATGGCAGGAGCAGGAGAGCTCTCTTGAGTCTCTTATATAAGGGCACTAATCCCATTCACAAGGGCTCCACCATCATGACCTAGTCACCTCCCAAGGCCCCAACATAGAAATAAGGGGAACACACTCAGTCTATAGCATACATTTAAAAAAAAAAAATCAGAACTCAAGTTTGAATCAAATTCCTATTTCACAAACTCCTCAATGGTCAGTGTCAATGGCCAGTGGTTTAATATAATATCTCAAGGCCTCTGTCATACAACAGTGTTATATTCCTAGTTTACCAATCCCAGAAATATATCCACCTGTCACTTTTGCTCTTAGTATGGACTACTACAAGAGATAATAGAAAAGGAACTTGAGGTTAATTCTTAAGCTTCTGTGGTATAACATATCTCCACTTGTTGCCTATCCTGAAACAGCAGTCAGTAAGCAACCAGGGTTCTCACACAAGAACCTGAGTGGCACAGAGAGTAGAAAAGGTTCACATGATCTCACCTACCCACACAATCCAAGTACAAAATCTTTAGCATATTTAACAATTTATGTCAAATTGTTTCCCAATAATGGATTCTCTTTTGAGTAATTAATTAGCAGTGGTAAAAGAATTTTATTTTTACCAATAAACATATCATAGAGAAACTGTCCCTTTATCTGAATGAGCTCAGTCTAGAAATTCATGTGCTAATCTTTCCTGCCCATCTCAACAACAACAAAAAAATCATCTTAGGCAATTTGTGAGGTATTTTGGTCACTGAACGGATTTTCCTATGCCTATGACTGGAAAAGGTCAGTTTTCATTCCAATCCCAAAGAAAGGCAATGCAAAAGAATGCTCAAACTACTGCACAACTGCACTCATCTCACACACTAGTAAAGTAATGCTCAAAATTCTCCAAGCCAGGCTTCAGCGATACGTGAACCATGAACTCCCTGATGTTCAAGCTGGTTTTAAAAAAGGCAGAGGAACCAGAGATCAAATTGCCAACATCCGCTGGATCATGGAAAAAGCAAGAGAGTTCCAGAAAAACATCTA
>SJYT01077472.1:20560-50507 GCA_006410635.1 Cephalophus harveyi
AGAGTTCCAGAAAAACATCTACTTCTGCTTTATTGACTATGCCAAAGCCTTTGACTGTGTGGATCACAATAAACTGTGGAAAATTCTGAAAGAGATGGGAATACCAGACCACCTAACCTGCCTCTTGAGAAACCTATATGCAGGTCAGGAAGCAACAGTTAGAACTGGACATGGAACAATAGACTGGTTCCAAATAGGAAAAGGGGTACGTCAAGACTGTATATTGTTATCCTGTTTATTTAACTTATATGTAGCCAGTCCTGGAATTTCTTTGGAAGGAATGATGCTAAAGCTGAAACTCCAGTATTTTAGCCACCTCATGCGAAGAGTTGACTCATTGGAAAAGACTGTGATGCTGGGAGGGATTGGGGGCAGGAGGAGAAGGAGATGACACAGGATGAGATGGCTGGATGGCATCACTGACTCGATGGACATGAGTCTGAGTGAGCTCCGGGAGATGGTGATTGACAAGGAAGCCTGGCGTGCTGCGATTCATGGGGTCACGAAGAGTCGGACATGACGGAGCGACTGAACTGAACTGAACTGAGAATACATCATGAGAAATGCTGGGCTGGAAGAAGCGCAAGCTGGAATCAAGATTGCCGGGAAAAATATCAAGAACCTCAGATGTGCAGATGACACCACCCTATGGCAAAAGTGAAGAGGAACTAAAAAGCCTCTTGATGAAAGTGAAAGAGGAGAGTGAAAAAGTTGGCTTAAAGCTCAACATTCAGAAAATGAAGATCATGGCATCTGGTCCCATCACTTCATGGCAAATAGATGGGGAAACAGTGGAAACAGTGTCAGACTTTATTTTGGGGGGCTCCCAAATCACTGCAGATGGTGATTGCAGCCATGAAATTAAAAGATGCTTACTCCTTGGAAGGAAACTTATGACCAACCTAGAAAGCATATTGAAAAGCAGAGACATTACTTTGCCAGCAAAGGTCTGTCTAATCAAGGCTATGGTTTTTCCTGTGGTCATGTGTGGATGTGAGAGTTGGACTATGAAGAAAGCTGAGCACCGAAGAATTGATGCTTTTGAACTGTGGTGTTGGACAAGACTCTTGAGAGTCCCTTGGACTGCATTAGGTCCAACCAGTCCATCCTAAAGGAAATCAGTCCTGGATGTTCATTGGAAGGACTGACACTAAAGTTGAAACTCCAGTACTTTAGCCACCTCATGCAAATAGTTGACGCATTGGAAAAGACCCTGATGCTGAGAAGGATTCAGGGCAGGAGGAGAATGGGATGACAGAGGATGAGATGGCTGGCTGGCATCACCGACTCGATGGACATGAGTTTGAGTGAACTCTGGGAGTTGGTGATGGACAGGGAGGCCTGGCGTGCTGCGATTCATGGGGTTGCAAAGAGTTGGACATGACTGAGTGACTGAACTGAACTGAGTCAATGAAATGTTCTTTCACCATGGAAATTATTTGAATTCTTGGATGTCTCCTAAGCTGGACAAAAGGGAACAGTTCCAGGATAGAGGTGTCAATATGAACTTGTCACTATCTGCTGGTATTGTTCAATAACTCTGCATTCCTCTTTGCTAACATCTGTTCCTTCCCCAAATACCTAAAATCAGTCACTGATCTCAGGCCCCTAGAATGCTGTATTTGGTAGAGAATCAGCTGTTTTCTCAGCTTGCACAGAGCACTGTAAACCCTAGTGTGAAATATAAAAAGTGTTAGTCATTCAGTTGTCCCTGACTCTGCGATCCCACGGGTTACAGTCCACCAGGTTCCTCTGTCCATAGGATTTTCCAAGCAAGGATACTGGAGTGGTTTGCCATTTCCTTCTCCAAGGGGTCTTGCCGACCTAGGAATCAAACTTGGGTCTCCTGCACTGAGGGCAGATTCTTTACCAGGTGAGCTACCAGGGAAGCACTGAATGGAACACAACTTAAGTATTAATTGTTGGTATTGAACATATCCCCTTGCTGTTCTTGCTCACTCATTCAGTCATGTCTTGACTCTTTGCAATCCCATGGACTGCAGCATGACAGGCTTCCCTGTCCTTCACCACCTCCTGGAATTTGCTCAAACTCATGTCCACTGAGTTGGTGATGTCATCCAGTTCTCATCCTCTGTCCTCCCCTTCTCCTCCTGTCTCCAGTCTTTCTCAGCATGTTGGTCTTTTCCAGTGAGTAGGGTCTTTTCAAGTGAGTTGGCTCTTTGCATCAGTTGGCCAAAGTATTGGAGCTTCAGCATCAGTCCTTCCAATGAATATTCAGTATTGATCTCCTTTAGGATTGACTGATTTGAACTCCTTGCTGTCCAAGGGACTCTTGAGTCTTCTACAGTACCACATTTCAAAGGCATCAATTCTTTGGCACTCAGCTTTCTTTATAGTCCAACTCTCACATCTGTACATGACTACTGGAAAAAGCATAGCTTTGACTATACAGACCTTTGTAGGCAAAGTAATGTCTCTGTTTTTTAATATGCTGTCTAGGTTTGTCATTGCTTTTCTTCCAAGGAGCAAGAGTCTTTTAATTTCATGGCAACAGTAGCTATCTGAATCAGCTATCTGATTTTGGAGCCCAAAAAAATAAAGTCAGCCACTGTTTCCATTGTTTCCCCATCTATTTGCCATGAAGTGATGGGACTAGATGCCATGGTCTTAGTTTTTTGAATGTTGAGTTTTAAGCCAGCTTTTCACTCTCCTCTTTCACCTTCATCAAGAGGCTCTTTAGTTCCTCTTCACTTTATGCCATAAGGGTGGTGTCATCTGCATATCTAAGGTTACTGATATTTCTCCCGACAATCTTGACCCCAACTTATACTTCATTCAGCCCAGCGTTTCACATGATGTACTCTGCACATAAGTTAAATAAGCAGGGTGACAATATACAGCCTTGACATACTCCTTTCCCAATTTGGAACCAGTCTGTTGTTCCATGTCCTATTCTAACTGTTGCTTCTTGACCTGTGTGCAGATTTCTTAGGAGACAAGTAGGTAGTCTCATATTTCCATCCCTTTAAGAATTATCCATAGTTTGTTGTGATCTATGTAGTCAAAGGCTTTAATGTAGACAATGAAGCAGAAGTAGATGTTTTTCTGGAATTCTCTAGCTTTTTCTATGATCCAACAGGTGTTCTCAATATGATCTTCGGTTCCTCTGCAGCCTAGCTTGGATAATTTTGAGCATTACCTTGCTAGCATGTGAGATAAGTGCAATTGTGCAGTTGTTTGAGCATTCTTTGTCATTGCCCTTCTTTGGGATTGGAATGAAAACTGACCTTTTCTAGTCCTGTGACCACTGCTGAGTTTTCCAAATTTTCTGGCATATTGAGTGCAAAACTTTAACAACATAATCTCTTAGGATTTGGAGTAGCTCAGCTGGGATTCTATCACCTCCACTAGCTTTGTAATGATGCTTCCTAAAAGATCCACTTGACTTAACAGTCTAGGATGTCTGGCTCTAGGTGAATGATCACACCATTGTGATTATTTGATTATAAAGATTTTTTTTTTAATGATTCTTCTGTGTATTCTTGCCACCTCTTCTTAATATCTTGTGCTTCTGTTCAGTCCATACTGTTTCTGTTCTTTGTTATTATTTATTTATTATTCACATCTGCTTAAAGATGAGCAGACCCTCTCTCCCTGGAAGGCCAACCTCTTTCCTCTCATGGCCTTTTGTAATAGGGACTTTTTCTGATTCCTGTCTCTACCTGGAAGAGACAAGCTCAAGGCTTCAGTTACCTAAAGCTTATCTTTTGCTATGGAACTATGACCTCTGCACTCTACCAAGGGGCAACAGAATTCTCATTCATCAAGTGAATTAGAAAATACTGTATAGATAAAGAGCTTTGCTCCTCCAGAACCTTGCCAAAGAAATATGGCCCAGGTAAATTACATACCAGAAATGATGTGATTCCCCAAAGTCTTCGTCCATCAGTCACTAGGAATTTTCTTGACATGCGCTAGTCTTGTTGAATAAAATTTTCCTAAACAGATAAATGCTGTTTTACCCTTGCCAGTCATGGAGATGATATAATAACCACTCCTTAATGTAGAGCCACTGAGTCCTTCCTGAACACTGTCAGCACCCATTTAGACACTACTGATGGGCATATTACTCTTGACCTGGAAGTGTTGTTATTTCAATAAGAGAGGTAGTGGTGATAGAGTTCTGAATCACTCTTTGGTTGCATGAAGGTCTGGATTCCCTGGTAGTACTTGAATATTGTTTTGAAATATACCGAATGTCAGTTACTTTTCTAACTACAGTATGAAAATCTTGGTGATAAAGCAAATTATCCCCATAATTCAGTCACTTAAATTCTGATCTTATAAAATCAGTATTGTGATTTTGACCTTTCAATAGTAAACATAGGCTTCCTCAGATGATGATCACTGAGAAGTCCCTTGAAGACAAATGACTTTTACATATAATATTTAAATATTATTATATTACTTAAATAAAATCAATAAAATAATAAATATTAACAGTGTTTCAATACTATTACAGTATATATATATACTATTATACATATTGAATATTATTATATGCAATATGAGATGTTCTCAAAAAACATTTTGAGTAGAATTTCCCTTGGACAGCCTGCTAATTCAGATCAGACAATCTGGCTCTTAGCATATAATTTGTACATCATATATCAAGGCATACTCCAACTTCTATTATCATTCAATACCGAATCAAGATTAGGAGGCATTACTTACTGGTTAACAACTGTCCACTGTGAGCAAGGTGGTGAGGTTGTCACGCAAATGTAAACCTCTTGCTCATCAACAATACTGTGGCATGCTAAGACCTGGCTAAACTTCATTATGATTCCTGTACACCCTATCCCTATTCAAGTCTATATTGTGGCTCACAATGGCTCAAACTGTGAAAGAAAAAATGTTACAACTCTTTATATAATCATGCATTTTCAATAATAAACAGAAGTTGCTGATGATTTCTCTCCCATGAAGCTTTCTGATAGCTAATTTGTACTGTGAATCTCAATAGTTTTGTCCCACTATGAAGACATATCTGAAAATACAAATGTTACTTATTCACCTAATTTGCCATTGATAGTGGAACCTTTGCCAGAAATTCAACTTTTATTTCTCTCTGAGCATAAATGCTTGCTATTAACTCACTACTGATCTTACAAGGTTCTCAATGGTAGAGATCCACATCTGTGTTTCCTATCAGAGTGTATTTAAGGGCCTCTGGCTTCAGATTTTTCTATTTCTTATGATAAAATTCATAAGTTCGTGCTAGATGTTATCTTTTTGCATGAAAAGTTAAGTGGCTTGCCAAAATCTCATGCCTTAATTGAAAATGGTGCAGAAGTTTCTGCGACTTTATGCAAACTTCTTGACAAATAAAGAAGTGTGGGCAAACTGCCAATCGAACAGAACTCAATTCATATTTTTATTTCATGCCACTTTTTTGGCTGCTTTAACAAAATAATTACTCATTCTCTCACCTCAGCACATAAACTGACATTCTAGACTTGCAGTAAAGACCTGTTAAAAATTTCTTAATGATGTTTTAACTTGCGGGATTTCTTGTTCATATTATGAAAGTGCCATCAAATAACCATTTATTTAATAGGCAATGATAAGAAGGCTTACTTTAACTGCAGCTGTGTGCCTGCATATATGGATGATGACTTTCTCCGAAATATGTCTACAGCCATCCCCTAAGTGAGTGGGAGGCCAGTCTGACCCTTTCTGGAGTCCAGTGACTGACCATCAAACACCTTGTGATAGAGAAAACATATCATTCCAGGAATAGTTATATTCTGCCTTCTTTCTTTCTTGATATCACCTAAGCTAGCTTCAGGCAATTTGGGGATCTAAGCATGATTTAAAAACAAACAAAACAAAACACTTGGAGGTTTTTCTTCTGCAATCCTGCAGGTGCTAGATGATGAACTGAGACCAGAACTCCTTTCTATCATGTTCCTAAGCCAAATATGCTATGAAATCATGAATTTTAATAAAGGCATTTTAAAATTCAATGGGGTTATTTTACTTATATCCAGCTTCATTCAGCCTGGAAGATTTCTTTTTAAAAAGGTATATCCAGGCTTTAGCTTAGACGAAAGAATCATGTCATTAATCCCTTAAAAATGTGGATATTCCTTTTGCATTTTCTGCTGAGCAGGTCTGAGGCCCTGCTAAGAATTTTAGATGACTTCTAGACCTTGTGGTAATAGCTCCACAGAGGCTAAAAGCAAGACTTTTATTGATTTCTTGGCAGTTTTCTACACAACCAAGAGTTTCTAGAGCTCCTGATGTATAAGAGCCATACCTTCCCTGAGTCCTAAAACTGGAAAAATGGTAAAATTAGGACAGGGCATTTATTAGTTAGTTGATCATTGCCTTAAAATGACAGATGTGCTAAAGTGATGGATAAGCCTTTATCTGAGCCCCCATAAAGTCTTGATTTCCTGCCCAGAGAGGGGACAAATCCAGAACCAGAGCTCTTAGGATTTATGAAGCCTTTTATCAAAGGACTGTCCTCCAACATTTTCAGTGGGTAAAAGAAAGATTTATGTCTTATCTACAGTTTTTCCAAACCCCATATTCTTAGAGTATAGGTATTCTGTAAAATTAAGAAGACATCCATTTCCAAAAGACCCAAGTAATATGGTGGTAAAAAACTATCCTATTATGCCTAGATTGCATTTAACCTGAATATTTTATATATACAATCCAATTATATGTATACACATGTGGGCAAATCTATTTATACATATATATATACACATACGTACAAAATGATTATGTATATAATCAAATCTTGTACATATATATAAAATCACATCTTGCATATATAATCCAATCTTATGCATAATCAAAGTATAGATAAAATTAAATTATATGAAATCAAATTATATATAATCAAATTATAAAATATAAAATGTATGTGTTATATATATATCTATGTGTTAACATAGATATATATGTTAACATTTATTTTTATTTTTTGAGTTGAAGGGAGATAGATTTCTAAAAATTTTTTATTGGAGTATGAAAAAAAGTGAAAGTGAAGTCGCTCAGTCTTGTCCGACTCTTTGCGACCCCATGGACTGCAGCCTACCAGGCTCCTCTGTCCATAGGATTTTCCAGGCAATAGTCCTGGAGTGGATTGCCATTTCCTTCTCCAGGGGATCTTCCCTATCCATGGATTGAGCCCCGGTCTCCCGCACTGTAGACCGATGCTTTACCGTCTGAGCCACCAGGGAGTGTAGTTAATTTCAAATATTCTGTTTCTGCTGTACAGCAAAGTGAATCAGTTATACATACACATATATCCACGCTTTCTTAGATTCTTTTCTCATAAAGGCCATTACAGAGTATTAAGCAGGGTTCAGTGTGCTATATAGTAGGTCCTTATTAGTTATCTATTTTATATATAGTACTGTGTATATGTCAATCCCAGTCTCCCAGTTTATCCTCCCTATCCCCTGCTGCTGCTGCTGCTGCTGCTGCTAAGTCGCTTCAGTCATGTCCGACTCTATGCGACCCCATAGAGGGCAGCCCACCAGGCTCCCCCATCCCTGGGATTCTCCAGGCAAGAACACTGAAGTGGGTTGCCATTTCCTTCTCCAATGCATGAAAATGAAAAGTGAAAGTGAAGTCGCTGAGTCGTGTCTGACCCTTAGCGACCCCATGGACTGCAGCCTACCAGGCTCCTCCGTCCATGGGATTCTCCTGGCAAGAGTGATGGAGTGGGGTGTCATCGCCTTCTCCACCCCATCCCCTGGTAGCCATGAATTTGTTTTCTACANCCTTCTCCAATGCATGAAAATGAAAAGTGAAAGTGAAGTCGCTGAGTCGTGTCTGACCCTTAGCGACCCCATGGACTGCAGCCTACCAGGCTCCTCCGTCCATGGGATTCTCCTGGCAAGAGTGATGGAGTGGGGTGTCATCGCCTTCTCCACCCCATCCCCTGGTAGCCATGAATTTGTTTTCTACATCTATGACTCTATTTATGCCTTTAAAATAAGTTCATTTGTACCATTTTTTTAGATTTCATATATAAGCAATATCATATTTGTCTTTCTCTGTCTGACTTACTTCATTTATTATGACAATCTCCAGGTTCATCCATGTTGCTGCAAATGACATTATTTTGTTCTTTTTATGGCTGAGTAACATTCTGTTCTATAAATGTGCTACATCTTTTCTATCCATTTCTCTGTCGATGGACATTTAGGTTTCTTTTATATCCTGGCTATTGTAAATAGTGCTGCAATGAACATTGGGGTGCTTGATCATTTCAAATTATGGTTTTCTCTAGATATATGCCCAGGAGTGGAATTGCAGGATCATATGACAGCTCTATTTTCAGTTTTTCAAGGAACCTCCATACTGTTCTCCATAGTGGCTATACCAATTTACATTCCCTCCAATAGTGTAGGAGGGTTCCCTTTTCTCTACACCGTCTTCAACATTGTTTGTATTGATGATGGCCATTCTGACCAATGTGAGGTGATACCTCACTGTATTTTTGATTTGCATTCCTCTAATAATTAGTGATGTTGAGCATGAGCATTTTATATATTTGTAACATTAATTTAACCATGTAATTTTATATTGTTCTTAACTTGCTTTAATATAAGAACCTCACTGACTTCATAAAGTAGGCTTCTAGACTATTCCAACAATAACAGCCCTCTCCCCACAAATCAGTAAACCAATATGTAGATTCTGTTAAGGCTAAGTATAGTCATTCCTGTAATATATAAATAAATGGGGGAAAACACAAAATATAGGTCCATTGAATCCACTGAAACATCGGTTTGCATTAACAAGCCATTAATCAAGTAATATATATAAGCCTTCTCTTATAACAATGGGTCATGGTGATTTGTGTGTCTTTGAATGATTCGGTTTTGTATCAAAGCCAATAACTAATAACCCAAAATATTTAAGTTTTTTCTTTCTCTGACACATTGTCACCCAACATTATAGCAAAAATATGCAGATGTTTTTCATGGATTTATCCTCAAAGGGACTCATTCTTCTCTTCAATCGAGAAGCTCTGGGTCTTTTAGTAGACTTAGGAAATAAGTCGAATTCTTAGTATGATAGCTCCATTCATATTTCTCTACTGAAACTATACCTCTTACGCATAAATGGTTATACCATCTAAAGTAGTTCATCCCTAAAGGTTATGTGATTCTTTAGCGATTATAACAGATTAATTCAAGTTAAAGGTCTAATTATTATTCCACTCTTCTAAAAGAGAAATTTTACCCACCTTTATCTTCAGTAAGTCCATGATTACTATAAAACAGGGATGTCTTGTCATTGGTATCATTTCTGGCTTAAAAAGAGAATATTCACACAGATCTCAAGATTGTTGAACCCTCCTAGGAAATATGGTTAAGGTATGAGTGAATGCATTGTTTGCAATAGGTGAACACCATTTCCACTTTTCTGTGGATAGGAATGGAGTCTATTGTCTATTATCACAGTATTAGACTTTTAAATACGTAAGAGTTGACTCCAAACTATAATTAACAAGAGAAGTGGGTAGAGATCTCAAGTGTTTGAGACAATATATTAAATAATAAACTTTCGGCAATACTACCATATTGACGAAATTGGCCCAACCCAAAGCTTCTTTTTTTCTCTCTGATCAAAATTCTGTATCATCCTTTTTCATACATATAATTAAGGTTTCTCCCATACAACTCAGACAGATTCTGTAACTCTCCTGATATATAAGCTATCTCTTCCTGAAAGTGTTAGTCATTCAGTCACGTCTGACTTTTTGCGGCCCCATGGACTGTAGCCCACTAGGCTGCTCTGTCCGTGGAATTTTCCAGGCAGGAATACTGGAGTGGGTAGCCATTCCCTTCTCTGGGGATTCTTCCCATTCCGGGGTAGAACATGGTCTTTGGCATTACAGGTGGATTCTTTACCATCCAAGCCACCAGAGAAGCCCATTTCTTCCAGAACAGATCTTCAAATTTTCCCTAAGAACATGTCAGGATTTAGTTGTTGTTTTGTGTCTGGAGTAATGAAAGTGTGCTCTTAGAGGCAATTGCCCTAGGTGAAATCCTTTAAAGTGCTTTAAGCAGAGGAAAGTTGATTTCTTTAGATGAGAAGAGGCTGCTTTCCCAAGCAAACAAGAGTTGGGAGATTTCAGAGAAACACGGTTCTCAGTTTCTTCTACTTAATAAGATATTCTCATGTCGAGGCTAATGACCTCAACCTATTTCAGTCAATGCCCTAATATAAGCATAAGATTTGACAAAGTAATATATCTCTACATCTGGCACAATTGGGAACAGGATCTGATTTTCGATCATATTTTCACAGTGGCTATGTAAGTAATGGATTCCTTTGTGTTCTCTCAGGAAGCTTTCTGAGATTCTCCACCAGTTCCTTCAGCTGAATGTTCAAGCCTGTAGCCTATGTTTTTTAATAAATTCTTCACAGTTAAAGGCAGCCAGTCTACAGTCCTCTCACTCACCACTGCTCCAATGCCATTAAGTAGCTATGATAATTTCCCTAATTTTCATGTGCTGTCATTCAGGTATGACCTAAATCAAATCTCTTATGATTATACAGTGGAAGTGAGAAGTAGATTTGAGGGACCAGATCTGATAGACAGAGGGCTTGATGAACTATGGATGGAGGTGTGTGACATGGTACAGGAGACAGGGATCCAGACCATCCCCATGGAAAAGAAATGCAAAAAAGCAAAATGGCTGTCTGGGGAGGCCTTACAAATAGCTGTGAAAAGAAGAGAAGTGAAAAGCAAAGGAGAAAAGGAAAGATATAGGCATCTGAATGCAGAGTTCCAAAAAATAGCAAGAAGAGATAAGAAAGCCTTCCTCAGAGATCAATGCAAAGAAATAGAGGAAAACAACAGAATGGGAAAGACTAGAGATCTCTTCAAGAAAATTAGAGATACCAAGGGAACATTTCATGCAAGACAGACTGGTTCCAAATAGGAAAAGGAGTCCGTTAAGGTTGTATATTGTCACCCTGCTTATTTAACTTATATGCAGAGTACATCATGAGAAACGCTGGACTGGAAGAAACACAAGCTGGAATCAAGATTGCCAGGTGAAATCTCAATAACCTCAGATATGCAGATGACACCACCCTTATGGCAGAAAGTGAAGAGGAGCTGAAGGACCTCTTGATGAAGGTGAAAGAAGAGAGCAAAAAAGTTGGCTTAAAGCTCAACATTCAGAAAACGAAGATCATGGCATCTGGTCCCATCACTTCATGGGAAATAGATGGGGAAACAGTGGAAACAGTGCCAGACTTTATTTTTTGGGCTCCAAAATCACTGCAGATGGTGACAGCAGCCATGAAATTAGAAGACACTTACTCCTTGGAAGAAAAGTTATGACCAACCTAGACAGCATATTCAAAAGCAGAGACATTACTTTGCTGACTAAGGTCCATCTAGTCAAGGCTATGGTTTTTCCTGTGGTCATGTATGGATGTGAGAGTTGGACTGTGAAGAAGGCTGAGCGCCGAAGAATTGATGCTTTTGAACTGTGGTGTTGGAGAAGACTCTTGAGAGTCCCTTGGACTGCCAGGAGATCCAACCAGTCCATTCTGAAGAAGATCAGCCCTGGGATTTCTTTGGAAGGAATGATGCTAAAGCTGAAACTCCAGTACTTTGTCCACGTCATGAGAAGAGTTGACTCATTGGAAAAGAGTCTGATGCTGGGAGGGATTGGGGGCAGGAGGAGAAGGGGATGACCGAGGATGAGATGGATGGATGGCGTCATGGACTCGATGGACGTCTGATTGTACTCCGAGAAATGGTAATGAACAGGGAGGCCTGGCGTGCTGCAATTCATGGGGTCGCAAAGAGCTGGACACAACTGAGCGACTGAACTGAACTGAGCTGAAGCATATGTGGGGCGGGGATGGCGGGGGGCGGTTCCCAGTTGGCTCAGCAGTAAAGAATATGCCTGCCGATACAGGAGATGTGGGTTTGATCTCTGGGTCCGGAAGACCCCCTGGAGGAGGAAATGGCAACCCACTCTAGTTTTCTGGCCTAGACAATCCCATGGACAGAGGAACTTAGTGGGCTAGAGTCCATGGGGTGGCAAAGAATCAGACACAACTGAGCACGCATGCACTTGATTTTGAGAAACTAAACCTGCTCTAAAAATAAAGTCCTTACAAATCTTAATTTAAAATTAACAACTTTAAATAAATAAAAGTAACAAAAAGTGTGAGGAAGATGTGGAAAAATTAGAACTCTTATACACTGTTGGTATGTATGTAAAATGGTATAGCCACTGTGGAAACCAGTCTGGTAGTTCCTTAAAATGTTAAATATAAAGTTACTCTATGACACAGAGTTATCTCTGCAAGAATACTGGAATGGGTAGCCTATCCCTTCTCCAGTGGATCTTCCCAAACCAGGAATCAAACCGGGGTCTCCTGCATTGCAGCCAGATTCTTTACCAACTGAGCTATCAGGGAAGCCCCATAAAGTTACTCTATGACCCAGAAATGTCTCTCTTAAGTATATATTCAAAAGAACTGAAAATATATGTCCACTTGTATATGAATTTCTTGTACACAAATGTTCTTAGTAAATTATTCATAATAGCCAAAAATGGGAGCTCAATGTCCATCAACTGCTGGATGAATGTATAAGATGTAGCCTATCCATACAATGGGGTATAATGTGGCAGAATAAAGAAATGAAGTGCTAATAGATTCTACAATATAGGTGAACCTTGAAAACATGATGCTAAGTGAAAGAAGATATTCACAAAAGACTATATACTGTATGATTCCATTTATATAAAATCTCCATCATAGGAAAACCTATAGTGACAGAAAGTAGATTAGCGGTTACTCAGGGCTGGAGGAAGAGGGATGTAGGAGCAGGGAGCAACAGCTAGAGTACGGAATTTCTTTTTGGGGTGATGAAATGTTCTGAAATTGATTGTGGTGATGGTTGCACAACCCTAAGAATATACTTCAAGCTACTTGCACTACACACTGTTAAATACGTGCATTGTATGGTATGTTAATTGTATCTTAGTGATAAAGCACAACCTGGAATCAAGATTGCCAGGAGAAATATCAGTAACCTCAGATACGCAGATGACACCACCCTTATGGCAGAGAGAGAAGAAGAACTAAAGAGCCTCTTAATGAAAGTGAAAGAGAAGAGTGAAAAAGTTGGCTTAAAGTTCAACATTCAGAAACTAAGATCATGACATCTGGTCCCATTACTTCATGGCAAATAGATGGGGAAACAATGGAAACAGTGACCGACTTTATTTTGGGGGGGGGGGGTCCAAAATTACTGCAGATGGTGACTGCAGCCATGAAATTTAAAGACGCTTGCTCCTTGTAAGAAAAGTTATGACCAACCTAGACAGCTTATTAAAAAGCAGAGACATTACTTTGCCAAAAAAGGTCTGTCTAGTCAAAGCTATGATTTTTCCAGTGGTCATGTATGGACGTGAGAGTTGGACTATAAAGAAGGCTGAGCACCAAAGAATTGATGCTTTTGATCTGTGGTGTTGGAGAAAACTCTTGGGAGTCCCTTGGACTGCAAGGAGATCAAACCAGTCCATCCTAAAGGAAATCAGTCCTGAATATTCATTGGAAGGACTGATGCTGAAGCTGAAACTCCAATACTTTGGCCACCTGATGAGAGGAGCTGACTCATTGGAAAAGACCCTGACGCTGGGAAAAATTGAAGGTGGGAGGAGAAGGGGACTACAGAGATGGTTGGATGGCATCACTGACTCAATGGGCATGAGTTTGAGTAAACTCTGAGAGTTGGTGATGGACAGCGAGGCCTGGCATGCTGCAGTCCATGGGGTTGCAAAGTCAGACATGACTGAGTGACTGAACTGAACTGATCATTGTTATTCAAAAAATACAACCTAAGTTGATGTTGATGGTGGAGAGTAAGTGAGAGACTAGAAGAAACAAGATTGATTGGCTATGATTTGATCATGTAGAAGCTGGTTAACAGGTACCTTAGGTTCATTATACTATTATCCCTACTTCTATATATGTTTGAAATTTTCTATCATAAAAATAAATTAAAGAAATAAAACAGTAAGACATCATAGAGCCAAGACTGAATTTGAGAATTTAAGCATATACCCCTAAATAACCCATTATTAATACATCTGACAGTTTTCCTTTAACTTGTCTACATTCCTTTTGTAGGAAATAGCACTTTTCATCATGACCGCAGATGGGCAGGAGAACAACTAGTCACACACACAAAGATGGTGTATAACCTCTGACTTGTTCCCTTCTTTATCTCCCTATGGCCAGTCACCCACTTTTGCCAGTTTCCTTCCAGATGACTCATCTTCAGCCGTCCTTCTTACCCATGCCACCTACCTAGACCAAGTCTTTGGCAAATTCTACCAAGGCTGCAGCAATAGCTGAGCTTCTCTCACAGCCTCTCATTAATCCCTCCCCTGAGTCTAGTGCTCATCTCTGCTACACAGCATCAGTGGACTCTTTTCATGCATGTCCTTACATATTCCTATCCCTTACTCAAAGATTAACAGGTTCTACAGGGCTTATAGCATATACTCTTAATTTTTCTATCTGGATTTCTATCATCTGATGCCATCCTGTGAATCCAAACTTATTTCTGTTTCAAAATGTGTCCCTATTGCCTTGATTTAGCATTCCCATCCACTGTGTTCATTCAGGCATCCACAAGCTTCAAATGAGGCAAATCTGAAATAGTTTTTATCCAACCATGTTATTCCATTTTCCTTCCCAGTGTTTGGCTTGGTAATGAGGGTGTGATGAAATTCAGTGCAGTAACACATGAGAGGAGGTCTTTGGGGGAAGAGTATACCTTGGGGGGAAAAAGTATTGCTCTTAACAAGGACATGGAAGAAGAGACATGCCCTTTCTTCACTGATGTCTGGAATTGCTGCAGTCTTCTTGTGACCATGAAGAGAAAGTCAGGAGAATTGGAGATACTGTTGAGCTGGAGCCATAAAGCCACTGAACTGCTGAATTAAATAAAATATGGCACTGAGCTACTTCTGCACCTCTTATTACATGAAATTACAGATGTTCTTACAGTGCAAGGCAATTTTATTTCAAATCCTAAATCTTTGTGAACCATCTCAATACAGAGTCTCCCAGACTCTGGTTTAGGAGACAGCTAGACTCTATTTTCAGACTTCTTGTGACTTATTAGCTCTGGTAATTTGGCTAGTTACTCACTTTTTCTAGTCCAGTCCTTCTCAAATGTTAGTCTGCATCAGAATCACCAAGGGCTTGTTAAAGCACAGATTCCTGAACACCACCCCACAGGGATTTGGTTTTAGGAGGTTTGTGATGTAGCTGAAGAATTTACATTTCTCACAAATTCTCTCGTAATCTGTTGTAGCTTCAAGGACCACACTTTGAGTAACAGTTCCTTAGTCCTAAATTGGGGAAGGCAATGGCACCCCACCCCAGTACTCTTGCCTGGAAAATCCCATGGACGGAGGAGCCTGGTAGGCTGCAGTCCATGGGGTCGCTGAGTCGGACACGACTGAGCGACTTCACTTTCACTTTTCACTTTCATGCATTGGAGAAGGAAATGGCAACCCACTCCAGTGTTCTTGCCTGGAGAATCCCAGGGATGGGGGAGCCCAGTGGGCTGCCGTCTGTGGGGTCGCACAGAGTCGGACACGACTGAAGCGACTTAGCAGCAGCAGCAGCAGCAGTCCTAAATTTCTTTGTCCACAAAACAGACATGAGAATAATCCCTAGTAAGTTTTATGAGGATTAAACCTGATAATACAGACACACTGCTTGGCCTAGTGCCTGACATAGAAGTAGAGCTCAGACAATAGCTATTAATGTTAACTTGGGAAAATGTTAATCCTGCAGCTGAGGGCTCAGTTTGTGTGAATTCCAGATTCAGATTCATTTCTCTGGAGTTCTGGGGCCTTGCCTAGCAAGCATTCCCAGACAAAAGAGCCAAAAGAAACCTGTTGACTGCTGATATTAACTAGGTGGCGTGGGAGAATGACATGAGTGATTTGCTGGGATGATTGGAAATCATCTGAAATACAGCCTGGTTGAGAAGGAGCTGGGAGGAAAAATGGCCTTCACTTATCAGCTTCCCATTAAAATGGTTTGTAGTGTGTCCCAGCTTTATCCAAATGATTAAAGAGGTGAGACCTTGAAGAGGGGTAGGGGAGGGAACCAGACTTGCCGGCTGGTTTCAAAGAGGGAAGGCAATAAAAGATTAGTTATTAAATAAATGAAATTCAGGAAATGATCCAATGTCTTGGGAGTGTTCAATCACAGATGACGAGAAGCTTCTAACCTTGTAGAGTCAAAGAAAATTGAGAGAAACAGGTTACCTCAGGCATGCCATTCTCTTGCAGTTTCTCAGGGTAAGGAAAAATTAAGAAGACTGAGAAATCTGCAATTTTTAAAAAATTTCCACGGATTCAGATCCTAAAATTTTAAACAGATCTTGCATTTTCTTTAATTCCAAGCAATAAAGGAAGGTTTCTATTGCTGTTGTTGTTGATATATAGCAGAAACACAGCCACTTATTGAGTCCTTCCTATGTGCCAACACCATGCTAACATTTACCTGCATTATTTCATTTAATCCCTTTAACAATTATAGGATGTAGGCTCTATTTATGTCTTTAGAGGTGAGTAAACAGGTTCAGAAAAATGAGTGGTTTCAGCCATATGTTTAGTAGAAGTGACTTTAACCTCGACCCAAATGGTATTTTAACTTTTCAAATAACATGTAACTCTATTTTGTCACTGTTCTCCCCAGAATGTTAGGTAGGTTTTAATATTCATGTGTTTTTAGATAGGGACCAGGAGATGTAGAGGATTTACATGACATGCCCAAATTTCATCATGAGCTAGAACTCAAGAGAGCTCTCTCTACTTTATTACAGTGCCAACTCTGAATTGCTTTATAGAGGTAATTTGTATGACATACCTATTTATAATTCCTTTCCCGACTTCCCTGGTGGCTCAGATGGTAAAGCGCCTGTCTACAATGCAGGAGACCCGGGTTCGATCCCTGGGTCGGGAAGATCCCCTGGAGAAGGAAATGGCAATCCACTCCAGTACTATTGCCTGAAAAATCCCATGGACAGAGGAGTCTGGTAGGCTACAGTCCATGGGGTCACAAAGAGTTGGACATGACTGAGTGACTTCACTTCACTTTCTGTTAATGAAACAAAAGAGCTTCCAAAATATCTTCTCACACTAGTTTCTTAGAAACAGTGTTCACCTTCATCTTGATTTTCCGTCTCTCTTATTTCCATTTCCTCCCATTTCCAGAGTAGGAATCACCTCTCATATTCTGGCATTGCTTAGATTTCCATGTATCTATGAGCCCTAGAGAGACAGAACGACTAAGTCAGAAATCATTCTTCTGTTCGTCCCTATTTGCTTTTAATTAGTCTTCACCACCTACGACTTGCAAAAGGTCGGATATTATTATCTGCATATTAGAGATGAGGAAATTGAGTCAACAGAAAGGTTAAAAATGTTTCCTAATACAACCACACGGCTTTCGTCAGTGTTCTTTCTGATTTTAAAGTACTCTTTGTAAGGTTTTACTTTGAGTTGGCCAGAAATCTGATTTTGAGAAGAGTTCAGAATCTGCCCACAATCAGGTTAAGATCAGACTGATCTTAAGCAAATTTCTTATCTTCTCTGGTATCTGTTTCATCTTTTGTAAAATGGAATTTCTGTAAAATTTGGAGGTAGTGTATAAAGTGCTCTACTGTGCCTATAGTAAAAGATATTAACAAAAGCAAGTTATATGTATGTATATAAATATATACATACACATACATATATACATAAACTTATAAAAATGTTTTAGTGTTAGCTTTTATGTTTAGCTTTGATCCATTTTGAGTTAATTTTTGTATATGGTATAAGGGTCCAACTTCTGTTTTTTTCACATGAATCTCCAAATTTTCAAACACCATTTGTTGAAAATCTGCCCTTTCCCCCATTGAATGGTTTGGCATACTGGTTGAAAATAATTTTACTATATATGCAAAGGTTTATTTCTGGTTCCTATTTTGTTCCATTGGTCTATATGTGTATCTTTATGCTAGTACCTCACTTTTTTGATTACCAAAGCTTTTCAATAAGTTTTGAAATGAGGAAGTGTGAAACTTCTAACTATGTTCTTCTTTTTTCAAGGTTATTTTGGCTATTCTGGGTCCCTTGAAATTTGAAATTTCATATAAACTTAAGAATGCACTTTTCTATTTCTGAAAAAAAATCATTGGGAATTTAACAGGAATTGCATTGAATCTGTAAATAGCTTTCGGTTATATTAATATCTTAACAATATTAAGTCTTCTTGCCTGTGAACACAGGATGCCTTTCCATTATTTGTATTTAATTTCTTTCAGCATCATTTTGTAGTTCTCACTGTCATTTGCTGTCTTGGTTAAGTTTACTCATTAATATTTTATTCTTTTTTGATGCTATTGTTTTCTTAACTTCCTTTTCAGATGGTTCATTGTTAGCATAGGCAGGTACAACTGATATTTTGCTCATTGATTTTGAATTTTGAAAATATGCTCATTTATTTATTAGTCCTAACAGTTTTTTTTTAATCTTTAAGTTTTATTCATATAAGATCATGCCATCTATGAACAGAAACAACTTTATACTTTCATTTCCAATTTGGATGGCTTTTATTTTTCTCGCCTAATTACTTTGGCTAGGAGTCCCCTGATGGCTCAGAGGTTAAAGCGTTTGCCTCCAATGCAGGAGACCTGGGTTCGATCCCTGGGTTGGGAAGATCCCCTGGAGAAGGAAATGGCAACCCACTCCAGTATTCTTGCCTGGAGAATCTCATGGATGGAGGAGCCTGGTAGGCTACAGTCCACGGGGTCGCAAAGAGTCAGATATGACTGAACGACTTCACTTTCATTTTCCATTATTATGTTTAATGCAAGTGACAAAACCAGGCATTCTTGCCTGTCCTGCTCTTGGAAGAAAAGCTTCTAGTTTTCCACCACTGAGTATGTTAGCTGTAGTTTTTTTCACACATGGGCTTTACTATGTTAAGGTAGTTCCCTTTGTTCCTAGTCTTTTGAGTACAGATTACATTTTTAAAGACACTTGGGCTACTCAGTGGAGAATAGACTGGGTGGGGATGACATGATAGAAGCTTTCTGGAAGCTGTTGTACTAGTTTGTTTGTCTGTTTATTTGTTTCAGCTGCACCATGTGGTTTGTGGGATCTTAGTTCCCAGACCAGAAATTGAACCTGGGCCATGGCAGCCAAAGTGCCATGTCCTAACAACTAGCCCACTAGGGGATTCCTTTTTGTACTAGTTGAAGCAATAGATAATGTCATTCTGAATTAGGAAATTGTCAGGAAGAATGAAGAGGCAAGAACAGCTATAAGAGACTTTTAGGAAATAATGTTAGTAGATCTTAGTGATTGATTTGGTATGCTAGTAAGGGAAGGGTTACTAGTAAGGGAAGGATGCTTTGCAGTCTTCTTTAATTGGGAAACTGGATAAAGAGACCCCTTTTAGGGATAGTTTTGTGAGCAAATATGATGAATTAGTTGAAAACAAGGTACTCAAGGTCAGGAATTTAGATGGAAGGGTCAGACGCTTGACAAGAAAAGGCACAAACTGGAGAAGTTTTGATGTATTTCCATCCAGGTGGTGGTCAAAACCATGTGTATGAATGAATACAGCAAAGTTTACAAGAACGAATGCTTGGAGAGTTCAGGCAGGTAAAAATCACAGTGAATAGACCTGATCCAATACTGTAAGGGGCCACAGGGCCTGGGGCAAATGACCGCACATGTCTTCCCCAAAGCCTTTCCAATGTAATCCGCCAAGCAGAGAATGCTGGCTTGCATGCAAGTCCTCTCCTATTCCATCATTATCCCTCATAAGCCTAACAGAATAGGTTCCATCATCTTAATGGAATTTCAGGGAGTGTGGCTGACCAGTGGGGAGGTAATTAGAATCAGGAGACACCCCTTGCCTTCCCCCCAGCACTCCTGACATCATTCCACAGAGGCAGATGTGGCTCCAGCTGCAACTGGCTCTGTTCTTAGCAGCATTACGCAGAGCAGTGGCTGCCGGGAGCTCAATTTTCAGAGCCTGGGGGTCCTTAATATGAGAGAGCCAAGAGATCTCAAGGCCAAGGCCAGCAGACCTGGCTTCTGTTTCAGGGTCTGGAAGCACAGTTCTTCAAAACGTCAACATGTTAAATGACCTGCTGAAGGCTTGGCTTCTTGCGCATGTGATATTTGGAAAGAAAAAGTTATTTTTGTTGTTGTTTTTATATAAATAACACAATCTGACTTTTCAGCACTACAGAGAGGTCTAAGCAGCCAGGAGGGAAGACCCCCCACAACAGTGACTTTCTGGAGCCAGTTCTTACACGAGCCTGAAGCTCTAAGGGGATTTGGGCCTGAGCAGCCAGAGGTCAGCATCCCTCTTCCTGTTTTTCCCACAAATGGCAGGCCAACTGAGGCAGGAGATCCAGACAACCAGCCTACGTGGTTGAGGATGTTTTTTGAAATGCCAGACTGAACAAACTTAGCAAGCCTGTGATTTTTGCCTTGTTGATGGCTATCCAGACCAGGGAGGAGATTTTAGGAGGCTCTTTCCAGTGACAGAAATAATTAGGTCCATTAAGCAAGCAAATATCCTCATCTTTAAAATCCTGGCTCAGATTCTGCATCCAAACCTTTGTCTATATCATTCCTTTGGGGCCCCAGAACATTTACTTCTGTTTTGAGCCTAACTGGACCACATTTTGACCCGGGTTCGATCCCTGGGTCGGGAAGATCCCCTGGAGAAGGAAATGGCAATCTACTCCAGTATTCTTGCCTGGAGAATCCCATGGATGGATCGCAAAGAGTCGGACACGACTGAGCGACTTCACCTTCACCAAAGGCAAAGAGAATCATATTCTAACTCATCTCTTAAAAACTGGAGTATAGATGCTTTTCAATGTTGTGTTAATTTCTGCTATACAGCAAAGTGAATCAGCTACACATATACATATATCCCCTCTTCTTTGGATTTCCTTCTAGGTCACCACAGAGCACTGAGTAGAGTTTCCTGTGCTATACAGTCGGTTCTCGTTAGTTATCTACTTTACACATAAGGTGAAGGTGAAGTCACTCAGTCGTGTCCGACTCTTTGTGACCCCGTGGACTGTAACCAACTAGGCTTCTCTGCCCATGGGATTCTCCAGGCAGGAATACTGGAGTGGATTGCCATTTCCTTCTCCAGGGTATCTTCCCGACCCAGGGATTGAACCCGGGTCTCCCGCATTAGAGGCGGACGCTTTAACCTCTAAGCCACCAGGGAAGCCCACTTTACACATAGTAGTGTATATATGCCAATCCCAGTCTCTCAGTCTATCCCACCCTCTTTTCCTCTCTTGGTATCCATGTGTTTGTTCTCTACATCTGTGTCTCTATTTATGCCTTGCGAATATGTTCATCTATACCATTTTTCTAGATTCCACACATGTGTTAATATATGATATTTGTTTTTCTTTCTGACTGACTTCACTCTGTATGACATTCTCTAGGTCCACCCACATCTCTGCAAAGGGCACAATTTTGTTCCCTTGTATGACTGAGTGATATTCTATTATATGGCTTCGTAGGTGGTACACTGGTAAGGAATCTGCCTGCCAATGCAGGAGACATAGGTTTGATCCCTGGGTTGGGAAGATCTCCTGGAGTAGGAAATGGCAACCCACTCCAGTATTCTTGCCTGGAAAATTTCCTGGACAGAGGACCCTGGAGGGCTGTAGTCCATGGAGTAGCAAAGGGTCGGACATGACTGAGCAACTGAGCACACACACACAATATCATATTGTGTAAATGGACCACATCTTCTTTTTCTAGTCCTCTGTTGCTGAATGTTTAGGTTGTTTCCATGTCCTGGCTATGATAAATAATGCTGCAATGAATGAAGGTGCATCTATCTTTTTGAACTGAGGTTTTCTAATTCTTTGTGTATCTGCTCCAGGACCAAACAAAAGTTACCTCATACAGATTCAGTGTTTGAGTGATAAATACATTGCTTTACTGTTTCATTAAGGCATTGTTCCTTCCTTCACAGTGCCTACTTCCTATGGCTACCACGTAACCTTTTTTTATAAGCTTATTTTTTTATTTAGTTTTGCCTGTGCTTGCAGGCTTTTCTCTAGTTGCAGAGAGCAGGGGCTACTCTCTGGCTGTGGTGCGTGGGCTTCTTATTGTGATCGCTTCTCTTGCTGTGGAGCACAGGCCTAGGTGCATGGGCTTCAAGAGCTGCGGCTCATGGGCTCAGTGGTTGCCGCTCCCAGGCGCTCGAGCACAGGCTCAATAGTTATGGCACATGGGCTTAGTTGCTCTGCAGCATGTTGATCAAGGATTGAATCCATATCTCCGGCTTTGGCAGCCATATTCTTTACCACTAAGCCAGCAGGGAAGCCCCCCTGACACATAACTTTTCTTTCTTCTAGTGATTGTATTAGTTTCCTAAAGCTTCCATAACAAACACTGTAAAGTGAGTGGCTTAAAGAACAGAAATGTATTGTTTCACAGTTCAGAAGGCTAGGAGGCAAGTATCAAGGTGTCACAGGGTTAGTTCCTACTAAGGGAAGTTCCTGTGAGGGAGATTCTGTTCCATGCTTCTCTCTTCATTCCTAGTGGTTTGCTGGAAGTCTGAGGTGTTCTTGCTTTGCAAATACACTGTCCTAATCTCTGTCTTCATGTTCACTTGCCATTTCTCCCTGTGTGCACACCTAAACCTCCCTTCAATAAGGACCCTGCTACTGCTAAGTCACTTCAGTCGTGTCCGACTCTGTGTGACCCCATAGACGGTAGCCCACCAGGCTCCCCTGTCTCTGGGATTCTCCAGGCAAGAACACTGGAGTGGGTTGCCATTTCCTTCTCCAATGCATGAAAGTGAGAAGTGAAAGTGAAGTCGCTCAATCGTGTCCGACTCAGCGACCCCATGGACTGCAGCCCACCAGGCTCCTCCGTCCATGGGATTTTCCAGGCAAGAGTACTGGAGTGGGGTGCCATTGCCTTCTCCGCAATCAGCCTTGTCTAACTCAATGAAACCAAGCCATGCCTGCGGGGCAACCCAAGACGGGCGGGTCATGGTGGAGAGGGCTGAGAGAATGTGATCCACTGGAGAAGGGAATGGGAAACCACTCCAGTATTCTTGCCTTGAGAACCCCATGAACAGTATGAAAAGGCAAAGTGATAAGATATTGAAAGAGGAACTCCCCAGGTCAGTAGGTGCCCAATTATGCTACTGGAGATCAGTGGAGAAATAACTCCAGAAAGAATGAAGGGATGGAGCCAAAGCAAAAACAATACCCAGTTGTGGATGTGATTGGTGATAGAAGAAAGATCCGATGCTATAAAGAGCAATATTGCATAGGAACCTGGAATGGCAGGTCCATGAATCAAGGCAAATTGGAAGTGGTCAAACAAGAGATGACAAGGGTGAGCTAAAATGGACTGGAATGGGTGAATTTAACTCAGATGACCATTATATCTACTACTGCAGGCAGGAATCCCTCAGAAGAAATGGAGTCACCATCATGGTCAACAAAAGAGTCTGAAATGGAGTACTTGGATGCAGTCTCAAAAACGACAGAATGATTTCTGTTCATTTCCAAGGCAAACCATTCAATATCACAGTAATCCAAGCCTAGGCCCCAACCAGCAACACTGAAGAAGCTGAAGTTGAACTGTTCTATGAAGACCTACAAGGCCTTTTAGAACTAACACCCCCAAAAGATGTCTTTTTCATTATAGGGGACTGGAATGCAAAAGTAGGAAGTCAAGAAACACCTAGAGTAACAGGTAAATTTGGCCTTTGAGTACAGAATGAAGCAGGGCAAAGGTTAATAGAGTTTTGCCAAGAAAATGCACTGGTTATAGCAAACACCCTCTTCCAACAACACAAGAGAAGACTCTACACATGGGCATCAGCAGATGGTCAATCCCAAAATCAGGTTGATTATATTCTTTGCAGCCAAAGATGGCGAAGCTCTATACAGTCAATGAAAACAAGACTGGGAGCTGACTGTGCCTCAGATCATGAACTTATTGCCAGATTCAGATTGAAATTGAAGAAAGTAGGGAAAACCACTAGACCATTCAGGTATGACCTAAATCAAATCCCTTGTGATTATACAGTGGAAGTGAGAAATAGATTTAAGGGCCTAGATCTGATAGAGTGCCTGATGACCTATGGATGGAGGTTCATGACATTGTACAGGAGACAGGGATCAAGACCATCCCCATGGAAAAGAAATGCAAAAAAGCAAAATGGCTGTCTGGGGAGGCCTTACAAATAGCTGTGAAAAGTAGAGAAGCAAAAAGCAAAGGAGAAAAGGAAAGATATAAGCATCTGAATGCAGAGTTCCAAAGAATAGCAAGAAGAGATAAGAAAGGCTTCTTCAGCAATCAATGCAAAGAAATAGAGGAAAAGAACAGAATGGGAAAGACTAGAGATCTTGTCAAGAAAATTAGAGATACCAAGGGAACATTTCACGCAAAGATGGGCTCGATAAAGGACAGAAATGGTATGGACCTAACAGAAGCAGAAGTTATTAAGAAGAGGTGGCAAGAATACACAGAAGAACTGTACAAAAAAGATCTTCATGACCAAGATAATCATGATGGTGTGATCATGATTATCTAGAGCCAGACATCCTGGAATGTGAAGTCAAGTGGGCCTTAGAAAGATCACTACGAGCAAAGATAGTGGAGGTGATGGAATTCCAGTTGAGCTATTTCAAATCCTGAAAGATGATGCTGTGAAAGTGGTGCACTCAATATGCCAGCAAATTTGAAAAACTCAGCAGTGGCCATGGGACTGGAAAAGGTCAGTTTTCATTCCAATCCCAAAGAAAGGCAATGCCAAGAATACTCAAACTACTGCACAATTGCATTCATCTCACATGCTAATAAATTAATGCTCAAAATTCTCTAAGCCAGGCTTCAGCAATATGTGAACCATGAACTTCCAGATGTTCAAGCTGGTTTTAGAAAAGGCAGAGGGACCAGAGATCAAATTGCCAACATCCACTGGATCATCAAAAAAGCAAGAGTTCCAGAAAAACATCTATTTCTGCTTTATTGACTGTGCCAAACCCTTTAACTGTGTGGATCACAATAAACTGTGGAAAATTATGAGAGAGATGGGCATACCAGACCACCTGACCTGCCTCTTGAGAAAACTGTAGGCAGGTCAGGAAGCAACAGTTAGAACTGGACATGGAACAACAGACTGGTTCCAAATAGGAAAAGGAGTCCGTCAAGGCTGTATATTGTCACCCTGCTTATTAACTTATATGCAGAGTACATCACGAGAAACGCTGGGCTGGAGGAAGCACAAGCTGGAAACAAGATTGCTTAGATATGCAGATGACACCACCCTTATGGCAGAAAGTGAAGAAGAACTAAAAAGCCTCTTGATGAAAGTGAAAGTGGAGAGTGAAAAAGTTGGCTTAAAGCTCAACATTCAGAAAACGAAAATCATGGCATCTGGTCCCATCCTTTCATGGCCAATGGGGAAACAATGGAAACAGTGTCAGACTTTATTTTTTTGGGTTCCAAAATCACTGCACATGGTGACTATAGCCATGAATTAAAAGACGTTTACTCCTTGGAAGGAAAGTTATGACCAACCTAGATAGCATATTAAAAAGCAGAGACATTACTTTGCCAAAAAAGGTCCGTCTAGTCAAGGCTGTGGTTTTTCCTGTGGTCATGTATGGATGTGAGAGTTGGACTGTGATGAAAGCTGAGCACCGAAGAATTGATGCTTTTGAAGTGTGGTGTTGGAGAAGACTCTTGAGAGTCCCTTGGACTGCAAGGAGATCCAACCAGTCCATTCTGAAGGAGATCAACCCCGGGATTTCTTTGGAAGGAATGATGCTAAAGCTGAAACTCCAATACTTTGGCCACCTCACGCGAAAAGTTGACTCATTGGAAAAGACTCATGCTGGGAGGGATTGGGGGCAGGAGGAGAAGGGAACGACCAAGGATGAGATGGCTGGATGGCATCACTGACTCGATGGACATGAGTCTGAGTGAATTCTGGGAGTTGGTGATGGACAGGGAGGCCTGGTGTGCTGTGATTCATGGGGTCGCAAAGAGTCAGACATGATTGAGCGATTGAACTGAATTGAACTGAACTAACTAGCCTCAGGGCCTGTTGTCTTTTCTAGCCATTCTACTCTTATCATTAACTAGCAACAGACCTCATCATCAGTATGTGATTGTTTCTGACCAATGACATTTCTCTTTTTTTATTTAATAATTTGTATGCTCTTATATAGCTTGTTAATCTATATATATTTTTTACCAGGTGTCAAGGTTCACTTCTGATTTAATTTTTAATAAACTTGAAGAAGATGTTATCCACACAATCTAAAAGGAGTTCACATTCAGTTATACAAATGATGATCTAGCCTTCTCTGATTTCCTGTTGCGTTAATGAATAACTAGGTCTGGTATCTGCCTGGTATCTATGTGGCCCTAATACATACTGTTCACCTCTATCAACCGGTTCTCTCCTTTATGAATATTTCTCTAGCCACATTATATGTGCATGTCTCTGTGCATCTCTGTTTATATCATCATTATTAATATTCATTCCTACTTTTATGCCTTTGTTTTAGATATTCTTTATTCCTTACATATGGCCTTTTCCCATCATCTCTTACTCATCAATCAAGATCTAACTTTACACATAGTAGTGTATATATGCCAATCCCAGTCTCTCAGTCTATCCCACCCTCTTTTCCTCTCTTGGTATCCATGTGTTTGTTCTCTACATCTGTGTCTCTATTTATGCCTTGCGAATATGTTCATCTATACCATTTTTCTAGATTCCACACATGTGTTAATATATGATATTTGTTTTTCTTTCTGACTGACTTCACTCTGTATGACATTCTCTAGGTCCACCCACATCTCTGCAAAGGGCACAATTTTGTTCCCTTGTATGACTGAGTGATATTCTATTATATGGCTTCGTAGGTGGTACACTGGTAAGGAATCTGCCTGCCAATGCAGGAGACATAGGTTTGATCCCTGGGTTGGGAAGATCTCCTGGAGTAGGAAATGGCAACCCACTCCAGTATTCTTGCCTGGAAAATTTCCTGGACAGAGGACCCTGGAGGGCTGTAGTCCATGGAGTAGCAAAGGGTCGGACATGACTGAGCAACTGAGCACACACACACAATATCATATTGTGTAAATGGACCACATCTTCTTTTTCTAGTCCTCTGTTGCTGAATGTTTAGGTTGTTTCCATGTCCTGGCTATGATAAATAATGCTGCAATGAATGAAGGTGCATCTATCTTTTTGAACTGAGGTTTTCTAATTCTTTGTGTATCTGCTCCAGGACCAAACAAAAGTTACCTCATACAGATTCAGTGTTTGAGTGATAAATACATTGCTTTACTGTTTCATTAAGGCATTGTTCCTTCCTTCACAGTGCCTACTTCCTATGGCTACCACGTAACCTTTTTTTATAAGCTTATTTTTTTATTTAGTTTTGCCTGTGCTTGCAGGCTTTTCTCTAGTTGCAGAGAGCAGGGGCTACTCTCTGGCTGTGGTGCGTGGGCTTCTTATTGCGATCGCTTCTCTTGCTGTGGAGCACAGGCCTAGGTGCATGGGCTTCAAGAGCTGCGGCTCATGGGCTCAGTGGTTGCCGCTCCCAGGCGCTCGAGCACAGGCTCAGTAGTTATGGCACATGGGCTTAGTTGCTCTGCAGCATGTTGATCAAGGATTGAATCCATATCTCCGGCTTTGGCAGCCATATTCTTTACCACTAAGCCAGCAGGGAAGCCCCCCTGACACATAACTTTTCTTTCTTCTAGTGATTGTATTAGTTTCCTAAAGCTTCCATAACAAACACTGTAAAGTGAGTGGCTTAAAGAAAGATCGCTTCTCTTGCTGTGGAGCACAGGCCTAGGTGCATGGGCTTCAAGAGCTGCGGCTCATGGGCTCAGTGGTTGCCGCTCCCAGGCGCTCGAGCACAGGCTCAGTAGTTATGGCACATGGGCTTAGTTGCTCTGCAGCATGTTGATCAAGGATTGAATCCATATCTCCGGCTTTGGCAGCCATATTCTTTACCACTAAGCCAGCAGGGAAGCCCCCCTGACACATAGCTTTTCTTTCTTCTAGTGATTGTATTAGTTTCCTAAAGCTTCCATAACAAACACTGTAAAGTGAGTGGCTTAAAGAATGGAAATGTATTGTTTCACAGTTCAGAAGGCTAGGAGGCAAGTATCAAGGTGTCAGAGGGTTAGTTCCTACTAAGGGAAGTTCCTGTGAGGGAGATTCTGTTCCATGCTTCTCTCTTTATTCCTAGTGGTTTGCTGGAAATCTGAGGTGTTCTTGCTTTGCAAATACACTGTCCTAATCTCTGTCTTCATGTTCACTTGCCATTTCTCCCTGTGTGCACACCTAAACCTCCCTTTAATAAGGACCCTAGTTATATTGTATTCAGGGCCCACTCTACCCTAATATGATCTCATCTTAATTAATTTCATCTGTACTCACCCTGTTTCCAAATAAGGCCATAATTCTGAAGTTCTGGAAGTTAGAATTTCAAATTATGAATTTGTGGAACACATAGTTCAGTTCCTAACACGTTTTTTACCTAGTGGTTTTTCACAGCACTCTCTAATCTCATGGCTTAACCCAGGTCAGGAATTATGTCTTACTCTTTTCACAAGGCTGTGGTGAATTAGAAGGAGCTCTGCTCTAGAAGAACAGGTCACTCCTACTTCCTGGTCTTGGTTTTCTCATATGTAAATGGCAAAGTTAGAATAAATGATGCTTCAGGCAACTTTCAGTTCCTAGATTCTTGTAATTCTCTGCTGGGAGGAGCAACCCAAGTCCAAAGAGCTGTGGCTGCACAGTCGCAGGAGGGCCTAGAGGAGCTATTCCACGTTTAAGGTCAGGAGGGGCGGCGGTGAGGAGATACCCCTCATCCAAGGTAAGGAGCAGCGGCTGCGCTTTGCTGGAGCAGCCATGAACGTCCATGGGATTTTCCAGGCAAGAGTACTGGAGTGGGGTGCCATTGCCTTCTCCGCAATAAGGACCCTAGTTATATTGTATTCAGGGCCCACTCTATCCTAATATGACCTCGTCTTAATTAATTTCATCTGCACATACCCTGTTTCTAAATAAGGCCATAATTCTGAAATTCTGGAAGTTAGAATTTCAAATTATGAATTTGTGGAACACACAGTTCAATTCCTAACATGTTTTTTACCTAGTGGTTTTTCATGGCACTCTCTAATCTCATGGCTTAACCCAGGTCAGGAATTATGTGTTGCTCTTTTCACAAGGCTGTGGTGAATTAGAAGGAGCTCTGCTCTAGAAGAACAGGTCACTCCTACTTCCTGGCCTTGGTTTTCTCATATGTAAATGGCAAAGTTAGAATAAATAATCTTTCAGGCAACTTTCAGCTCCTAGATTCTTGTAATTCTCTGCTGGGAGGACCAACCCAAGTCCAAAGAGCTGTGGCTGCATGGTCGCAGGAGGGCCTAGAGGAGCTATTCCACGTTCAAGGTCAGGAGGGGCGGCGGTGGGAGATACCCCTCATCCAACGTAAGGAGCAGTGGCTGTGCTTTGCTGGAGCAGCCGTGAAGAGATACCGCCTGTCCAGGATAAGAAAAACCCAAGTAAGACGGTAGTTGTTGCAAGGGGGCATCAGAGGGCAGACACACTGAAACCATAATCACAGAAAACTAGTCAATCTGATCACGCTAGGACCACAGCCTTGTCTAACTCAATGAAACTAAGTCATGCCCATGAGGCCACCCAAGGATGGGGGGGTGGGTGGCGGTCATGGTGGAGAGGTCTGACAGAATGTGGTCCACTGGAAAAGGGAATGGCAAACCACTTCAATATTCTTGCCTTGAGAACCCCATGAACAGTATGAAAAGGCAAAATGATA
>SJYT01077478.1:0-10034 GCA_006410635.1 Cephalophus harveyi
CTTCATTGACCACGCTAAAGCCTCTGACCTGTCTCTTATACACATCTAGATGTGTATAAGAGACAGATATAAAGTGGATCATATCTCTGTCTTCCACAGCTATCATCTTTCTTGATTATTTTCTACTCTTGCTATTTCTTTTTTTAAAGGACTTCTCTATTTCCCAGCATCATTAATATAATTTTCTATTATATCATGAAATGCTTTCTTTCTTGGTACCTTATAATGAACATTAGTTTGCTATTGTATTTTATTACCTTTTTTTTAAATTATCTCTGTTCACCCCTTTTAATTTAATTCTATATCTCAAAAAGAAAGTTCCATTTACATATCAGTTTTTTCTCTATTTGATATGTTTTTGTTATTTTATTATACTGAAGATATATCGTATGTATTGAAAGCATTCTTTTGTTTTCTGTAGAAATCCTTTATACACATATAACTTCTTCTGCAACTTAGGGTCAGTAATTTACTTTTTGCTGTGGTTGTCACCTAACTAAAACTTTCTCCTTCGTTATTCATCCTTGAAAGAAAGATGATCTATACTGCTTAATGTTTCTCACCAACAGCTATTTGTAATCCCTTTGAGCCATATCACAATCACAAGAAATACCTTTGTACATATTTTTGTCTAGAAGATAACCGTCAGTGTAGTTCTCCTGTAGAGCCAGACGTTTCCTTTTGCTACCACTTGCTAGTCCTTGGAGTTTAAGGAAATGAACTTTTCTGTAGGTTATTTGCAATAAGTTATAGTTATACATGGTGTCTCAGATGGTAAGGAATCTGCCTGCAATGCAGGAAACCTGGGTCAGGAAGATCCCCCGGAGAAGGGAATGGCTACTCACTCCAGTATTCTTACATAAAGAATTTCATGGACAGAGGAGCCTGGCAAGCTATAGGCCCTGTGGTCACAAACAGTTGGACACGACTAAGTGAAAAACACTTTCACTTTCATAGTTCTTCTTTAGAAATAATGCATTAAATTATACATTAATTCCCAGAGTATGCACTATTGCAACTCTTTTTGTAAACCTCTGCTTAACTTTATATCAAAGACATTTTCTTTTTACTATGGATGTATCATTGAATTTTCAGAAAAGGATAAAGAATCTCAAAGTTTTTATTTTTAATTCTAAACTTTATCATTGGAAATTTTTAATATTATAGGATATTTAACTTTTTAAATTAGTATTGATTCACTCACAGTCAGTCTCAAAAATGAAAGGAAGGGCTACATTGTCAGTTAAGGTCTGATGTCATAAAATACGACCGACATAAGATTTCACTCATGCTTGAAGTGTCCCAGTCATTCTTTGCATTTAAACAATGGATAGTTCTTTGTCTAAGAAAAACAACATTATTAAATTATCTTCAGTAATTGAAAAGGAAGACTATCTGAGTTGCAGGAAGTCCAGAGTAAAATAAAATCATATGAAGTAAACTAAACTTATCTTATAAATACCATATGTGTAGACTCTGACAATGGCTTTTGTTGATTTAGTATGAAAGTAATAGAATAGGAGCTTGAATCATTGTTTGAAACAGAAAAAGTCTGAAACATTTTGCAGAATTAGCTTTTTATTTTTTAATCCTACACTTCACTTAAAAAACACTCCCATTATTTTTTAAATGGTAACTTAGTTGGAATAATAAGAGATCTGACCAAGTTTTTGTTGTTGCTCTTGGATCATTGTTTGGAAGCTCGTGGAAAATCCCTTTACCTCTCTGCCAGACTTTAGATTTCTGTCCTTGGTATATTCCTGCAATGACCAATGGTGATAGTTACTGCAAAACTTGGAAAGAGTTGTCTTTCACATGTGTGGAAGTTAATGAATCATATTATCTCCAGGGAAGGGATACTAAACATTGAGACTCTGGAGTTAAATTTATTTTATATTTTGAATTTTGAACACTTTCAGTGTCTACATTGATTATCTGTTTGTATGGCCAACCCCTGAGATAATTAGGAAAAGTAATAAAGTCATCTCTGAAGCCCTTTCTTGACTCTTTCTGAACTTTTTCTTTTCTTTTTTCTTTGTTATAGCCACATTCCATGGATTTGGTAATTTCAAAATTTCCACTTCTTTAATCTCTCTGTCAGAAGAGATTATGTAACAATTAAGTAAATATTGGCATCATAATGTGAATTTTTTCAGTGATAAATTCCCTACAACCATTCTCTGGAGTTCTTTTTGAGAGTTATGAGAGTTATATATGTCATATAGGGGAGAAGGTGAAATAAATCAGACCTGGATCAAGATTTAGCATTTTATTTTTATAGGATGAAACTTAAAAATTACTTCAGTTTTTCCATCCTCAATTTTTAGATTAATGATTTCTGTAATTAATATCATAAAAATTAGGTGATGAAACCATATAAGGGAAGTAATTTATTACTTAATAAGCACTCAAAATACATATTTATGTATAAATGATGTGTAAATGTAAAGCTAGAAAACCTGAAAAGAGAATATTTGAACATATAGGTAATTATATAATCTGCTTATGTATAGTGTCATCCTCACTTTTAAAGACTGTGAATCCTAAGCAATTATTCTAGGAAAAAAGGACCTTTCCACGCTCTTGCTAGTTACAAAATAAAAACTTATATCACCTTAGAAGCATTTGGAAAGTGATTTCTTCTTTTTCTTTAATTTACTCTTCCCATTGAAAATAAGTGACAGAGATTTATTTATTCAGATAAGTTATGATGGTGCTTTTTCTTAATTAATTAGATATAATAAAACAGTGACACCATCATATTACAAGTCTTTCATGAGTAAATAGATTCTGGATTAGACAAGGTCAGTACTTTTAAAATATTTCAGTTGCAAATTATTTTTTTTTTAAATATGAAATGTTATGTGCAAACACCCGATACAAAACAGACAAGAAAATGGTTGGATAGTTTGGGGTGTGAGGAGAGACAAGCATATCACTGCACTGATAGGGTTTCAGATTGTGCATTGCAGCTTTTAAGACACTTCCAGTTAGTAGTCTTGATATAGTATCAAATAAAGGAATCCACAGTTATTAAATAAAGTTCCTCTCTTTTCCAAGTGCATACTGTCTGAGGCTGGATTATATGGAAATATTGTTGATGCTATTCAGTTGCTCAGCCGTGTCCAACTCTTTGTGATTTCATGGACTGCAGGGCACCAGGCCTCCCCATCCAGCACCAACTCCCAGAGCCTATTCAAGCTCATGTCCATCAAGTCAGTGATGCCATCCAACCATCTCACCCTCTGTTGTCTCCTTTCTCCTCCCACCTTCAATCTTTCCCAGCATCACGGTCTTTTCCAGTGAGCCAGCTCTTCTCATCAGGTGGCCAAAGTATTGGAGCTTCAGTTTCAAGATCAGTACTTTCAGTGAATATTCAGGGTGGATTTCCTTTAGGACTGACTTGTTTGATCTCCTTGAGGTCCAAGGGACTCTCAAGAATCTTCTCCAACACTGCACTTTGAAGGCATTGGTTCTTTCGTGCTTAGCTTTTTTTTTCGTCCAGCTCTCGCATCCATAAATGACTACTGGAAAAACCATAGCTTTGACTAGATGGACCTTTGTAAACAAATAATGTCTCTGCTTTTCAATAAACTGTCCAGGTTTGTCATAGCTTTTCTTTCAAGGAGCAAGTATGTTTTAAATTCATGGTTGAACTCAACATTCACAGTGATTTTGGAGCCAAAGAAAATTGAGTCTGTCACTGTTTCCATTTTTTTCTCATCTATTTGCCACGAAGTGATGGGACCCAATGTCATGATCTTTGTTTTTTGGATGTTGAGGTTAAAGTCAATTTTTTCATTCTCCTCTTTCACTTTCATTAAGAGGCTCTTTAATTTCTATTTGCTTTATACCATAAGGATGGTGTCACCTGCATATCTGGGGTTATTGATATTTCTTGATTGCAGCGTAGATTCATCCAGCCCAGAATTTTGTATAATGTACTCTGCATATATGTTATATAAGCAGAGAGACAATACACAGCCTTGACATACTCCTTTCCCAATTTTGAACCAGTCTGTTGTTCCATGTCTGATTCTGACTGTTGCTTCTTGACCTGCATACAGGTTTCTAAGGAGAGAGGTGAAGTGGTCTAGTATTCTCATCTCTTTAAAAATTTTCCACAGTTTGTTGTGATCCATACAGTCAAAGGCTTTGGCATAGCTAATGAAACAGAATTAAATGTTTTTCAGGAGTTCTCTTGCTTTTTCTATTATCCAACAGATGTTGGCAATTTGGCCTCTGGTTCCTCTTGCCTTTTCTAAATACAGCTTGTACATGTGGAAGTTTTCAGTTCACATACTGTTTAAACTCACCTTAGAGGATACTGAGAATTACTTTGTTAGCATGTGAGATGAGTACAATTGTGCAGTAGTTTGAACATTCTCTGGCATTGCCCTTCTTTGGGACTGGAATGAAAACTGACTTTTTCCTGCCCTCTGGCCACTGCTGTGTTTTCCAAATTTGTTGGCATATTGAGTGCAACACTTTCACAGCACCATCTTTTAGGATTTGAAATAGCTCAGCTATAAATACATCACCTCCACTAGCTTTTTTTTGTAGTGATGCTTCCTACGGGATCTTTCTATGGATGCTTCAGCTCTAGGAGTTGGTGATGAATCAGGAATCCTGGCATGCTGCAGTCCATGGGGTCACAAAGAGTCGGACATGACTGAGCGACTGAAATGAACTGATGCTTCCGTAGGCCCACTTGAATTCACACTCCAGAATGTCTGGCCCTAGGTGAGTGATCACACCATTGTGGTTATCCAAAACATGAAGATCTTTTTCGTACAGTTCTTCTGTGTATTCTTGCACCTCTTCTTAATCCCTTCTGTTTTTGTTAAGTACATGTTGTTTCTGTCCTTTCTCGTACCTATGTTTTACATGAAATGTTCCCTTGGTATCTCTAATTTTCTTGATGAGATTTTCTAGTCTTTCCCATTCTATTGTTTTCCTGCATTTCTTTGCATTGTTCACTTAAAAATGCTTCCTTATCTCTCTTTGCTATTCTTTGGAACTCTGCATTCAGATGACTATATCTTTCCTTTTCCCCTTTGCCTTTCACTTCTCTTCTTTTCTCAGCTATTTGTAAGGCCTCCTCAGCTATCATTTTGCCTTTCTTTTTTATGGCAGTGGTTTTATTATTATTATTATTTTTAATTTTTACTTTATTTTACTTTACAATACCATATTGGTTTTGCCATACATTGACATGAATCCTTCATGGGTGTATATGAGATCCCAATCCTGAATCCCCCTCCCACATCCCACCCCATATCCTCTCTCTGGATCATCCCCATGTACCAACCCCAAGCATCCTGTATCCTGTATCGAACATAGGCTGGTGCTTCGTTCTTACATGATAGTATACATGTTTCAATGCCATTCTCCCAAATCATCCCACCCTCTCCCTCTCCCACAGAGTCCAAAAGTCTGCCTCCCGTGCAATGTTATGAACCTCCATCCATAGTTCTTCCAGCACTCTGTCTATCAAATCTAATCCCTTGAATCTATTTGTTACCTCCACCATATAATCATAAAGGACTTGATTCAGGTCAGACCTGAATGACCTAGTGGTTTTCCTTACGTTCTTCAATGTAAGCCTGTATTTAAATCTCTTTTGCCTGGCAAAGCAATAAAAGCTATTCTTTTCTACTTCACCAAAAACTCTGTCTGTGCATTTCTCTTTGGCGACAGTGAGCAAAGACATTTCGGCAGCACAATTTGCAACCATTCTAGCAGCATCCACAATGGCTGCTACACAGTTCCATGCTGGTATCAGATTGTTTGCTACATCTACAGTGACTAGTGTTTCCTGCAGTGAAGACTAAGTAGCATCCAGCGAGGGCTCTGTACCATTCACCCAACCAATCCAGGAGCCACCCCAGCACCTGTGATATCCCCCTTTATGTCCTGACACCTGTAAAACCTTTTCAACTCCCTTAAGTTATGGATTACCGCTTTACTTCAGGGATGTCTGTATTTGTTTGTGTCTTTTTAACCTGTGAGGCTGACAGATGGTTGTAGTCCCCATTGTTACTGTTTAGTCCCTAAGTCATGTCTGACTTTGTGACCCCATGGACTGCAGCATGCCAGGCTTCCCTGTCCTTCACTACCTCCTAAAGTTTGCTCAAACTCATGTCCATGGAGTCAGTGAAGCCATCTAACCATCTCATCCTCTTCCACCCTCTTCTACTCTTTCCTCAATTTTCCCCAGCATCACGGTCTTTTTTTCAATGAGTTGGCTTTTCACATTGGGTGGCCAAGTATTGGAGCTTTGGCTTCAGCATCAATCCTTCCAATGAATATTCAGGATTGATTTCCTTTAGGATTGACTTGCTATCTAAGGGAATCTCAAGAGTCTTCTCCAGCACCACAATTCAAAAGCATCAGTTCTTCACAGCTCAGTCTTCTTTATGGTACAACTCTCACTTCTTTACATGACTACCAGAATAACCATAGCTTTGACGATATGGACTTTTTTCGACAAAGTGATGTCTCTGCTTTTTAACATTTGTTATTAAAATCATATTTGCTATTGTTTTTATTAAAAAGTACCTTTCCTGGTGGCACAGATAGTAAAGAACCTGCCTGTAATGTGGGAGACCTGCATTCAGTCCCTGGGTCAGGAAGATCCCTTGGAGAAGGGAATGGCTACCCACTCCAGTATTCTTGCCTGGAGTGGTCCACAGACAGAGGAGCCTGGTGGACTACAGTCCATGGGTTCAGAAAGAGTCAGACAGGACTGGGTGACTAACACTAACACTTTCCACCTGGAGGCTCCATTATCTCCCAGCCTCGTGTACAGAGCTCCCCTGTTCCCTTACATCCCTAGACCCCCTCCAATCTCATTTTTTGTGAATAGATTATTAAGAAAACAATTGCCTCCTAGAGTATACCAAACATAGGAGGTCTGGCTCTGGATTGGTTAGTTTGCATATCAAAGCCATACTGTGGGCTGAGTCCTCTGCTATCTCTAAGAACTGGTTAGCCCCTGGAAGGGCAGTCTCTTCTCTGCCAGAAAGATTTTTTAAGATGTCAAAACATCACAGTACACAAAAAATTAAAATATATGCAGCACTGTTACTGGAAGATGTGTGCAGTCTGACTGTTTGCTGCTCAAAATCAAATAACCTGGCCAGGTTGGTACAAAGGAAAGTTTGGTTTATTTCAGATGCTGACAACTGGTGGTGAGAGTGGGTGAACATCTGTCCAAAGATCAACCTCTCCCCTCTGGCAATAAGTGGGGAAAATCCTTTTATAGACAGAAGGTGGAGGTGATAGAATTCCAGCTGAGCTATTTCAAATCCTAAAAGTTGATGCTGTTAAAGTCCTGCACTGAATATGCCAGCAAATTTGGAAAAGTCAGCAGTAGCCACAGAACTGGAAAAGGTCAGTTTTCATTCCAATCCCAAAGAAAGGCAATGCCAAAGAATGTTCATACTACCAAACAACTACACCCATTGCCCATGCTAGGAAGGTTATGCTCAAAATCCTTCAAGCTAGGCTTCAGTAGCACATGAACTGAGAACTTCCAGATGTACAAGCTGTATTTAGAAAAGGCAAGAGGAACGGAGATCAAATTGCCAACATTCACTGGATCATAGAGAAAGCAAGGGAATTCCAGAAAAACATGTACTTCTGCTTCTTTAACCACGCTAAAGCCTCTGACTGTGTGAATCACAACAAACTGTGGAAAATTCTAAAAGAGATGAGAATACAGACCATCTTACCTGTTTCCTGAGAAATGTGTATGCAGGTCAAGAAGCAAGTTAGAACCTTACATGGAACAACTGACTGGATCTAAATTGAAAAAGGAGAACAACAAGGCTGTTTGTTATCACCCTGTTTATTAGACTTATATATAGAACACAAAAGGCTATTTACTGTCACTCTGTTTATTAAAGTTATATGCAGAGTACATCATGTGAAATGCCAAGCTGGATGAGTTACAAGCTGGAACAAGATTGCTTGGAGAAACAGCAACAACCTCAGATATGCAAATGATACCACCTTAATGGCAGGAAACAAAGAGGAACCTCAAGAGCCTCTTGATGAGGATGAAAGAGGAAAGTGAAAAAGCTGAGCTTAAAGCTCAACATTAACAAAACTAAGATCATGACATCTGGTCCCATCACTTCATGGCAAATAGAAGGGGAAAAGGTGAAAGCAGTGACAGATTTCCTCTTCTTGGGGTCTAAAATCACTCAGATGGTGACTGCAGCTGTGACATTAGAAGACAATTGCTTCTTGGCAGGAAAACTATGACAAACCTAGAGTGTATTAAAAAAAAAAAAAAGAAAGACATCACTTTATCAACAAATTCCACATAGTCAAGGTTATGGTCTTTCCAGTAGTCATATACAGATATGAGAGTTGGACAATAAAGAAGGCTGAATGCCGAAAAAATTGATGCTACTGAATTATGGTGCTGGAAAAGACTCTTGAGAGTCCCTTGGGCTGCAGGGAGATCAAACCAGTCAACCCTAAAGGAAATCAGTCCTGAATACTCATTGGAAGGACTGATGCTGAAGCTGAAACTCCAATACTTTGGCCACTTGATCCTAAAAGCCAAAGCCAACTCACTGGAAAAGACCCTGAAGATGGGAAAGATTGAAGGCAGGAGGAGAAGTAGATGACAGAGGATGAGATGGTTGGATGGCATCACCGATTCAAAGGACACGAACTTGGGCATACTTCAAGAGATGCTGAGCGACAGGGAAGAGGTGTGTGATGCAGTCCATTGGGTCACAAAGAGTCAGACACAACTCAGTGACTGAACATCAACAACAACTGTATAAGTTTAAAATGTAGATCTTAATGATTTAACTTATGTACATCATTAAGTCATTGCTACTGCAATTTTAGTGAACATCCATTATTTCATACAGATTCAAAATTAAAGAAATAGAAAAATACTTTTTCATTGTGATGAAAACTCAGAATTTACTTTCTTAACTTTCATGTATAACCTACAGCAGTGCTAATTATGGTAATCGTGTGTGTGTGTGTTATGGTCTAAACTATATCTCATCCAAAATTCATATGTTGAAACTCTCATGATTAGAACCTCAGAATGTGACTAATTTGAGAAGAGGCTTGTTATACTGGAATGTTATACTGGAGCTAATCCAATTTCACTGGTGTCCTTATAACAAGAGGAGATTTGGAAATGCATAGTGACACATCAGATGCTCATGAATAGAAAAAAGACCATGTGAAGTTATAGGGATAAAGTAGCCATCTGCAGCCAAGGAGAGAGGTCTTAGGAGAACCAAAACCTGCCAACACCTTGATCTTGGACACCTCGTCTCTGGGTCTTCTCAAGTGGATTTATAATTAATGGGTGAAAATTTCATCATGGAGTACAAAAGAGTAATAACTATATGAAAGCACGGATTAAAAATTCATTTTCTGCTAACTGTGTTTCAATTTTTGTCATTTTATGATTTTTATATTTAATTTGTAAATGTGCTTTGTAATTCCCTGCTAAAATTCAATAAATGGCTTCTTGAAGCACATATCACAAGAGTATATAGTAGAAGTGTCTACTAAAAGTAGAAAGAAGCATCTTAAAAAGTTCACGTATTCAACATTACATATTTGCAAAACTTCACACTTAACATTCCATCTACAATTATCTGCATCTTAGTGAAATTCCTGTATTCATTTTGGATATTTCTTGATGCAAAAAAGAAAAGGAAAAATCAATACTTTGAAGAAAAACTAGATACAACTATAAATACTATGGAAACATTTTTGGAAGACCTAGTTAAAGAAAATCTTAAAATCTCAAGTAATCTGGAACTTTCAAAATTTCATTGAACTATTAAAGAATGCTAGAAATCCTTACATAGTGATTCTTTATTGTCTCTTTTACGTGGAAAACAGATTGGTTTCATTTCATGTTGTAGAGAGAAATTTTTAACAGGTAAGATGTCAAATACCATTATATCAGGATGGGGTCGCTAAGAGTCGGACACGACTGAGCGACTTCACTCTCACTTCTCACTCTCACGCATTGGAGAAGG
>SJYT01077478.1:10834-21783 GCA_006410635.1 Cephalophus harveyi
CTTGATGTTTTACATAGATTATTATGCTTGACTCATTTCTTATCAGCTTCATAGGCTACCATCATCAGAATATCCATATGCACTACTATGCCCATTGTAGCCAGCCATATGGTTAGATCCTGCCATTCAATGTTTTTTAAATCATTTCCCTTTTGGAAGATTTTTTGTATGACTACAAACTGGATGAAGGCTTTCACACTATTTTCCACATATTGAAATTTAAAATTTCTCTCATCAGACCATCCTTCTTTTACCCTCTTTTCAATCACTGCATTGAATTCAGTCTTCAAAGCTATTCATTACATCTTCTTAAATATCGCCATCTTCTAGTTACTTTAAGCTTTCAATTGCTTTGTTTCAGATGCTTTAGCTCATTCTCAACAGAATCTCATATCCCAGTTCCTTCAACTATACTTGCTTTTGCCAGCTTCTAACTGTAGTTCTAACCAATGGTCTATTTGCATTATCTGGATAAAAGTACATAATCTGGAAAAGCTGATAGTTTTTAACCTGAAATAAACCCTCAACTGCTGCTTAGTTGTCTTTTCACTAATTCCTAGTTTGTTAAATTTTCTGTTTTGCTCTGTGGCTTGTCTCAGCCACTTCCTTTCACATGTTTCAGATGCTTTAGCTCATTCTCAACAGAATCTCATATCCCAGTTCCTTCAACTATACTTGCTTTTGCCAGCTTCTAACTGTAGTTCTAACCAATGGTCTATTTGCATTATCTGGATAAAAGTACATAATCTGGAAAAGCTGATAGTTTTTAACCTGAAATAAACCCTCAACTGCTGCTTAGTTGTCTTTTCACTAATTCCTAGTTTGTTAAATTTTCTGTTTTGCTCTGTGGCTTGTCTCAGCCACTTCCTTTCACTCAGTGAAGCAAAACGAAACCAAAAAAACTGTGCCGTTAAAAAATGAACATATTTGAGACTTGCTCAAACACAATAGGTTCACTATTCCTAGAAAATTTCTCCATAGTCTCAGAAAAAAAAAAATGTGCTCCAACTCCAGCCAGGGCAATCATGTCCATCTGTACCACTACCACTGTATCTGAAACTCACAACCTCGTTATCCTTTCCTTTTTTCCACCACCACTTGTCCCTCTCAGTAATCCTAAAAAACATTTAAAAATAGTATCTGTTGAGAAGAAGATATTAATTTTTAAAATTCTCCTTTACCTGAAAATAAAGAAACGTGGCAAGTCCTACATCAGCCATGAGACCAAGTTCAGAATCAGCTGTCATAAACCACTCTGATAGTACTATGTAACACTGATACGATATAATGAAAATGACAGCTTTACTCTGTGATCTACATTCCCTTAAAGCACAATCCCAGTCTAATTTTAAGAAACTCTGCTCCTCATACTGCAAGTTCATATTAAACAATAAAAGTCAGAGAAATTATCACACCAAAAGAAGGTGAAAGAGATATAAGAACTAAATATGATGTGGTACCCTACATGAAACCCTGAAAGAGAAAAATAATTAGGTAAAATGAGCAAATGTGTGTGTGTGTGTGTGTGTGTGTGTGTGCGCACGCGTGCGCACGTGCTCTGTTCCTTAGTCGGGTCTCTTTGTGACTCCATGGACGTTAACTCACTAGGCTCCTCTGTCCATGGAACTTACTCCAGGGCACCTTGGCAACCTAGGGATTCAACCAGTGTTTCTTGAATGCCCTGTATTAACAACTGGATTCTTTACCAATATGCTACCTGAGAAGCTCAAACAAACCTTCTCCAGGGGATCTTCCTGACCAAAGAATTGAACACACATCTCCTGTACTGGCAAGTGGATTCTTTACTCATGAACCACCAGAGAAGCCCCAAATACCAACCCCCCACACACACACAAACACACAGGTTAATCTATTATTAATATATTGCTGTGGCAATTACTCATAGTTGATGAATGAATGACACATTTTGTTAAATAGAATTTAAAGTTTATTTAAGAAAACCTGAATAAGCTGAAAATTCTATTTAATAAAAATGTATCAATATTAGTTCATCAAATATAAGTAAGAAATGTAAGAGAAAGGGAAAGATACACCCAAATGAATGAAGAGCTATAGAAAATAGCAAAGAGAGATAAAAAGGTCTTAAGTGACCAATGCAAAGATAGAGGAAAACAACAGAATGGGAAAGGCTAGAGATCACTTCAAGAAAATTGGAGATATCAAAGGAACATTTCATGCAAAGATGGGCACAATAAAAGAGAGAGATGTCAAGGACCTACCAGAAGCAGGAGATATTAAGAAGAGGTGGCAAGAATACACAAAAGAGTATACAAAAAAGATATTAATAATCCAGATAATAACGATGGTGTCATCACTCAGCTAGAGCCAGACACCCTGGAGTAAGAAGTCAAGTGGGCCTTAGGAAGTATGATTACAAACAAAGCTAGTGGAGGTGATGGAATTCCAGCTGAGCTATTTCAAATCCTAAAAGATCTGAAGGAAGCAAAAGTGATCTTGCATAAGTGGTGGCAATAAAGGAAAAAACCTTTCAAGAAGAGGACACAACATATGTAAAGGCGCTGTGGCAGGGAGTGACAGATATTCAGAAACTGAAGAAGGATCATGTGACAGACCCCAAATGGAGTGCATAGTTTGAGATATTAAGTATGTTGTGCTTCACTTTGGAGAAACAATCAGTTCAGTCAGTTCAGTTCAGTAGCTCAGTCGTGTCCGACTCTGTGACCCCATGAATTGCAGCATGCCATGCCTCACTGTCCATCACCAACTCCCAGAGTTCACACAAACTCATGTCCATCGAGTCGGTGATGCCATCCAGCCATCTCATCCTCTGTCATCACCTTCTTCTCCTGCACCTGATTCCTCCCAGCATCAGAGTCTTTTCCAATGAGTCATCTCTTTGCAGGAGGTGGCCAAAGTATTGGAGTCTCGGCTTTAGCCACTTTGGCATCATTCCTCCCAAAGAACACCCAGGACTGATCTCCTTTAGAATGAACTGGTTGAATCTCCTTGCAGTTCAAGGGACTCTCAATAATCTTCTCCAACACCACAGTTCAAAAGCATCAATTCTTCGGCACTCAGCTTTCTTCACCGTCCAACTCTCACATTCATACATGGCTACTGGAAAAACCATAGCCTTGACTAGATGGACCTTTGTTGGCAAAGTAATGTCTATGCTTTTGAGTATACTATCTAGGTTGGTCATAACTTTTCTTCCAAGGAGAAAGCGTCTTTTAATTTTATGGCTGCAGTCACCATCTGCAGTGATTTTGGAGCCCCCAAAAATAAAGTCTGACACTGTTTCCACTGTTTCCCCATCTATTTCCCATGAAGTGATGGGACCAGATGCCATGATCTTCATTTTCTGAATGTTGGGCTTTAAGCCAACTTATTCACTCTCCTCTTTCACTTTTATCAAGAGACTGGAAAAGGTCAGTTTTTTCATTCCAGTCCCAAAGACAGGCAATGCGAAAGAATGTTCCCTGGTGGCTCAGATGGTAAAGAATCTGCCTGCAGTGCAGGAGACCTGGGTTCAATCCCTGGGTTGGAAAGAACCTCTAGAGAAGGGAATGGCAACCCACTCCAGTATTCTTGCCTGGATAATTCCATGAATAGAGGAGCCTGGTGGCTGCAGTCCATGGAGTTGCAAAGAGTTGGACATGACTGAGCAATTAACACACACACAAACATAAAGAATGTTCAAACTACAGTACAATGGTGCTTATTTCACATGCTAGCAAGATGATTCTCAAAATCCAATATAGGTTTCAATAGTATGTGCACTGAGAACTTCCAGATGTACAAAATGGATTTAGGAAGGGCAGAGGAACCAGATATCAAATTGCCAACATCCGTCGGGTCACAGAAAAAGCATGGGGATTCCAAAAAACCATCACCATCTGCTTCATTGACTACACTAAAACCTTTGACTGTGTGGATCACAACAAACTGTGGAAAATTCTTAAAGAGATGAGAATACTAGACTGCTTTACCTGTCTCCTGAGAAACCTGTGTGCAGGTCAAGAAGCAACAGCTAGAATCAGACATGGAATGACAAACTGGTTCAAAATTGGGAAAGGGGTACATCAAGGCTGTATATTGTTACCCTGTTTATTTAACTTACATTTAGCATATATTATGTGAAATGTAGGGCTACATATTTCACAGGCTGGAATCAAGGTTGCTGAGAGAAATATCAACAAACTCAGATATTCAGATGATACCCCTTTACTGGCAGAAAGCAAAGAAGAACTAAAGAGCCTCTTGATGAAGGTGAAAGATGAGAGTGAAAAAGCTGGGTTAAAACTCTACCTTCAAAAAACCATGATCATGACATCCAGTCCCATCACTCCGTGGCAAATAGATGGAAAAAAGTGGAAACAGTGACAAATTTTATTTTCTTAGGCTTCAAAATCACTGCAGACAGTGACTGCAACAATGAAATTCCAAGACATTTGTTTCTTGGTAGAAAAGCTATGACAAACCTTGACAGAGTACAAAAAAACAAAGACATCACTTTGCAAACAAAGGTCCATATAGTCAGAACTATGGTTTTTCCAGTAGTCATGTATGGATGTGAGAGCCGGACCACAAAGAAGGTCGAGTGCTGAAGAACTAATGCCTTTGAACTGTGGTGCTGGAAGTCTCTTGAAGGTCCCTTGCAATGAGAAGAGATCAAACCAGTCTATCCTAAAGGAAATCAACTGTGAACACTAATTGAAAGAATTGATGCTAAAGCTGGACCTCCAATACTTTGGCCACTGGTTGAAGATTCAACTCATTGGAAAAGATCCTGATACTGGAAAAGACTGAGGACATGATGAAAAGGGAGAAAAGGAGGATGAGATGGTTGGATGGCATCATCGACTCAATGGGCATGAATTTGAGCAACCTTTGGGAGACAATGAAGGACAAGGAATCCTGGCATGCTGCAGTTCATGGGGTCTCAAAGAGTCAGACACAACTTAGGGACTGAACACAAACAGGGGAGTTTACAGGGCTTCCTTGTAGCTCAGTGGTAAAGAATCCTCCTGTCAATGCAGGAAGTGTATTGATCCCTGGGTCAGGAAGATCCCCTGGAGAAGGAAATGGCAACCCACTGCAGTATTCTCACCTGGGAAATCCCATGGACAGAGGAACCTGGTGGGCTACAGTCCCTGGTGTCACAAAAGAGTCGGCCACGACTTAGGGATTAAACAGCAGTAGCAGAAAATAGATGGTAAATTCTTGCACTATCTGTATATTTTTCATTGTAGTAAATATGAAACTGTGCTATGAAAATCAAATCTATTAAAACAAGAAAAGCCAATCAGGATTTAGGTCAGTGGAGATGATACAATCACCTGTGTTAATAGTAAAGCTCATATTCACATTTGCAATTACACCTTCATTGAATACCCATTATGTAGCTCCTGACTCTAACCTGCAGAATTTCTCAGAATAATGAACAAACTGATGATTACCATGAATAAAATCGAGGCTTCTCCATGTTGAAGTATCTCTGTAAATCTTAACAGCATGAAAGGACACAATTGAGCAAACCAGAATTGCTTATTTTCTCTGGACAGCGGGCTCTCAAGAGTTAAGAAAGAGGTCTTGTTTATACATGTCAGCTTCTATTTTCAAAGATAACACTGAAATTCTACAGAAGAGGGTGGAATGAGAAAGTTTATGGACACGATCACGATTATATCTAGTTGAGGTCTCTTGTTACAGAAACAAGGACAGAGTGGGATTTCCGTCTAAGACAGAGGACTAATCACAGAGAAAGGCCCCATAAAATGTTCTAGTTTTATAAAATCTTATCTCTGGAATATCCCAAGAGGCTTTCTGATGTGCATTCAGTTTGCAAATCCTGAACAGAAAAGACAGCATGCTTTGAGAGGTGTGAAATTCACTCTTAGAAGTACAGTCCACATCAAGCCTGTGGACACCAAACTTCTTAGAAGACAGGTCTTGCACATTCTTAATTCCATCAGCTCACAGTCTGAAACTGTTCCAAGACTAAACCGCCAAGTTTTTCTTTTCATATAAGGAACTATGTTTTACTTATTTTTTAAACATTGTATTTTTCTCAGTTTATAATAATATATGTTTATTGATGATAACTTTAAATTTAGAGAAAAATTAAAAGTGCAAAAGTGAACAGAAACTTTAATTGTAATCTGACCACCACAGTATGATCAAAACTAAAACATGGATCTTTTACCACGTATACGCCCCCCCCAAGTTTATATGTTGTCTAATCTTATTTTTCAAGCATAGATACATTTGTAAACATAAGGTCTCCAATTCTGTTTCTCTAAGTAACTTTTGGGCCCAATTCATCCAGCTTTTTTGGCCCACCCACCATTTTGTCAAAGTTGCTCTTATCAGGATAATCAATAGCACTTAGATTGCAAAATTTATTAGGTAATTTTAATCTCTTGTAATATCTCTGCACCACAATAATATTGGTGGTGGTTTATTCACTGATGTATATAATATATATAAACTATAATAATGTATAATATATACTAAACATAATAATTGTATTATAAATTATAATTTATTGGTAATTTTGTATTTTATTCATATTTTATATTTTATTTACTATAAATAGATCTAATTTACTGTGTTTAATCTATAATTTTATTATAGACTATACACCAATATAGACTAGATTAAATATTAAGAATGTATACAATATTCTATATTTAATCTTTGTAAACAGCTTGCCATACTGCATTAGTAATGAATTCATAATACAGTATTTGAAACACTGTTATTTAAAAAAATATGGTAGAAAACATTTTTAGAGTTTCATCAATTGCTGATACTGCATTTTTTGATGTTGCAGTATCTTTGGTCAATATAATGAATGTAATGGTCCTGCTTCAATGCATCAAGGAATGCATATGCTTTGTCACATATATTACTTACAAGGGAATATTTATTTCTTAGTGCTGGTGCAACATAGCGCCTGTCCACTAGAGATTGTTCCTACATGAAATGGATAAAATATTTATTGGTGGCAAAATATGTATAAACAAATACAAAATAGATTTTGCCATTCCTTTTGTTCAGACAGTACATCATTTTAAGAATGAAAAAGATGCCTCAAGTTCTGCATAATTTAACTCTTACATCATTTTCTAACTTTAACTTTTATAACAGCCCATTTGTTCTCTGTGTTCCAGGGCCTTCTGTCTGTCATGACCATATTCTTGCTTCTGCTCCCGTGGGGCTTTTGCACGTACTACTTAATTCTCTCTTCTTCAAGTCTGCCCTTGATGAACACAGGCAACAATTTTCATCTTTCTATCATCAAGTTATTTCTTCAAGGAATCTTTGGATGACTCTTTTATTATGTCAAATTTCTTTACTGTATGTTTAAGATATCATGTGTTGCTCTTTCTAGCATTAATCAAAGTTGTAAATATGTGTGACTTATGATTAACATCTTTCTCTACTACTAACTTTTAAGCTTCATGACAGCATAGACCTTGTCTACTTTGATTCACCATTTCATTCTCAGCATTTAGAATTATTATTCAATCAATATCTGTAAGTGAATGAATCAATCCAAGAATAAACAATAAATATACAAGATAGGATAATTCTTATTTTACAAAAGAGAAAACTCATTTAGAGAACTATATTATTTTCCATAAAATCATATGATTAGTAATGACACATTTGATTCCAGGTTTATCTGATTTAAAATGTGCACCTTTCCAGACAAAAAGAGATAGGCAGTAATGATAACCATAGAAATGCATACAAGACAGAACAAGCAGTTCAGTCATCTATAATACTTAGAAAAGATATCTGAATTCTTCTTTATATATAAATTTCATTTCTTAGAGAATTGAAACAACTAATCTACAAGTCGGCCAAGTGGAAATTGCCTGTTTCAAGATATTGTCAACTTTGGAATACAAAGTACAGGACAAATAATACATTTTTTAAAGTAGACCTTTAAACAATAATCTCAACTTTTTTCCTATTGCTGCTGCTGCTGCTGCTAAGTCGCATCAGTTGTGTCTGACTCTGTGCGACCCCATGGACTGCAGCACAGCAAGCTTCCCTGTCCAACACCAACTCCTGGAGCTTGCTCAAACTCATGTCCATTGAGTTTGTGATGCCATCCAACCCTCTCATCCTCTGTCATCCCCTTCTCCTGCTAGCTTCAATTCTTCCCAGCATCAGGGTCTTTTCCAATGAGTTGGCTCTTTGCATCAGGTGGCCAAAGTATTGGAGCTTGCGCTTCAGCATCAGTCCTTCCAATGAATATTCAGGACTGATCTCCTTTAGGATGGACAGTCCAAAGGACTCTCAAGAGTGTTCTCCAGCACCACAGTTCAAAAGCATCAATTCTTCGGCTCTCAGCCTTCTTTATAGTCCAACTCTCCCATCCATACATGACTACTGGAAAAACCATAGCCTTGACTAGATGGACCTTTGTCAGCAAATTAAATTTTAGGAGCTATGAATTAAATTATCAATGGAAATAAATTGTTCCCACTTATCAATGTAAACTCTTTGACAGATCACTTAATTTCATTCTTTATCTAAATAGATATTTTTCAGGTCTAGCAGTATCAATCAGCCAGCCATTCTTTCTCCCAGGCATTCCTTGGCCCTCTGTTGTCTTTATAATCAAATTGTAAAAAGGTCTTATGTGCTTCTGTGTCTTCTACATTTCTAACTTTATTCTAATTTTCTAATTTTTAAAATTCACAGAGTTCATGCTTGTAGAATGTGAAAAATTATTCTCATACTTGTTCCTTGATACCATTCAGTTAGAAAACAGTGAAAGCATAGAATACACATTTTTCCTACTGAATTTAGTGTATTGTGGTAGCACGACAGTAAGGCTCATCCTGTTTTTCATTCATGGTTTTTTCACTTTGTGCCAAGCTCTTTCCTTGGTTGAACTTACTCTTCTTGGTGTCTATCCCTCTAAGCCTACATGCCATGTTCCACATATTTAACAAATCCCTTTTCCCACTGACACTGTGACTTACATTATTCACAGCCTTGCTACTAAAAATGCCACTTCCTCTGCCTTATTTCTGTCAGTTATTAAATTGAAATAGTTTCCATTTCAACTGTACCACAAAAGATAAAATAAACTAAGAATATTGAAGTACTGCAAAAGATATCAATTCATCTAATCTAGCTACTAAAACTGCTGATTATTTTCAGGGAGTTATTTTCTCAATAAAACTTAACAAATTAAGTGCAGACTTACACTCTGTGTCTCTACTCTGAGACTACAAATGTCTTTGAAATAGTGAAGTAAGTCTAATATAATTAGAAAGTCAGACTTCTCTTCAAACACCCAAGAGATATTTCAGCTTCAGTAATAGGCATCCCTGACTGGTTTCTTTTTAAAGTTTGTGTGTGTGTGTGTGTGTGTGTGTGTGAAATACAATTGATTTATAATGTGTCAGTTGTATAGCAAACTGATTCAGTAGTGTATAAACATGTTATTGTTCAGTTTTCTAGTCATGTCTGACTCTTTGCAACCCCATGGACTGCAGTACACCAGGCCTCCCTCTCCCAGAGTGTGTCCAATTTCATGTGCATTGCATCATTGATATCATCCAGCCACCTCATCCTCTGACACTCTCTTCTCCTTCGGCCTTCAGTCTTTCCCAGCACTGGGCACTTTTCCAATGAATTGGCTGTTTGAATCAGGTAACCAAAATATTGGGGCTTCAGCTTCAGCATCAGTCCTTCTAATGAATATTCAGGGTTGATTTCCCTGTAGATTGACTGGTTTGACCTCCTTGCTGACCAAGGGTCTCGGGAGTCTTCTTCAACACCACAGTGTGAAGGCATCAATTCTTTGGTGTTCTGCCTTCTTTACAGTCTTGTGACAAACCTAGAGGGTGCGTTGAAAAGCAGAGACACTACTCTGCCAACAAAGGTCCGTATAATCAAGGTTATGGTCTTCCCAGTGGTCACCTATAGTTGTGAGAGCTGGACAGTATATATATAGATGTATATATGTTTATATATGCTATTATAAGATATTAAACATAGCTGCCTGAGCTGAATGGTAGGTCCTTGTTTATATAGCAGTGTGAGTCATTAATCCTAGAGTGATAATTTATCCCTCTGCCACTTTCCACTTTGATAACCATAAGATATTTTTTCTATGTTTGTGAGCCTGTTTATGTTTTGTAAGGAAGTTCATTTGCATTTTCTTTTGATTTCACATATAAATGATTAGCCTATGATACTTCATTTAGTATGATAACCTCTAGGTCCACTCACGTTGCTGCAAATGGCATTGTTTCAGTATTTTTCATGGTTGATTTCTTAAAGTCTACCCCTGTCAATCTTCATATTCCACCTAGAGTGTTCTCTGTGAAACACAGACCTGAACTTCTCCTGGCCCATGTATCCTTCCCATATTCAAAACATTTGAATAATTTATTGTTCCTCTGAGGTCAGGGGCAGCGGCCGAGAGGAATAACCCCACGTCCAAGGAGCGGTGGCTACATGGGCGCAGGAGGGCTGAGAGGAGCTACTCCACGTTCAAGGTCAGGAGGGGCAGCTGTGAGGAGATACCCCTCATTCAAGGTAAGAGAAACCCAAGTAAGATATTAGGTGTTGTGAGAGGCCAGCAGAGGCCAGACACACTGAAACCATAATCACAGAAAGCTAGTCAATCTAATCACATGGACCACAGCCTTGTCTAACTCAGTGAAACTAAGCCATGCCATGTGGGGCCACTCAAGATGGGCGGGTCATGGTGGAGAGGTCTGACAGAATGTGGTCCACTGGAGAAGGGAATGGCAAAGCACTTCAGTATTCTTGCCTTGAGAACCCCATGAACAGTATGAAAAGGCAAAATGATAGGATACTGAAAGAGGAACTCCCCAGGTCAGTAGGAACCCAATATGCTACTGGAGATCAGTGGAGAAATAACTCCAGAAAGAATGAAGGGATGGAGCCAAAGCAAAAACAATACCCAG
>SJYT01077478.1:30955-47347 GCA_006410635.1 Cephalophus harveyi
GCTTATGCAAGATCACTTTCTCTTCCTTCAGATCTAGTTGAAACTTAACAGTTACATAAGAAGATGTACATAAATAGCTTTATTATCCCATTGCGTTCATTTATATGCTCTCAGAATGCCACAATTAATATCTAGTCCTTCCACTGGAACCATTGTTCACCATTAATTCTCCAGCATAATGAATCCTGTGTGGCTAATGAATAAATAGAAAATGAGTGACTAAATTTGATTACAATGCCATTTATACATGGAGAGGGAACATTCAATAGCACTCACAAATCGCAAAGAGATAACTGATAGCTGGTATAATAATGCAACTAGTACAAACACTATGGAGAACATTGTGAAGATTCCTTTAAAAACTGGAAATAGAACTGCCTTATGACCCAGCAATCCCACTGCTGGGCATACACACCGAGGAAACCAGATTGAAAGAGACATGTGTACCCTAATGTTCATCACAGCACTGTTTATAATAGCCAGGACATGGAAGCAACCTAGATGTCCATCAGCAGACGAATGGACAAGAAAGCTGTGGTACATATGCACAATGGAGTATTACTCAGCCATTAAAAAGAATTCATTTGAATCAGTTCTAATGAGATGGATGAAACTGGAACCTATTATACAGAGTGAAGTAAGCCAGAAAGAAAAACACCAATACAGTATACTGACACATATATATGGAATTTAGAAAGATGGCAATGATGACCCTGTATGCGAGACAGCAAAAGAGACACAGATGTATAGAACGGACTTTTGGACTCTGTGGGAGAGGGAGAGGGTGGGATGATTTGGGAGAATGGCATTGAAACATGTATACTATCATGTAAGAACGAAGCACCAGCCTATGTTCGATACAGGATACAGGATGCTTGGGGCTGGTGCACTGGGATGACCCAGAGAGATGATATGGGGAGAGAGGTGGGAGTGGGGAACTCATGTACACCCATGGTGGATTCATGTCAATGTATGGCAAAACTAATACAGTATTGTAAAGTTAAATAAAGTAAAATTAAAAATAATAGTAATAATAATAAAGCTAGGACTATGGAGCTTCTATAATATATATCATCTTACAGAAAAACTAGAATGAACTTTTTGGTCAACCCAAAATTTTTATGCAATTCTAGCATCTGGCTAGTTCTTCTTTGTAACTAAGCTTGTTCTTTATAATAGGAGCATGGTAAATGGAATTCAGTTCATCCCAGATTTATGATCATGATCAAGAGCATTTAATACATGCCTTTAAATTTGCTTTAGGGATTTCCCTGGTGGTCCAGTGGTTAAGACTCTGCATTCCTCATGCAGGGATCACAAGTTCCATACCTGGCTGGGGAATTAAGATCCCCATGCCCATGGTGTGGCCTAAAAAGGAAAAGAAAAAAAAAAATTTGCTTTTGTGTCCATAATGTACAGTGGCAATTTAACTTTTAGCAAATATTTGATATGGTACAGGAATAAATACTACTTTATACATAGGCTGTGTTGTATAATATAAAGAATAAAGAAAGGGCAATTCAAATTTATCCTTGACTTCTGAGTTGGAAACATATGAAGCATTAGCTAGGTGACTAAGAATGAGCCATGGTACCTGAGTTTATAAAGTGAGTACATTATCTATCTGATGCAGTTATCGACAGTGGTAAAGAATGCACCTTAAGAGACACAGGTTGGATGCCCTGGGGCCCGGAAGACCCCATGGAGGGCATGACAATGCTCTCTGGTATTCTTGTCTGTAGAATCTCATGAACAAAGGAACCTGGTGGCTACAGTCCATAGCATCACAGAGTCAGAAAGGACTGAAGCGACTCAGCATGTGCGCACACACTGCTGTTAAATGTTGATGTTATCATGGTGACGATCTGCTCCTCTTGCTGGTATTAGCACTGGGTGAAACAAGATCGTCTTGTATACAGAATAGAATATTTCAACAGTACATGTTATCCAAAATAAACAATTTAAGATATTACCATTTTGTATACAATTGATTTTTTAAAATATATTTCCTACGTGGATGTATTTCCTTATAACTGAAACACTCACTATTTTATTTATGTATTTATTTATTCATTTTTATTTAGGGCCACCATGCTTCCTCATGCGCCGGGTACCAGCCACTGGATCTGTAGGAAGCACAAGGGGCTCTGTGTGAGCAGCAGAGAATCCGCTAGCTCACCACAGGCTGGTGGCCGCCGTCATCGTGACTCCTCACTCACTGTTTTAAATGAAGATTTCCTTCCCTTTTTTCCCACCAGACATTTTCTCTGGATGATGGAACTATTGCAACCTCACCAGTTTTCTGATTAATCAGGAAAAACAAGTGATCAATACTGAGTAGCTTAAAAAAAGCAATGAAATTCATTAAAATCAATGTTTTTAATTTGCAATCATTTACACTGCATGTTTGCACACACAAAAAAGCTTAGTTCACTGAAGCTTCAACTGAAGTCAGTAAAAATAGGATGATGGAACTATTGCAACCTCACCAGTTTTCTGATTAATCAGGAAAAACAAGTGATCAATACTGAGTAGCTTAAAAAAAGCAATGAAATTCATTAAAATCAATGTTTTTAATTTGCAATCATTTACACTGCATGTTTGCACACACAAAAAAGCTTAGTTCACTGAAGCTTCAACTGAAGTCAGTAAAAATTGTGTGCAAGAATTAGTTTTATTTCATTTTATTATTTTTTTTAATTTAGATTTATTTATTTTAATTGGAGACTAATTACTTTATAATATTGTATTGGTTTTGCCATACATCAACATGAATCTGCCACGGGTGTACACGTGTTCCCAATCCTAAAGATCTGAGAAAACACTGTTAGATGGGAAGAAAAAGTGTTAGTTACTCTATCAAAAACAAAATAATAATATAGAAAATAATAGGTAAAAATATTTATTAAATCTGTTTTGAGAGAAGATTAGGTAAGTTTTTGAAGTTTCACCAAATTAGCTATGAAGCAAGGGAAAGATATATCCAACTGAATGTAGAATTCCAGAGAATATCAAGGAGAGATAAGAAGGCCTTCCTCAATGAGCTGTTCAAAGAAATAGAGGAAAAGAGTAGAATGGGAAAGTCTAGAGATTTCTTTAAAAAAATTGAAGCTATCAAGGGAACATTTCATGCAAGGATGGGCACAATAAAAGACAGAAATGGCAAGGATCTAACAGAAGCAGAAGAGATTAAGAAGACACGGCAAGAATATGCAGAACAATTATACAAAAGAGGTTTTAATGACCTGGATAACCACAGTTGTGTGATCACTCACCTAGAGCCAGACATCCTGGAACATGAAATCAAGTGGACCATAGGAAGCATTTTTATGAACAAAGTGAGTGGAGCTGATGAAATAACAGCTGAGATATTTAAAATCCTAAAAGATATTGCTGTTAAAATGCTGCACTCAATATGTTAGCAAATTTGGAAAACTCAACAGTGGCCTCAGAACTGGAAAAAGTCAGTTTTCAATCTGATCCCAAAGAAGGGCAATGTCAAAGGATGTTCAAAGTATCATACAATTGTGTTTGTTTCATGTGCTAATAAGGTTATGCTCAAAATCCTTCAAACTAGACTTCAGCAGTATGTAAACTGAGAACTTCCAGATGTACAGCTGGGTTTAGAAGAGGCAGAGGATCCAGAAATCAAATTGTCAAAATTCACTGGATCATAGAGAAAGTAATGGAAATCCAGGAAAAAAAAAAAATCTACTTCTGCTTCACTGATTACTCTTAAAGCTTTGACTGTGTGTCACTACAACTGTAGAAAATTCTTAGAGATGCAAATAGCAGACCACCTTACCTGTCTTCTGAGAAGCATGCAGGTGGGTCAAGAAGCAACAGTTAGAACCAAACATGGAACAACAGACTGGTTCAAAATTGAGGAAGGAGTATGACAAGGCTGTATATTGTTATCCTGCTTATTAACGTATATGCAGAGTATGCCATGCAAATCCTGGGCTGCATGAATCACAGGCTGGAATTCAGATTGTTGGGAGAAATATCAACAATCTCAGATAAGCAAATGACACCGCTCTAATGGAAAAAAAAAAAAAAAAGAGGAACTAAAGAGCTTCTTGATGAGGGTGTTAAAGCATAGAGTAAAAATCTGGCTTAAAACTTATCATTAAAGAACTAAGATCATGACATCTGATCCCATCATTTCTTGGCAAACAGAATGGGAAAAACTGGAAGTAGTCACAGATTTTATTTTCTTGGGTTCCAAAACCTCTGTGGACATTGACTGCAGCCATGAAATTAAAAGATGCTTGCTCCTTGGAAAGAAAGCTGTGAAAAACCTAGACAGCATATTAAAGAGCGGAGACATCACTTTATCAACAAAGGTGCATATAGTAAAAGCTATGGTTTTTCCATTATTCATGTACACTGTGAGAGTTGGACCATAAAGAAGGCTGAACACTGAAGAATTAATACTTTTGAACTCTGGTGATGAAGACTCTTGAGAGTCCCCTGGACTGCAAGATCAAACCAGTGAATCCTAAAGGAAATCAATGCTGAATATACATTGGAAGGACTAATGCTGAATCTGTAATTCCAATACTTTGGCCACCTGATGCAAGAGCTGACTCATTTGAAAAGACCCTGATGCTGGGAAAGATGAAAGGCAAAAGGAGAAGGCAGTGGCAGAACATGAGATGGTTAAATAGCATCACTGATTCAATGGACATGAACTTGAGAAAACTCCAGGAGATACTGGAGTACAGAGGAGACTTGAGTGGTGCAATCTATGAGGTCTATGAGGTCACAAAGAGTAAGACACGACTTAGTGACTGAACAGCAGCAAAGTTATGAGACAAAAGAAAAGACACTGTTATCCTTCTTATTACTCATAATACTCTTACATTTGAAAAATACTTCAAATAATCCAGATGCTTTAACATACATTATCAAACTTGATTTCTTTATCAGCATGATAAAGTTAGCAAAAGAGGCCATCATTAACCTCAAAGAGGTTAAGTAAGATTTTGAAAGTGATAATTTGAACTGATAAGTGGCCAAAAACCCTCCTTTATTCACTGCCAATCTAGTCCTCATCCCATGCTATTCCAAATCCTCTACTATTTTGTATGTATATACTAATATTACATAATTATATATTTTATAAATATATTAATTATAGTATATAATATTTAATATTAATATAAATTTAATTAGTACTTAATACACACAAAGAATATATACCAGATGCTTTAACATACATTATCAAACTTGATTTCTTTATCAACATGATAAAGTTAGCAAAAGAGGCCATTATCAACCTCAAAGAGGTTAAGTAAGATTTTGAAAGTGATAATTTGAACTGATAAGTGGCCAAAAACCCTCCTTTATTCACTGCCAATCTAGTCCTCATCCCATGCTATTCCAAATCCTCTACTATTTTGTATGTATATACTAATATTACATAATTATATATTTTATAAATATATTTAATTATAGTATATACTATTTAATATTAATATAAATTTAATTAGTACTTAATACACACAAAGAATATATATTTAAGCTGGTGAAAAAGATAAGTACGATATTTTCCATATTTTCTTGTGGGGGAGGAAATTTGAAATTTGAAATGTGACTTTGAATTTATCAGTAGGCACAAATATAGTAAAATTTACTGAAAATGAAAAATTAATTTATGATTCTGGATTCAAAACAGCTTTAAATCTGTAATTTGATACTTTTAACTTGAACTGCTCTCCTCTAGCTGCCATTGCCAAGGAGGCTTCACACAGAGGGAGTGGAGGCAGCTTCTGACTGCTGCTCCCGCGCCTTGGGCCCATCTCCACATACGGGCGGTCACAGACTGTCATTGAGCCCAGGAAAAGCCCCAGCTCACACATGGCTCTAGCCCTAGCCCCTCCATCTCTAACACCTCCATCAGTATGGTAGCTGCCAGCACACCCTAGAGAAAAATGTGCTTGTGCTCACTTCAGACCAGCCCTCCCGCCAAAGGTACTGGATATGTGCAGACTTCACAGGGATGCGCCATGCATGGACACCACCTCAAGACTGGGATAGGCAACCTTTTACCTAGTTACTAAAATGATCTTGCAAAAAGTACTAAAGGGTCTTCTTTAATTGGAAGAGAAAAGAAGAAATTATAGGAAAGGAAAAAGCCTACTAGTAAAGGCAAATGTACAGTAAAGCATGTAGACTAGCTTCAGTAGATGCTAATACAAAGATTAAAAGACAAAAATTGTAAAATCATCAATAACTACAATAAACAGTTAAGAGATAGAAGATGTGAAATTTGACATCAAAGAAACAAAGCATGTGAGAGAAGAATAAAAACCGTAGATTTATTAGAATGTGTTTGAATTTAAATGCCTATCAGTTTAAAATATGTGGATCCAGTTATAGGTCAGCAACACGAACTCCATGGCCATCATACATATTTTGCAAATGGAAGCAAAAGGAAAGCTGAGGTATCAATCCTCATATCAGTCAAGGTAAAATTTAAAGCAAAGTCTATATAAAAAAGATAAAGAAAGGCATTGTGAAATGATAAAAGGATCAATACAAGAGGATATTAACTTTTTTAACATTTCTTTTTTCAGTGAAAAAAAAAATGAGTGAGACTACTAGCTCTTGAATCTAGTCTTTGAAGTGAAGAAAACGGGCTTAGTCTCTGGATTTATGCAAGTATATTCTACTTCTAGATATCTGACCAAAGAAATAAGGTATCCCTTTTTTCAAGATACAAGTCTGACTGATACTGCAGCATTCTTACATATCTCAAATGGTGTATGTCTCTTTGAGAGGGAATCTAGTCTTTGAAGTGAAGAAAACGGGCTTAGTCTCTGGATTTATGCAAGTATATTCTACTTCTAGATATCTGACCAAAGAAATAAGGTATCCCTTTTTTCAAGATACAAGTCTGACTGATACTGCAGCATTCTTACATATCTCAAATGGTGTATGTCTCTTTGAGAGGGCCTTCTGCAAAGGCATCAAGGAGATACTCACTTTGCTAGCCAATAGGACACAATGAAAAACCATTCTACAGTTATATAGTGTACTTGAGAAATAAATTAAAGAATTAATTCAACATGTAAGAGCTGAAGTAGCATTTTAGATCTGTTTTTGATGTAACTTTGAGTATATTTATTTCTACAATCATTTCATAGAGTAGTTGCTCAATATAGCCAGATTTCAGACTTTCTCTCTTGCTTAAATGGTCCAATGAATTGATTCAATTTATCCCAACAAAGGTTTGAAGCTATTTTATTTTCCCCTGAATGACTAGTTGATTTTTGTCTTGATGGAAATCTCAGATCAAAAATATTTCTGCTGAATCAGTATCACCACTTCCTTCAGTTAGTCATGAAGCTAATTTCAGCAGAGGTTTGGGATTAAGCAAGAAAATGTAGTGTACTGACAATCTGGCCCAGACCTTAATTTATAGTCTTGTTTAAAATTAAAGTTGGCTTTGCCTTTGGCCTCAAGACCAGAGACACAATTCATGCTAGATCTATCATTAGGTCAACCAAAAGAATGTAGCTAAATTGCAGCTATATTTGTCCTTGGAATCATTCATTTTCTTTACTTCTCCATACTGGCTGCTCCTGCATATACATAGGTACTTTAGGGTTTCCTTATACATGTTTTAAATCCACAGTGGAATGGACCTCTCCAGACTCTTCTCTTCTATCACTGCCTCTATGTTAGAACTATCCTCCTACTTTCCACCAAGATGTATTTGGCCAAAGAAAATTATCTCAAATAATTGTGAAAAATACATTGCTTTTCAATCTAGAGAAGATTTTAAGAAACATAGGCTGAGATAGAATTTGCAGTACAAGATATAGGATTAATAGTTGAAAAAAAGAAGGGGAAGGAGGTAGGATTAGGCAGGAAAATAAATTTAATTGAAATGAAGGCTGGACAACTTCAGCTGACTCAGTGGGAAACTCTGGAAAAAAACACCGCCCACAAGAGCTGTGCTACACTGGGCCTAAATGACCAAGGTCCCATCACTTCATGGCAAATAGATGGGGTAACAGTGGAAACAGTGACAGACTTTATTTTCGGGGGCTCAAAATTCACTGCAGATGGTGACTGAAGCCATGAAATTAAAAGATGCTTGCTCCTTGAAAGAAAAGCTATGACCAACCTAGACAGTGTATTAAAAAGCATAGACGTTACTTTGCCAACAAAGGTCCATCTAGTCAAAGCTATGGTTTTTCCAGTAGTCTTGTTTGGATGTGAGAGTTGGACTATAAAGAAAGCTGAGCACCAAAGAATTGATGCTTTTGAATTGTGGTGTTGGAGAAGACTTTCAGTAACTTTAATAAAAACATTGATAGCATGCTTATCAAATTCTCAAGCAATGTAAAACTAGAGGATTGAGTTTATGTACTGAAATTCAAAATCCAAATTAGAAATAAGCACTATAGCTAAATATATAGCCACAAACTGAGATAACTTAACAGGAACATACAATAATCCATACATTATTTTCCAAATTCTTTGCTCAAGTATATGCTAGATATTATCAGAATTTAATAAAGCTCATATGCAAAAGATTGACAAGATTTAGTAGATTGCAAGCAATATATTTCAACACATTAATAACTGTTATAAAGGCTCACACAGTTACTACATGGAGATAATAGAATTGTTTTCTTCAGAGATTAAATTCAGACATGCTTTACTTTCCCTTGGATATCCCACATCTGGAATATGTTTAGTTTTGGTTTGCTGTTTTAATAAGGGGTTGACAAACTGTAGAGGTACAGAAACCAATATGTAATTATATGACATCAAAAATGTTGAAAGGAACTGTTGATTTTAGCTTAGAGAAGGCCAAACTAAAGGTTGAAGGTAGGCATTGGATGAACTGTCGTATTAGGAGGGAGTAAACTAGAGATTAAATTCAGACATGCTTTACTTTCCCTTGGATATCCCACATCTGGAATATGTTTAGTTTTGGTTTGCTGTTTTAATAAGGGGTTGACAAACTGTAGAGGTACAGAAACCAATATGTAATTATATGACATCAAAAATGTTGAAAGGAACTGTTGATTTTAGCTTAGAGAAGGCCAAACTAAAGGTTGAAGGTAGGCATTGGATGAACTGTCGTATTAGGAGGGAGTAAACCAGTCATGTGATATTCCAGAGGAAAAAAGATAAAGAAAGCTATTTTTGTATGGTTATTAACTTTCTTGGACTACCATAACTAAAATTTTTACAAATTTGGTCACTTAAAAACAATAGAAATATATTTTCTCACAATTCTGGAGGTTAGGAGTCCAAAACCAAGGTGTCAAGAATGCCGTGCTCCCTCTGAAGACTAGGGAAGAAAGCTTCCTTGTCCCTTCACTTTTGGCGGTTGTCAGAAACCTTTGTATTCTGTGACTTGTGGCTACATCACTCCTCTCTGTCTCCGTCATCACATGGCATCCTCCCCTCCTGTGTCTTCATGCGGCCTTTTTAAAGGACACCAAACAACATCCTAACTAATTACACCTGCAAACACCTGATTTCCAAATAATGTCACATTCTTCAGGTTTTAGGTAGATATACATTTGAGAGGACAGGATTGACCCCAGTAGAGTCTGCCCACCTCCCAGATCACATCTGTCCCATATGCAATGTTTACTCCATTCTAATAATACCCAAAGTCTTCAGCTATTTCATCAAAGTTACATGTCTCTCCATCAAAATCACACAAATCAGGAGTGGGTGAGGCTCTGGATATGATCTATCCTAAAGCAAAATTCGTCTTCATCTATGGACTTGTGAAACTAGAAAACAAGTTATCTATCTGCTTCAAAATACAGTGGTGAGACATCAAGAATAGATATTCCCAGTGAGGAAGGGGAAACGGAGCTGTGTCGTCCCAGTCTCTGCCTTCTGTGGTCACACGGCTATCTTCTCTCTGCGTTTTCACATGTCTTTCACATAAAGATACCAGTCACTGGATTCAGGATTCTCCATGATGGCAGAGGTGGTAACTTTGGAAATAAAGAGATGGAAAAACTGTAATTTTCACAATCACTTTAAACATACATTTTTAATTGTGCCAATTTCAGATCTTTGTGAAAAATCCTTGGTCAACGTGTTTCTGTATTTTCTGACCACAAACATACCTTGTAGTTTTCATTTCAAGGTGACTTTCACTTTGTGGGTAAGGAGTAGATGTGTTTTTGAAACTTGAATCCTGCCTTGCTGAAAGGCATGGGTTAAGCTAGAAATGAGCAATGATTTCCAAAGAAACTGATGTCACTGACAGAAAAGTGTTCCTGACATAATGGATGTTAAGGAATTGCTCCTCACAGTTCCTGTCTCCTTTTCATCAAGTATCGACTATTCAGTGTAGAAAGATAGATAGAAAAAAAAAACCTTGGACATAGTATATAGCTTTTGTTCATTTATTTGCTCCCTTCTTGTGTTTGTCCATGCAAATCTATCCTGAGGAATCAACTGAGACTTAAAAGAGGTGTTTTTTTTTTTTTTTTTTAACCTAAAACAGTTGGATATTTCTGGGGGAAAATCTCCTGAGTTAAAGGATAAAATGAATAGGAACTAATTATGAATAGCCTCCACTCAGGATTTACTTTTATAAATCCTCAAGTTTTACAAAAATAAAAATCAAAGAGACAGGTGCTAGCTAGGGAATGCTACCTAATCCAATAACTCACTAAAATCATCAGTCCTTAAATCTATTGGTAATTTTGCATAAGAAAACACCCAAAATTCAAACAGCTTGTTTTGTTTATGGATTATCTGGATTAAGCAAATCACTATTCTATTTTACTTTGACATTAACATATACTCCTTCTGTGCTACTCTGAGGAATACTTAGATTCCAGATGAGTGTAAATGGTGAAACTTTAAAATGTATTCCACAAATATCCCTTTAACAGAGAATATTTTATTTATGGAAAAGAAGATTAAAGTTGTACATGAGACCTATCATTTAACACCTGAAAGATGATCATGACAAAAATAATTTACATTATGGCCTGAGAATAAATTAAAAGTTCTACAAATTCTGGGATCATTGCTTGCTTGTCTGTTTCCTAATGTACCCTTAGGACCTAAACTGTGATTGGCATATGATAATCACTCAATCAACGTGCTGCCTGGCATGTTACAGTTCATAGGGTTGCAGCGTTGGGTATGACTTAGTGACTGAACAGCAACAACAAATCACTCAATATTTATTTGATAAATGAACAAAACCATAAGGTCACACACATTTCACCTTAATGTGAAGATTTGTTTTCATAGGCATGTTCAAAGTTAGAAGTAAGCTGCCTATTACTGGAAGAGTTAACTATTGAAATGGTTGACCATTTGGCTAACTAATATTTAAACATTAAACGAGCAGTTCCACAAAATACACCTACAGTTAATTTCAAGCAATTTGTGAAAGTATGTCATTTTCAAATGCTATTCCCCAAAGATGATTTAGATTATATGACAGGTATCATTTACAGTACAGGAGAGATTGGAGTAGTTGCTGACATCAATGGCTGAAGAACATGTAAGGGGAAAGAAATAGATCATCTGTGACGTCAGAGTAAGAAGACATTGAGTTTAAACATTCAGGTAGAAAGTGTCAAAGGAGAAAAAAGCAGGGAGAGAGGGAGGAAGAAAGAAAATCGAAAGAAAGGAAAGAAAGGAGAAGGAAAGAGGGAGGGAGGAAAAATTATATGAGAAAGTGTGCAGTGTTTATCCATGTAGATCAGAGTTGATTCACATAGTTCCAGTATTTTCTGGAATCCACAAAAATTTACATTTCTCCCAGTTTCCTTGCCTATATGATGAAGATAAGAATACTAAATACCTCAACAGGTGGTTTCATGCATTAAATGACATAATCTATAGAAAGAATTTAGATGTTCAGTTCAGTTCAGCTGTTCAGTCATGTCCGACTCTTTGCGAGCCCATGTCCATCACCAACTCCTGGAGTTTACTCAAACTCATGTCCATTGAGTCAGTGATGCCATCCAATCATCTCATCCTCTGTCATCCCCTTCTTCTCCTGCCTTCAATCTTACAGCATGAGTCAGCTCTTCACATCAGGTGGCCAAAGGATTGGAGTTTCAGCTTCAACATCAATCCTTCAAATGAATATTCAGGACTGGTCTCCTTGAGGATGGACTAGTTGGATCTCCTTGCAGTCCAAGGGCCTCTCAAGAGTCTTCTCCAACACCACAGTTCAAAAGCATCAATTCTTTGGTGCTCAGCTTTCTTTACAGTCCAACTCTCACATCCATACATGGCTACTGGAAAAAAACCATAGCTTTAGGGGCTCTGCCTGCAGCAGATCCAGGTCACACAAATGTGTGGCATAATCCCTCTTGGGGGAGGTCGCCATCAGCCCGACCATAGAGCTACCAAGCAGACTCCCACAAACTGCAAAACAATTATACCAAAGAAATTCTCACACTGTTAAGAAAGTTCTAGGACCCACAACAGATTCCCCAACCTTGGGATCCAGCAAAGGGACTGAAAACCCCCAGGAAATTTGACTCTGGATGCCAGTGGGATTTGATTACAGAACTTGCACAAGACTGGGGAAACAGACTCTTGGAGGGCACAAACCAAAGCTTGTGTGCCCTGGGGGGCCAGGAGAAAGGAGCAGTGACCCTACTGGAGACTGAGTCAGACTTGCATGTGAGTGTCTGGGAGTCTCCAGTGGGTCAACAGTTTGGCCTCAGGCCAGACAACTGGGAGGGGACACAACCCTGCTCATTAACAGAAAGTTAGAAGATTTACTGAGCATGGCCCCACCCATCAGAACAATATCCAGCTTTCCGCACAGTCTCTCCTATCAGGAAGCTTCCATAAGCCTCTTTATCCTTATTCATCAGAGGGCAGACAGGATGAAAACCACAATCACAGAAAACTAACCCATCTGATCAAACGGACCACACCCTTGTCTAACTCAATGAAACTATGAGCCATGCCATGTAGGGCCACGCAAGATGGACGGGTCATGGTGGAGAGTTCTGAAAAAACGTGGTCCACTGGAGAAGGGAATGGCAAACCACTTCAGTATTCCTGCCTTCAGAACCCCATGAACAGTACAAAAAGAAGATCTTCAGATATAATATATATATATATATATATTCAGATATAGAATATTCTGTAAATATTCATTTTGAACATCAGCAATATAATGTGTTTATTTTTAGGAAAGTAGTGGGACATGGACATTGGGTTCTGCTTTCATACCATCACAGCAGAAGGCTGGGTGGGTTTTGTGACCTCCTGACCACAGACCAAGGGAGTTGGTCCTTCTGCACTCCTGGCTCTGGGAAAGCCTTGTGTGCATGGATTGATGGAATAAAGATTTCTTATATTTTACATGCTATTGATTTTAGTACATTGACAATAATTCCTGCTTCATGTTTCAACAACTTGTTTTGTTGAGTTGAAATAATAATAACCGCATTATAGAAACTACTATGAAAGTTGGAGCTTTGGTCAGAGTTAAATTTTAAATGAATAATTTGAATTTCTTCTTCCTCCTCATAATAACCTTCCAATGGTTTCATTTTCTTTTGTGCTACAGTGCATTGTGAGAGACAAGCAAGTTTTTCTGTGTTTACACCATCCAAGCAAATAAAAGACTTTTCCCTCTAACATTTGAGGTTGCACAAAATACAAGTATCTTTCTTTTAATTTTACAAGTATCTTTTTTTAAATTAAAAATCCTAGTATATGCTATAGGAAGTGTATTTTACATCTAATGACTGATCAATATTCAAACCATCATTTGGTAAAGCTGCTTGATATTATTTTTTGGATAATTTTATGGTGACTTTTTAAAAATGAATGCACTTTTGCTAGTCAGAAATTAATCTGAACCCTCAAGGCTCAATTTCAGATTTGAATTTCAAGTTTCAAGGTTTGATGTCAGCCTTGCAAATTTCATCCCTCAGGGTCTATCTGCATAAACCATTTATACTACACTATATCCGAGCAGATCCCACGTAAAGAAAGATTATGATTCTTAAGTTGTCAAAAAAAATGTGCTCTCAAAAAAGACTGCTTAAGATTCTAGACTATTATCTCATAATAAAAGTCATGGTATTTCTTTTTTCTTTTTTACTGTGATTTTCAATAATAAACACCTTTCATGTTTTGTCATTGTCTCTCTCCTTCCCTCTCTGTCTCTTTCAGACACACACAAACATACTTATAAGTAAACAAAGCAAAACAATAATGAAACAATACTTACATTTACAAATGTGCCTTTGTAAAGGTAAATGTGCCTTGACATTTTCTTTCTATTTTTATTTTGTCCTATACATTCTATTCTACTGCAGTCTTTTCTATTTAAAATAAAATATGTATCAATGCTCACCAAATTGGATTTATGACCCATTATGGTTACAATAGGCAATGAAATGTAAGAACACCAAACAATTTTTCAGAAACTACAGCTAAGTAGTGACCAGTCAGTTCATCCCATGCTTACTGCCAGAAAGAGGAAAGTCTCATTCTAAATAATATTGAGCAACAGAATGTCTGTTGTTAGAGCGTGGGTGGCAAATTTCTGTCTTAGAGGCCAGATTCTTTTAGAGATCTGCACTCTTCCAGGTATAAGGAGGAGATAGTTTTGGCTTTTTCCTGCTGACACCAATTTAGTCCCAACCAATTTAGCCTTTGTTCAGTATTTTTCACTTTATGAAAGTTTTATAATTAATGCGCCATAGTTGTAATAGAAAATCTTCTGAAATGGATAACATAATGGATTAGATTTTTCAAGAAGATTTACACAAATCTAAGATTTTTACTTAGCATAAATATTTACTAATAATTTTAAGAACATAAGCAATTGTAAAGCACTAGAGCAATAGAAAATGTATAGGTTTTCTAAAGCAGTTCCCCATGTCTTTTTTTGCTACTGCTAAAATACAGCCTCATTATACAGTATCTTATACAGAAAGAGTCATTTTGGTGAGAAACCTCTCCATTCATCCTCACATAATTACATATTTTCTGTGACATTTTTCGGGGAATCATACTCTGTAAAACTGTAGATTCCAGATTTGTTTTCCAAAGTAATGCTAAATAAATGAGATTTATCCAGTTAAAAGCATTCTAAAAATAGAGACTCTCCAGAAAAAAAAAAAAACAAAAAAACATTATTTACCAGTAGGATTACACTGCCATATTTTATAAGGAGATTTGTCAGGGTCAAATTCTTTCTCTCTTGAGAATGCTTCTTCCATTTAAAAGAACGTATAGATTGTGGTTCAGCATGCTAATAATTTACTTCTCAAATATTGTTGATAAACCTCCATTTTGCATCTCCAGGTTCTGCCACAAATGTAAGATGTATGTGAGATGTAATGGGGTTCAGTTTACCAGGGGGAAAACCTACAAAGGAAATTGGGCTCACTTTCTTGATTTGACCAAGTTAGCATCATAACTAACACTTCCCTTTCAAGATTGGCTGTTCAGATACTCATCAGCATAAATAGGTCGGAAAAGCTAGTACCTTCTGGTCTTTAGTGGGACTAGGAAGCGTTCAATGCTGCTGCTCCTTCTGACTATTTGAGTGCCAGCTAATTTTACTGTGGCTCATGCCTACCCATCAGACGAAGAGAACTGCCATCCCCCTTGTCTGTGTGGTCAGTCAAGAATGTGTTGGGTATATGGGAATTACATGCTGGGCAGTCTTGTCTTACGTTGTATCTACATTATCTTGCTACAAGTATTTTGTCAGATATTCCATAGTTAAAATCTAAAATATCTTTTATTTTCATTAACATTTTATAAACTTTTTATGCAAGAATAAGCCTTAAAACTGCATGTTTAATTTTAAAATGCAAAATTTTAATTTCTAAAGAAAATTGGTAATGACTGTGTGATTGATGTAGATTGTCATCATTAACACATTTAATGCACACTAAAGTGGGAGGGAGGAAGCATACTAGCATCATGTACCACGTGAAGGCAAAATTTAAGGAAGATGCATTTGTATCTAATTGAAAAGTTAGTAAATATTTTAAGAAGATATTAAAAGAGAGAAAGTACAGGTATACAATTCATGTTTAAAAATACTCTGTGAAGTAAGAATTTTATTTAGCTCAAATACTATTTTTAAATTAATTTTATTCCTTAATGATGGATGAACAATATGATTCTTCACTAGCAGAAAGCAACATTTATATGATACAAGATGTGTATAAGAGACAGGATAAAATTAATATCAGTCAATATTTTGTCATATAACCCACCAGAAAATCTATTACCTAGGATAGTTTATGTCTGTCAAATATTTAACAATATTTACATTATATTAATCTCACACTCAAATAACAATTTAAAATAAAATTATATTATTTTGGTTTGATTAATTTGAGGAACAATTTCACTATGTGTTCACCAAATAGTTAGCAA
>SJYT01077478.1:48609-59159 GCA_006410635.1 Cephalophus harveyi
AAAGATAACAGGAAAAAAATCAATAAAATATTTCAACAATTTCAAATATATTACTCACAAAATGTAATTATGAAAAATTTGTAATTTCATAAACGATTTTAAAATAATGACACCATATTAAAATATATTCATAAAAAGATATTAGAAAAATATAGCTAATAAACTAATCAAAATAATATGAATTTGAATGAAAAATATTTTTTTCTATTGTGGTGTTTTTTTAAGTACAAATAATGGGTAATATGAGACAGGTTTTACTACAAAGTGGTTGAATATACATTATTTTTATTTTATTAATAATGTAAGTTTAAAACTCATTATTGAATAGCATAATTTTATAGGTCCACAAATAAAAACAAATTTGTTGGTTCAGTTCAGTTCAGTCGCTCAGTCATGTCCGAATCTTTGTGACACCATGAACCGCAGCATGCCAGGCCTTCTGGTCCATCACCAACTCCCGGAGTCCACCCAAACACATGCCCATCGAGTTGGTGATGCCATCCAACCATTTCATCCTCTGTCATCCCCTTCTCCTCCTGCCTTCAATCTTTCCCAGCATCAGGGTGTTTTCCAATGAGTCAGCTCTTCGCATCAGGTGGCCAAAGGATTGGAGTTTCAGCTTCAATATCACTTCTTCCAGTGAATATTCAGGACTGATTTCCTTTAGGATGGACTGGTTGGATCTCCTTGCAGTCCAAGGGACTCTCAAGAGTCTTCTCCAACACCACAGTTCAAAAGTATCTATTCTTTGATGCTCAGCTTTCTTCATAGTCCAGCTCTCACATCCATACATGACCACTGGAAAAACCATAGCCTTGACTAGACAGACCTTTGTTGGCAAAATAATGTCTCTGCTTTTCAATATGCTGTCTAGCTTGGTCATAACTTTCCTTCCAAGAAGTAAGTGTCTTTTAATTTCATGGCTGCAGGCACCATCTGCAGTGATTTTGGAGTCCCCCAAAATAAAATCTGACACTGTTTCCACTGTTTCCCCATCTATTTCCCATGAAGTGATGGGACTGAATGCCATGATCTTAGTTTTCTGAATGTTGAGGTTGAAGCCAACTTTTTCACTCTCCTCTTTCACTTTCCTCAAGAGGCTCTTTAGTTCTTCTTTACTCTCTGCCATAAAGGTGGCATTTTCTGAGGTTATTGATGTTTCTCCCAGCAATCTTGATTCCAGCTTGTGCTTCCTCCAGCTGAGTGTTTCTCCTGATGTACTCTGCATCAATTCAGTTCAGTTCAGTTCAGTCTCTCAGTCACGTCCGACTCTTTGCAACCCCATGAATCACAGCATGCCAGGCCTCCCTGTCCATCGCCAACTCCCAGAGTTCACTACAAATTAAATAAGCAAGTATGTGTTGGCTAACCAATTAATATTTCAAAGTAATATTTATTTAAATGCTTTCATTCAATCCGCTTGGAATATATATATATGTATATAAACGTTTCTGTGCTTTGCGTGTTTCACTCAGTCATGTACAGCTCTTTGTGACCTCATGGAATGTAGCCAAGCAGGCTCCTCTGTTCATGGAATTCTCCAGGTAAGAATGGTAGTGTAAGCAGCTATTCCCTTTTCCAGGGTATCTTCTTGACACAAGAATCAAACCTGGATCTTCCATATTGCAGGGAGATTCTTTACCATCTGAACCACTATGGAAGCTTCTTATATCATGTTTCTGTAGTATACCCTATGGAAAATGTGCTTCAGAATAAAAAAAATTGGAAAGAAATTTTCTTCCCTTGAAGATTCACAATCAGAATAATATGGTAATTATTCTGAGAAACTTCTAGCAATTTATTAAATTTGATTTAGCCAAGACATCCCAAAATACATTTTTGAACAAAGACATAGTTGGATCTATGTAAAATTTCTGGAATCTATGTTTTATAGAATATTTTGGAAGCTAGAAGAGCATGCTATTTATCCACTCTAGCTAATCAACCCACTGATAGAATTCCTTTACATCTTTGAACTTTAGCTAAGAAATTTAACCAATAATTGCATTCATCCTAGACAGCATATTAAAAAGCAGAGAAATTACTTTGCCAACAAAGGTCCATATAGTCAAAGCTTTGGTATTTCCAGTAATCATGCACAGTTGTGAGAACTGGACCATAAAAAAAGCTGAGTGCCGAATAATTGATGCTTTTTAACTGTGGTGCTGGAGAAGACTCTTGAGAGTCCCTTGGACTGCAAGGAGATCCAACCAGTCCATCCTAAAGGAGACCAGTCCTGAATATTCACCGGAAAGACCAATGCTGAAGCTGAAGCTCCAACACTTTGGCCACCTGGAGTGAAGAGTTGACTCGATAGAAAAGATACTGACCCTGGGAAAGATTGAGGGTGGGAGGAGAAGGGGACGACAGAGGATGAGATGGTTGGATGGCATCACCAACTCGAGTCTGATGTCAAGTTGCCATCACTCGACATGAGTTTGCGCAAGCTCCGGGAGTTGGTGATGGGCAGGGAGGCCTGGCATGCTGCAGTCCATGGAGTCGCAAAGAGTCAGACACCACAGAGCAACTGAACTGAACAGTTACAAGGGCATATTTTGAGATGATTACCTCTGAGAGAAGAGGACTTAGGTTTGGAGGTTAGTTTCTATCATCCTTCCTCTTTTTCTAGTTTTCCATAAATCCTTTTTGGGTCAGTTCATGAAGCAGTTTGTTTCTGGTTGGTTTCCTTCCCACCCACACCATGTGAGATGGGTCAAATCTGTTCGCATTCTTGAATGACACTAAAAATGAAAATATATACTTGATTAGAATAGAAGTATTCCTAGGTCAAATAATGACACCTAGATTATACCCAGATTTATAAATTAGCAATATTCTGGACAATTACTCATATGTTATGGTGAGAAATCATTGTCCTAAGGAAGATTTAGTGTGTGTTCCATTTCGTTTCCTAACAGGTTTTAGTGAGACAAATGGTCCCCCCATCTTCCTCTATCACAGCCACCAGTCTGCTTGTCATTTTGACCCTCACTCTTTTTTATTTACAGGAGACATTATCTGTAGGGAGTAAGAAAGTCAGGGCTAAGGTAAGTCTCAGGTTATACAAGAGGCCAAGAGTTCATTGGGGACCAAATAAAAGCCATATCTCTCTAAAGCCCCAGTTATCTCCATGGTTTTCTCATCACCATTTTCCTCCTTTGCTCCCCCCATTCTGCCTTGTGGACTCTTTCGGGTGAATGGATGGGATAAGAGGTCTTTCATTTCTGTTCTTTCATATTATTCATCTTTATCAAGGAATCCAAATGGCTAACTGCTTGAATAAGGAGTGACTGTGGGAAGTCGTAAAGGAAAAGCAGAGAAGAGTGAGGGAAAAAGTATAGTATCGAGGCCAAAAACAAAAAAAAAACATGATTTGATACCTTTTAAATTTTATCTTGGGCTTAAGAAAAGGAAGTATCTCCCAAACAGACAAAATATGCATAAAAGTACTTTGGAATGGAATAGATGTTCTATTTAGAGTTCCATAAATTTCAGATTATTTTGACTATTTCACTAATAAGTGATGTCAGGACACTTAGACTTTATTCTAAAAATATGGAGATATTAGCAAAGTTTTTCAAGCAGAGAAATCATTTTTGTTTTGAAAGATCACTCTGAGAGTTGATAATATATTGTAGGAGGGTAAGAATTGAGGTTAGCACTGTAGCTATAAATATTTTTAAAAACGTGGTCTGATTTGGGCTATGTATTGATAGGAGAATCTAAAAGGACTTGCCTGGTGAAGTGGATGTGAGATGTAAGGGAAACGTAGGAATGAATAATAATTTCTTATTTGATCCCTTTCCTGAGTAAATAGAGAGAGATGGAAATGGAGATACTTTGGAGAGAGTAGATTTGGGTGTTGGAAATTGTATTCCATTCAGAAATGTGGCATTTGCCAATGGAATTGAGAATCTAAATGAAGACATTGAGAGAAATGCTTGATATTCATTCAGAAGATACAAATATAAGGGACATCAGTATATAAGCACTATATGAAGTAATACCCAGAGTGGCCCACCTAAGGGGAGAGCATAAAAGGAAAATAGAAGAATCGAGGACACGACTGTAAGAGTAAGGTAGCTGGTGAAAAAGCCACCAAAATAGAAACCCAGATGATACTATATATTCAAGAAGTAGGGAATATTTAAACCATCAAAGTTGCAAGTGTAAGTAAGAAAAGGACAAGAAACTGGCCATTCATTTTGGCAAGTTGGAGGTCATTGGAGAGAATTTTCAGAGGGGAGAGAAGAAAGAACAGCCAGATTTACTAATGAATAGGTTGAGGAGTAAATAAGATATGAAGACATGTGTAAAGGTGATACCACCTAGGAGTTTCTTTGAAGAAGAGTTGAGAAATGGAGAGTAACTGCAAAGAAATGTAAGAAAAAAACAAGATGGATAACGTTCATGCAGAACAGCAAGGTGATGAGAATGTTCTAGTATGTGGAGAAATAACTGAGGCAAAAAGCAAATTGAGTTCCTGCTTTATGAAACTGAAGCTAATTCAGAAAGTAGCAAAAAAAATAAAAGACTGGTGAATGAAGCTTTTTGATGTCCCTTCATGAACTTTTGTGGCGTTTAATAATGATTTTCATTACATCTTGACATCATGGGATATTTTGTAACATTTTACAACTGGAGAGATAAAGGTAGAAAAATATGAGAAGACTTAATAGACATCTGTCACTCTAAATATCACTTGAGCTTTTTTTTTTTTTAATCAAACCTTGTAAAAATCCTCGAAGTTAATAAAACATTACAACCACTTCTGAAAGGTGAGGTGAATTTAATGTCTCCTGCCTTAAGAGAACAGCGGCTGATGATAGTATTTGAAAATCTCAGAAAATGCATTTCACAAAATCAAATGGTGAAATATAAAAGCCTTGCTATAAGCTAATGAAGGACTGAGAGTTGAAGCTTAGGGCCGTTTAAGGAGGAGGTGAACCTTCTTGCTCATGCGTGCCTTAAACCGTGTGCATCAGTGGATCTTTCCCGAGAACTGGCCTTTCGTTAGGTCCCGAGCTAAGGCATACACAGCACAAAGTATTACTCATGGAAATGCTTTTCTTAGGCTCTATGTTAATGATTATAATTGTTACAAATCTTGCCTGGGAACCTGTCTCTCAAGACTTGTACCGCTGATGACACAGCAGCAGTGTATCTCGACCAGAGAAGTTGGCTCAGAACCCGTTCGCCCTGGTTAACCTTTTGACAGTTATCTCAGGATGTATGCCTTTGGAAGGGGTCTGGTGGAACATTTACAGCCTTGAAGTGTTCTTTTTATCTATTCTCAGCAACCAGATGAGGAGTATATAAACCTTGCTTAAGCTAGCGAAGCAGGTACTCTCCTGCCCCCTTCCAGTCTCTCTCTCTTTTTTAAAAAAATTTATTTATTTAAATTAATTGGAGGCTAATTACTTTAGAATATTGTAGTGGTTTTTGCCAAATATCGACATGAATCAGCCACGGGCACACATGGGTTCCCCATCCAGAACCCTCCTCCAGTATCTCCTGCTGCAAGCTTTCTCTAATTCTTGTTACTTTAATAAAATCAACACAAAACTCTGAGGGACTGAGAGTATCTTTGGTCCTGGGGTTAAATCTTTCCCTTTGGAGACTATGAATCCAGCAGCATCATCCACTGTAAGCTAAGATCAAGCCTTGGGAAGTTGGAAAGACTTTTTTTAATAGTAGATTATTAGTGTATGGAATTGGCTACTGAAGAAAGCAATAAAATCTTTAACAATGAACACACTGAAAATGATTTATGCACTTGAGTGTACAGTTGACAGCCTTTAAACATTAGTTGTGCAAGTGGAGAGATCATTAAGCACCATATGGGTTCTTTCTTTGAAAAAGCCCTATTTCAGAACAGCAAAGGATGGAAAGGAAACAGGATTTCTGTTTCAAAGCACAAATTATTTTCTTCATTTTGAGACAAGGAAAATATTAAATGAGTAAAATCTATTTTTATAGTAATCAAGGTAATAGTGGAAACAAGTTAGCCAAAAGAACTTTCATCATATCCTGGATTAGTGAAACATGACCTTCTTGCAGTAATCCAAGGCCAAGGAAGGAAAAAGGTAGCGTTATTCAGGAAACTGAAGGACTATGGAGCAGCAGCATTTTACAATGACGATGATAATATGGATTAGCTGAGCTTAACTAAGTATTCCGGAGAAGGCAATGACACCCCACTCCAGTACTCTTGCCTGGAAAATCCCATGGACAGAGGAGCCTGGTGGGCTGCAGTCCATGGCGTTGCTAAGAGTCGGACACAACTGAACGACTTCACTTTCACTTTTCCCTTTCTTGCATTGGAGCAGGAAATGGCAACCCATTCCAGTGTTCTTGCCTGGAGAATCCCAGGGATAGGGGAGCCTGGTGGGCTGCTGTCTATGGGGTTGCACAGAGTCAGACACGACTGGAGCGACTTAGCAGCAGCAGCAGCAGCAGCAACTAAGTATTCAGCAATTTTATCATGATGTGGTTTTGGTTTTTTTTTGGACATTTATAAACATGACAGCACAGAATGCTGACAATACCTTCTTATACACTTGCAGACTGAAGAAGACGATAATGGAAAATATTTGAATACTCAAAGCCCCCAAAAGCCCATTATCTACAATATCCAGGTCGTTGAACTAAACTGTGCTTTATTTACCTCTTGCTGATAGTTACCATGCTGGTTAATGCTCCTCAATACTAATCATCCATGAATTGCCACCAGCTTCCAGTTCCAGTTCCTTTTATTTTATTAAAAAAATAAAATAAAAAGTTAGATACAAGGGAATCTGTACAACAGAAGAAAAACATATTGTGCTCATCCATTGGCAAACATCTATTCCAATATCACAAGGCTTTTCTAACAAATTAAATGCTAAAGTCAGAAGGCTGTGTAATTTTGATACCTCTGAGGGCTTGTTAACATTCTGATTTTTATAATATAGAAAATATTTTATGCTCTAGAAATATTTTAAAGTTGGCTTCTTTACTGTAGAGAAAAAGCAAAAGACCCTCCCCCTTTTTTCCTTTACAATGAATAGGATTATAATATTAAGAAAGGATTTACAACCATATTTCCAAAGAATTTGTCTGCTTGAAACACATACAATCTCACTTAAAAAAATCCAACTATCCAAAAAGGATGTGTTCAAGAAATGTGCTATGCTTAGTCACTCAGTCATGTCTGACTGTTTGCAATCCCATGGATTGTAGCCCTCCAGGCTCCTCTGTCCATGGGAATTCTCCAGGCAAGAATACTGGAGTGGGTTGCCATCTCCTCCTCCAGGGGGTCATCCCAATCCAGGGATCAAACCCAGGTCTCCTGCATTGCAGGGGGATTCTTTACCATCTGAGCCACCAATGGACAGGAAGTACTCAAGATCTCATCACGACCTGTGATAAAGCCGAATGACAAAGGTCAGTATAACTTAGGTGTCCGGGCAATAGAAATAGTGCAAAAATAGACCTTCTGATACAATAGGGTTTGATTTGCAAATCAACTCACACACCATAATAAATTTAGGTGTGATGTCAAAGTAAAGTGGAAGTCACCCAGGTACACATGGATTTCTGTTTTCTAGTTAGGATTGTGGAACAGGAAGTATTCACACTGAGCTAAACCTAACAAGCCGTGAAGGAGAACTCTGTCCACAGATGGCCATTCACCTCCAGTGTTCTAGGCTCAATTCAGTCGTGTGTTCTGTCCAGAAAAGTTTTATTCTGTGCTGCTTTTCAATTTGGGGGCATTTGGGGGGATTCCCTGTGTTTCCAGAGTTCAGTGGCCTCAACCCTTCCTTATACTGCTTTCCAGTGAGCCACTGTCATCTTTTTTAAAAAGATTAATTCCTGCATTTATTGTTGTCTTTATTTATTAGAAATTTAATACACCTTTTAAACTGTGCTAGTGTTTTCATTGATATATTATGTTAGCTGGGACTCTGATTAGAACATCACACAGGTTCTGAAAGCTCTGTCCTTGATTTTATTTATCCCATAAGCTCAATTATTGTCAGTGTATATGCTTTTTAAAAAAGATATATATTGCAATATATCAAAGTATCTGTAATAATATTTAGACTCATAAGATGGAACACTAGAGACAGAAAAAAAAAAAAAAAAACACTCATTGCCCTTGGGACATGCCTGTCTTTCAGAGAATAGGCAGCAAGGTCAGGGTATCCACATTCCTCTGATAAGTCTGACTTTTTTAAAAAATTTGTGTACATGTCTATGTGTGTTGGTGGGAAACAGAGACAGAGAGAGAGACAGAAAGACAGAGAGACAGAGATAGAGATATAAACAGAGGTAGAAAGAAAGAGACAGAGAGAAAATTTTGCTTCAGAGACCCAGGAGCTAAAATACATGGAGACATTAGTTCTTGCTATTTTAACCAAAACAATCACATCTTATTTAATCAACATTCAAAGGCTGCAAATATTCACAAAAGAACCAAGGTTTTGAAGATTGGGAAATCAGGCCACATTTAGGCATTAAAATGTGGTTTCATATTCAATCAACTTTTTAAAAGAAATATAGGTGAGAAATGCCAAATTACTTTTACAAATATGTTTATATATGTTAGTGGAGGAGGGTCTGGAGACCACCACACATGTACTTCAGTTTTTGATAAGGAAACATGTAAAGAAGAATCTAAGGTCTTATCTGTTGCAAAAAAGTTTAGTGATGATAAGGAAAGAAATAACAGACAGAATACCTCAGGAGAGACCTGGGCCATGCCAAGGGAGGCAATGAATGGCCCTGCAGGGCTGGAGTACATGGTATTTAAGGCAAGGTCATTTGCATAATCCTGTGGGTCCTTGATTGATAGTCTTGACTGACAACGGCAGGTTATATAACAAGATGTTCTACCACGCATGTCCTTCCCATAATTCAGTCTGTTATAATTTGATGTACATGTTCTTAGAATATTTATGAGCAGCTAATGAGTCCAATGACCACCAAAGGTTGCTTTAGTACATGATAACACGTGGTATGGACATATGCTAGAGTAGGGAAAACCACCATCCGTCTACCAGGAGGGAATTTTTCTGGCCTCCTGACTATCCCAGATGTTTAGCTGAAGGGGCTACCTCTCATCGCTCTCGTCTAACTTTCTGCCTAATATATACAGTTTGTAAAAATGAGAACATGCAATTCAGTTAAGGAAGAACCAAGAAGATTACTTCGTCTCATAAAGTTGCAACAATTGAGTATTATCTTTATTCTTTGTGTCTAACTGATAGAAACAGAGGAAAGGGACAAAATAGGTGATTACATAGTTAATCTTACTCGGGGATTATAAATTTAAAAACATAGGCGATCCCTGTAAACTAATGATTATTCAAGAAAGTAGGTTTGCTTAACCACAAAACTATGCAGGCTTGCTTAGCAACGAAACCATGAAACACGAGACACACCCGCAAACGACAGAACAACGGGTGTGTGAGGACCCGCATGCTGCCCAGGGAGCTCAGAAAGATGATTCTTAGGACACGCTCTCTGCACACATAAGAAACAATAATTTGTGGACCTAGCTTGACCGCACAGGGACAAGAAAACTCCCCTTCTCAACCTGGCGAAAGAGCAGATGATAAAAACCTGACATGACATCCACTCAAGAAAGAGCAAAAAGCTGTTCTCTTAACCCAACTTCTTCTTTGATCATAAAACTGTAACCCAGTATGTTCCGAAGGCACGGCATCCTCTCACTTGTCTGCTTATAAGCCTCAGAAGAGTTCAATTCTAATAAATCACTTTTTTATCTACCACTTTGCCTCTCACTGAATTTTCCTCGCACGGAGAAATAAAGGATTGTTACCAGAGCTCTTCGAAACCTCCAGAAATGATACCAATCTGTTTCAAAACTTTGTTGCTGCCATTCATATATCACATCATAGATATCCTTTTAATATCTGCCTTTCCCAAAAGGAATTTGAGCCATTTCAGAATAGGTAATATGCCTTACACATCTTTGTATCTTTAACACAATGGTAGTGGTGGTGGTTTCATTGTTAAGTAATGTCTGACTCTTGTGACCCCATGGACTGTAGCCCACCAGGCTTCTCTGTTCGTGGGATTTTCCAGGCAAGAATGCTGGAGTGGGGTGCCATTGCCTTCTCCAGGGGAAGCTTCCTCCCCTCGCGACTGAACAAGGTCGCCTGCATCGCTCGCAGTCGCCTGCATTGCTTTCAGATTCTTTAGCACCAAGTCACCAGGGAAGCCCTAACACAGAGCTTAGAAATCAAAGGCTTGTTGAGAGAACAAGTAAATTAAAATATTTTTGATACAAATATTGATCTCTTTCTCATAACTTTCAAATGCTAATTTGAGGTATCAGGACCTTACATACTATCTGCAAAGGACATCCCCCTCCATAGTATTTATTACTACTTTTATTAATAGTACTTATTATGGATAATATTCTATTGCATGTCTTTCTTCATATGCCCACTATTATGACCAGATGGGGAACTTTGGAAGATATTTTTGCCTTTTTTTTTTTTTTTTGACATGTAATAGGTGGTCAATAAATATTTCCAGAA
>SJYT01077478.1:59387-106857 GCA_006410635.1 Cephalophus harveyi
ATACCAAAAAAAGAGATTTCGGACTGCTATTTTTTAGAGTGCCTAAATTATCAGAGGTTGGAACTATTCAACCATGCTCAAAAATGAAGCACAACTAGTGGAAATAAGAGATGAAGAAAATTTTTATTGAAAAACAAATTTATGCTGTGTGCTATGAGATGCTGTGATTCAACATGATGCAATGTTGATGTGGGTTTTCCCTTTGTGTTTCTCTCTGCTCCTTTTCTCTTTGTTCTTATAATTACAAGCCTCAGTGATGTATAATGGGGGTATCAAATCACAGGTTTTGAAGCAATAAAAGTCCTGCATTGGAATAGTCCACTCATTCACAACATCTTCTGGCTACAAAGAAGTGATATTGTTTAAAAAAAGAAAAAAGGAGGAAAACAACAACAAAAAACCTTTCAATACCACTTTAAAAGGAAATGCCTTAGTGAAGGGCATGTCTTATACTCTATTAAAAAGTTTGAAACCAGTCATCCTGACTTCTAAAAGATCCACCTGCTGAAATGCTTCTACTCTCTGTTAAAGCCAGCTAAATAGAGAACTCCACAAAGAAGTGTATGGTAGTTCTGGCCATCTCTGGTATGCAAACAAGTGCCCTCATCAGCTTCCTTGCCCCTGAAGCTTCAGTTTCATTTAAGTTTTTTGGTGGTGGCATAGATCAAGCTATTCATTTTTCCCAGTTTGATTGAGATATGTTGAGATATTATGTAGGTTTAAGCATAGCATGCTAATTTGATACATGTATATATTGCAAAATAATTATCACAATAAATTTAGTTAATACTTATATCTCCTTACTTTTTTGGTGTGATGAGGACATTTCATATTCTATTTTTTTGCAATCTTCAAGTATACATTATTCTTAACTATAGTCACCATGCTATATTTTAGGTCCCTAGAACACGTACCTAGAAATGTGTCTTCTTTGACCAACATTCCCTCTTGACAACTGCCATTCTATTCTCTTCTTCTATGAGTTGTTTTTTTTGTTTTTGATGTATGTATAGTGAGCTTGTACAGCATTTGTCTTTCTTTGTTGATTTATTTCATTTAGCATAATGCCCTCAAGATCCATCCATATTACCACGAAATGGTGGCATTTTCTTTTTATGGATGAATAATATTATGTTGTAAATATTCACTATATTTTCATTATGCACTCATCTACTGAATAGTTGATCTACCTAAAGATTTGAATGTATCAAATAGAAACACCATTCAAGTGAGACATTTGTCTTGCATTGAACAAACAATGTGATGTGAAACTTTTATAATATATATTATCCACAACCAAAATCAGCCAAGAATTGAAAGAGAAAAGTCATGTTAAAATATTTTCACTAGAAATGCCAATGAATGGCCAAAAATGATGCTCTTTGATCAATCAGTCACCTATTGGGGGCACTCAGAATTCAACACTATGAGATCACAAGGTACTTTACAATTGGAATTTTCCATTGGATTGGCATAGTATATTAAGATTCTATATTCTACTCTCTGGCAGTTCAGTGGTTAACACTTCACCTTCCAATGCAAGGGGTATGGGGTCAGTCCTTGGTCAGGGAAGTAAGATCCCACATGCTTCATAACCAAAAAGAGAAAACATAAAAAGCAACAGAGACAATATTGTGATAAATTCAATAAAGACTTTAAAAATGGTCCACATCAAAAAACATCTTTTTAAAAAGGTTTAAAACAAAACAAAACAAAAATATTCTATTTTCAAATAAAAATGAATATTCAATAAGCCTCAGGAAAACTCTCTATAGTTTCCATATATCAAGAATGGAAGATACTTTTAAAGAAATTTAGCAAATGAAATTCTTAGCTATGGGGGTTTTGCATTAACTATATAGGAATCAATTCTATGAGTATGTTACGAGATATACCAATTCTCTACACTGAAGCTGAGCTTCCAGTTTCCCTAAGATTGCCCAATTTGTACTAGTTTCTTCCTCAAAGGAAAAAAGGCCATCATTGCAAAGTGATTTTGTCACCTACTAGATAAAAGTGTTCCATAAATTTGGATTCACCAGTGTGAAGCAATAATAGGGAAAACTGCACACAGTTATTTATGTACTTCCAACTTTATACAATGCATTACAGTGAACATAAGCCAAAGGAAAAAAGGCCATCATTGCAAAGTGATTTTGTCACCTACTAGATAAAAGTGTTCCATAAATTTGGATTCACCAGTGTGAGGCAATAATAGGGAAAACTGCACACAGTTATTTATGTACTTCCAACTTTATACAATGCATTACAGTGAACATAAGCCACTCTTCCTTACTTAAATACCTCACTTTAAGTTATGAAGCTGTTCAAAACCAGAAGGCTTAAAGACATTGAAAAAAGTGCTTTTTGCTTCTTCTTTTTTTTTTTATGTAGCAATTTGCAAGCTTTACCCTAAGCAGAGATTCAGACAGGATTGATTTAGTTTGGACATCAGGATACTTTTAAAGCACCCCTGGCCATTCTAATGTGTAGTTAAGATAGAGACCATTGTTTCATAGTGTATCATTGACAATATTTTCTACAAATCTGAAAGATCAATGTGATTGATTGATCACTATTGAAAAATCAGTAATCTATGTGACCTTTAATAACAATATTTTAAAAGTCACCAAATATATTTGCTTGATTATAAACCTTTTTCATCTATTTTTTTCAATCATTAAATCATATTAATACAATTATCCATATGATCAGGTAGATCCCTGATTACTCCCAGGCTTCTACACTCTCCATGAAAATGAAGTGAAAATCGCTCAGTTGTGTCCCACTTTTTGTGACCCCACGGACCGTAGCCTGCCAGGTTCCTCCATTCATGGAATTCTCCAGGCCAGAATATTGGAATGGGTAGCCATTCCCTTACTCCAGGGGATCTTCCCAACCCAGGGATTGAACCAAGTTCTCCCACATTGCAGGAGGATTCTTTACTGTCTGAGCCACACGGGAAGCTCACATTCTCCACAAAGCCTTATCTAATCAAGAGATGTTCAAAAAGCACATACGTGTATAGGTATGAGGAGGAGAGGAAAAAAATTTAACTGCAGTTAAAAGACATCTTATATTTTATGCATGATTTGTAAGAACATGCCTTTAGAAAAAGAATCTGAGGAACTCAAATCCTTTCTCATCTAGGAAGAAAGGAATAAAGGGTTTGTATAATTTTAAATTAAAGTATAAAAATGTCATAGATTTATACTATATCCTCTTGCTATCTGTAAGATTAAGTTTCATCAGATAACAAGTGAAGTTTTTGTGTAGTAAGCTGGAAATGCTATTGCTCAAAATCACTAGGAAGTTCTTAGTTCTATTTACTTATTTCTTGCTTCTTATGTTTTTGTTTCTTGCAGGCACAGGCTGCAATGATGAAGTAGGAAGGAAAGAAGAAAAAGAGAGAGAGAAACACTTTGGAAAGGACCATACTGTCACTTGTTGACCTGAATCAAATAGTGTGCTAGGTATTTCTTTAGCAATGATGAATTTATTCAGGATCAGCAGTGAACTTCAATTCGGGATTTGCAAACATGGTAAGCCACCTGCGAGTCTCCGCAGAGCCAGAAAAGGATAGCGTGCTTATAGAGAGGAAGAGGCACTTGGGAAAGAAAAGCCCATGGGTTTTCTTGGCCGAACCCTTGCCAGGAAAGAAGAGGAGTCTTTCTTTTTCCTGGTGGTCTTTCTTCTTTCTTCTTCCTTCTGCTGTCTTCACAGGGCATGAGAAATTCCAATTTTCTCTTATCTTTTAAGGTTTGTTTATTTAATATTTGATTAAAATTTCTTCTTACTATTTTTACAATTTCTGTAAGACTTTTACAGAAACTACAAACTTGAAAACTTTACTACTTGTGTGTGTCTTGTTTGTTTGTTTGTTTATAGCGAAAGTAAGGGCATTACATTGAAATCAGTTTCCTATATCCCCAAAGTATGTTGCAAATATAAATAAGGAAGGTTCATCTCAGTTGTCTCTCAGTCGTGTCTGACTCTTTGTGACCCCATGGACTGCAGCACACAGGCCTCCCTGTCCTTTCCAACTCCCAGAGCTTGCACAAACTCATGTCCATGGAGTCGGTGATGCCATCCAACCATCTCATCCTCTATCATCCCCTTCTCCTCCCTCTTTCAATGTTTCCCAGCGTCAGGGTTTTTTTCCAGTGAGTCGACTCTTCGCATCAGGTGGCCAAAGTATCGGGGCTTCAGCCTTAGTATCATTTCTTCCAATGAATATCAGGACTGATCTCCTTTAGGATGGACTGGTTTGATCTCCTTGCAGTCCAAGGGACTCTCAAGAGTCTTCTCCAGGACCACAGTTCAGAAGCATCAATTCTTCAGCTCTCAACCTGGAACAGAAACTGATGTCAGCTACCACCAATACATTCCAATTATAAAACACAAATAAAAGAAAACATAGCTGCCACAAATCCCAATCTATAGATGATCATGAGACCTAAACTGAAATCGCAATTCCTCTCTTCTATCATATAGTCATGTGCTCCTTATCCTCTTCCAGCACTTCAACTGGTATATTTATTTATTTCACTTAGTGGAGCAAAATTTTCATTCTCATTATTCTTTTTACTCAAAAGCAGGTTAAGGGGGTTCAGGATGGGGGACACATGTACACCCATGGCTGCTTCATGTCAGTATATGGCAAAAATCACCGCAATATTGTAAAGTAATTGGCCACCCATTAAAATAAATTAATTTTTAAAAATCAGTACTTCTGTAAAAACTGGCTAAATAAATAATGATTGAATGTTTATTGAACTCTTCACATATACAGTCACTGTAATAGAGCTTATTATCTTTTTAAACCTTTTAAACAATCCCAATATTTTCCATTTTTCATATGAGGAAACAAGTTCTGAATATTTTAATAATATGTAAAAGTTTCTTATCTAATTTAGTGGCATATATGTCAGCAACAAAGAGTCAAACATGACTGAGCAACTTTCACTTTTACACTTTCATATCAAAAACAACAAATTATCTAACTCAAGAGCTGACTCATTTGAAAAGACCCTGATGCTGGGAAAGATTGAGTAGGAGGAGAAGGGGATGACAGAGGATGAGATGGTTGGATGGCATCACTGACACAATGGACATGGGTTTGGGCAGACTCTGGCAGTTGATGATGGACAGGGAGGCCTGGCGTGCTGCAGTTCATGGGGTCGCAGAGAGTTGGACACGACTGTGTGACTGAACTGAACTGAAAGCTTGCCATGTTCCTCATGACTGATGCAGTTGTTGGACTCTCACATGCCCCCTAAAAAAACATGTTTCTTCTATTTTGTAACAATAAAAAGCAAGCACAAATAGTACTCAGATTATAAGATGACATTAATATTACATACATGATTAAACTTAGAAAATAAAAACTGAATATTCATTTCTTTCTATATATTCTTGTAGGGTTGTGGGAGCATTTGCTAGAGAATTCCAGAAAGACATATACTTCTGCTTCATTGACTATGCTAAAGCCTTTGTGTTGATCACAACAAACTGTGGAAAATTCTTAAAGAGATGGGAATACCAGACAACACTATCTGCCTCCTGAGAAACCTGCACACAAGCCAAGAAGCAACAGTTAGAACCAGACATGGAACAATGGACTAGTTCCAGATTGGGAAAGGAGTATGTCAAGGCTATACATTGTTACCCTGTTTATTTTACATATGTGCAGAGTATATCATGTGAAATGCTTGGCTGGTTGAAGCACAAGCTGGAATCAAGATTGTTGGGAGAAATATCAATAACCTAAGATATGCAGATGATACCACCCTTATGGCAGAAAACAAAGAGGAATTAAAGAGCCTCTTCATGAAGGTAAAAGAGAAGAGTGAAAAAGCTGGCTTAAAACTCAACATTCAAAAAACTAAGATCATGACATCTGGTCCCATCAGTTCATGGCAAATAGATGGGGAAACAATGGAAACAGTAAGAGACTTTATTTTCTTGGGCTCCAAAATCACTGCAGATGGTGACTTCAACCATGAAATTAAAAACATTGCTCCTTGTAATAAAGCTACAACCAACCTAGAGAGCAAATTAAAAAACAGAGACATTGCTTTGTTGACAAAGGTCCACACAGCCAAAACTATGGTTTTTACCAGTAGTCATGTATGGTTGTGAGAGCTGGACCATAAAGAAAGCTGAGTGCTGAAGAATCAGTGCTTTTGAACTGTGGTGTTGGAGAAGACTCTTGAGAGTCCCTTGGACTGCAAGGAGATACAACCAGTCAATTGTTTGTGAAAGCTTTGGGAATCAGTGTTGGTCTGAGAAGCCTGGTATGCTGCAGTCCATGGGTATTCAAAGACAAGTGAGCGGCTGAACTATGCTTGTATATCATATAATATTATTCAGCCTTAAAAAGAAGGAAATCCTGTCATTTGGGACATGATGAACCTGGAAGGCATAGTGCTAAGTGAAATAAGCCAGATGAAGACAAACACTGCATAGTGAATGTATGGAGTCTAAAATTTTTTTTAAAGTCAAATTCACAGAAGCCTAGAGTAGAAAAGTGGTTGCCTAGGGCTCTGGAGCGGGGGAAATGTGAAGAGGTCAATAAAAGTGTACATACAATCTTTAAGTTATAAAATAAATAAGGCCTGAGGATCTAATGTTTAACCTGATAACTATAGTTGATAACACTGTTGTATAATTGAAATTTGTGAAGAGAGTAGAAAAGTGTTCTCACTGATAAAAGGAAGAAATAATGTTTTAGAAATATAACTCTCTCTCTTTCACACACACACACAGTTTTTCCATTTTATAGGAAAAGAGGAGACATAATGAGACCATAAACATGGAGCTCACTTGTCTTCTTTATTCTATAACCCAGGAGCAACTGGTTTATCCCACTAATTATACAGGGGAATAGGCTTTTGAATGATCAGCTAAAGTGCCAGGCCAGGAAAAACACCTGGGAATCTGGAGCACTGTCTGTGCTTGGCTTCCCATTTAGAGCTCCCCAACAGAGGAATGGCAACCCACTGCAGTACTCTCGCCTGGAAAATTCCATGGATGAAGGAGCCTGGTGGGCTGCAGTCCATGGGGTTGTGAAGAGTTGGACACAACTGAGCGACTTCACTTTCACTTTTCATTTTCATGCATTGGAGAAGGAAATGGCAACCCACTCCAGTGTTCTTGCCTGGAGAATCTCAGGGACGGGGAGCCTGGTGGCTGCCTTCTATGGGGTCTCACAGAGTCGGACATGACTGAAGCAACTTAGCAGCAGCAGCAGCAGCAACAAAAGAATGATGCAACATCAAGTAATAAACAGAGGTAAATTTATATTTCTATCATACCATCCAGCAATTTCATACCTGAGTATTTACCTACAGAAAATGAAAACAAAAATTAGAAAAGATAGGGGAAGAGTGGGAAGGAGGTCCAAAATGGAGGGATGTATGTGTACATAGAGCTGATTCACTTCATTGTGCAGCAGAAACTAAGGAAATACTGTAAAGCAACTATACCCAAATACAAAAGAGGTATGTTTGTAACACTCAGTATTATTTACAATAGGCAAGATACAGAAGCAACCTAAGTGCTCACTGACAGATGAATGAGCAAAGAAGATATGTTATGTATGTGCATATATATGTATATACATATATATATATGGCTTCCCAGGTGGCGATAGCGGTAAAGAACCCATCTGCCAATGCAAGAGATATAAAATATATGGGCTCAACCTCTAAGTCAGGAAGATGAAAATCCCTTGGAGGAGGGCTTGACAACCCACTCCAGTAGTCTTGCCTGAAGAATCCCATGGACAGAGGAGCTGGTGGACTTCAGTCCATAGGGTCTCAAAGAGTCAGACACAACTAAAGAAACTTAGCACACGTGCTTAAGTTAGTAAAGCTAACTTGAAAACTGGTGAAACCGTGTCATATGTGACAACGTGGATGGACCTCAAGTGTATCATAAGTGAAATAAGTAGGACAGAGAAAGACAAACACCATATGTTTTCACGTGTATGTGGAATCAGAAAAATCAAATGACTCACAGATACAGAAAACAAAATATTAATTACACAGAGGAGAGAGATGGGGGAAGGGTGAAATTGATTTAGGGGATTCAGGGATATAAACTGCTAACTTTAAGATAAATAAGCCTAAAGCTGAAACTCCAATACTGTGGCCACCTCATGCGAAGAGTTGACTCATTGGAAAAGACTCTGATGCTAGAAGGGATTGGGGGCAGGAGAAGAAGGGGACGGCTGAGGATGAGATGGCTGGATGGCATCACTGACTCAATGGACATGAGTCTGAGTGAACTCCGGGAGTTGGTGATGGACAGGGAGGCCTGGCGTGCTGCGATTCATGGGTCGCAAAGAGTTGGACATGACTGAGCGACTGAACTGAACTGAAAGATGTAATGTACAGCACAGGAAATATAGTCAATGTTCTATAATAACTGGATAGAGTATAATCTCCAAAAATTTTGAATAACTACATTATGCATCTGAAACTAATATAATATTGTAAGCCAGTTATGCTTCCATTAGAAAAAAAATGTTTATATGAGCCTTCCCCACATATATGGATTAATGCTTACCAACACCTCTATCAGGATATTCTCAGTGGAAGCCCCAATAATTCCAGTATCCCTAACTCATGGCAGCTCTATAATCTCAGCAACTGCCTATATAGCCAAGTAATACAACCTAGAAGAAGAGAGAGCTCAAGCCCTATAGAAAAATTGTTGACCACTGAGACACAAGAGACAAGAAGAGACCTTCAGACCAACTGCTCCACCACGGTCTCCATCCTGATGGCAGTGCATTGAATTATGTGACTGATTAAATACCTAAGTGTTCTTGTAAGGATGTGATCAGTTTGGTAATACGCAACCTAATTTTGGCTTTCTCTCCATCTCTGCCTCATCTTTCTCCCATTCTTCTCCCATACCCTTCTGGATTACAACCCCCGAATTAAGCATTAACAAATAAGCATAGTCTTAGTCTATTTTCTGGAGAACCCAGGCTCAGAAACCCTCCTCAACAAGTCCTCTGACATCTATCCCTAACCCCTGTTGCCAGCAGAGGTAGCTGCTAAACTTCAGTTAATGGATTTCTGAAAATATCTTATCTGTTTCTTAAAAACAGGTTTCTTAAACAACACTGAGATCTACCTAAGAATGAAAATCATGAAGAGTCTCTAAATTCCTTTTTAGAGTCTAACTGAACTTGCTTTTCAGCAAAATAAAAAAAAAAATTAGTTTCAAACAGTATAAAATTTTGTGCAGATGTATGAGTGCTTGGCATACATGTTTGCTAAAGATTAAAACATCAATAGGTGAAAAGAGGAAGAGAAGTACATTCAGTTCAGTTCAGTTGCTCAGTCATGTCCGACTCTTTGCGACCCCATGAATCGTAGCACACCAGGCCTCCCTCTCCATCACTAACTCCCGGAGTTCACTCAAACTCACGTCCATCGAGTTGTGATGCCATCCAGCCATCTCATCCTCTGTCATCCCCTTCTCTTTCTGCCCCCAATCCCTCCCAGCAACAAAGTATTTTCCAATGAGTCAACTCTTCGCAAAAGGTGGCCAAAGTACTGGAATTTCAGCTTTAGCATCAGGCCTTCCAAAGAACACCCAGGACTGATCTCCTTTAGAATGGACTGGTTGGATCTCCTTGCAGTCCAAGGGACTCTCAAGAGTCTTCTCCAACACCACAGTTCAAAAGCATCAATTCTTCAGTGCTCAGCTTTCTTCACCATCCAACTCTCACATCCATATATGACCACTGGAAAAACCATAGCCTTGACTAGACAGAACTTTGTTAGCAAAGTAATGTCTCTGCTTTTTAATATGCTATCTAGGTTGGTCATAACTTTTCTTCCAAGGAGTAAGCCGTCTTTTAATTTCATGGCTACAGTCACCATCTGCAGTGATTTTGGAGCCCCCCAAAATAAAGTCTGACACTGCTTCCACTGTTTCCTCATCTATTTCCCAAGAAGTGATGGGACCAGATGCCATGATCTTCATTTTCTGAATGTTGAGCTTTAAGCCAACTTTTTCACTCTCCACTTTCACTTTCATCAAGATCAGACGAGGCTTGATCACTTGAAGCTTTTGTGTAATAAAGTTTAGATGTGTATAAGAGACAGGTCCAAGGGACTCTCAAGAGTCTTCTCCAACACCGCAGTTCAAAAGCATCAATTCTTCAGTGCTCAGCTTTCTTCACCATCCAACTCTCACATCCATATATGACCACTGGAAAAACTATAGCCTTGACTAGACAGAACTTTGTTAGCAAAGTAATGTCTCTGCTTTTTAATATGCTATCTAGGTTGGTCATAACTTTTCTTCCAAGGAGTAAGCCGTCTTTTAATTTCATGGCTACAGTCACCATCTGCAGTGATTTTGGAGCCCCCCAAAATAAAGTCTGACACTGCTTTCACTGTTTCCCCATCTATTTCCCAAGAAGTGATGGGACCAGATGCCATGATCTTCATTTTCTGAATGTTGAGCTTTAAGCCAACTTTTTCACTCTCCACTTTCACTTTCATCAAGAGGCTCTTTAGTTCCTCTTCACTTTCTGCCATAAGGGTGGTGTTATCTGCATATCTGAGGTTATTGATATTTCTCCCGAGATTCTTGATTCCAGCTTGTGATTCTTCCAGCCCAGCATTTCTCATGATGTACTCTGCATATAAGTTAAATAAGCAAGGTAACAATATACAGCCTTGACATATTCCTTTTCCTATTTGGAACCAGTCTGTTGTTCCATGTCCAGTTCTAACTGTTGCTTCCTGACCTGCATATAGGTTTCTTAAGAGGCAGGTCAGGTGGTCTGGTATTCCCATCTCTTTCAGAATTTTCCACAGTTTATTGTGATCCACACAGTCAAAGGCTTTGACATAGTCAATAAAGCAGAAATAGATGTTTTCCTGGAACTCTCTTGATTTTTCGATGATCCAGCATTTGTTGGCAATTTGATCTCTGGTTCCTCTGCCTTTTCTAAAACCAGCTTGAACATCAAGAAGTTCACGGTTCATGTGTCAACATAATGCCATAGTAAACATTATTTGATTAAGCCTCATGTATATGAGAACAATAGACTTTTGTTGTGAAATATTTAAACAACATATGAGAAAAATGAAACTGAATGGGTAAAGTATAAACTTTTGAAAAGTTTTGACAGAAGAGTGTCAGATACAGAAAGTGAGAAAGATAGAGAAGGAAATACATAGCCTAATAATGAGTATCAAAAAATTTAGAACATATTTTTATAAATAATATATAAAACTTATTTAATAATTCACCAGCTCCTTTTTTCTCCCCTCACATCTAGTTTTCTAGATCCTCATTTTCTCCCTGTAGAGTTGATAAATTTGGTGATTTGAATATAAAAATTGTCCTGCCAAGCAACGGATTTGCTTTGTAGTCACTATTGGTCAGCACTAAAAATTCTTGCATTTATTCTTATTTAAAGTAAAAATATTCATTCTGATTAAAATTAAACTATGTTTTTAATATTAATGGCAGCCATTTTAATATGCATGTATAAAGATCACAGGACTTTGACAAATATGTTATTTTATAAACCGTCGTTTAGTTTCTAGGAAAAACATGAAGCCAAGAGAGTTTGACTTGCTCAAAAATACAACCACACAGCAGATCTGCCATAAGTTCTGATCAACAGGCTACAGCTTAGCCATCATTTTGCATTTCATATGCCTTTCCCAGGTTGGTTACTCAGTCCTGAGGCTGTTACTTATTCTCAGTTCTATATATAAAGACACTGAATTCTTCTTCAAAAAATCAACATCTTGTATTAAAATAGAAACTCCAAACATCAATCTTAGTACCAGCTTCTCCTTGCCCTGCAGAGGCTATTAATCTTGTTAATTGCAGATGATTACATTAGAAGAAACAATGTCATATAGCACAAGAATTATTAAGAAGCAACATCTTTAGTGTAACAATTTTTTTGTAGAAATAATTTAAATTAATATTTTTAAAAGAAAATGTGATTGTACTTTTTAAAAGAATAATACTACTGGCAAAATAATTGGCAACATATTTTTTGACTCTCAATCAGCATCTTTACATGTACAAAGATGTACATGTAACTTTTTCTAAGTGTTTATTCATGTAACTTTTTCTAAGTGTTTATTCATTAATACCTCAAATATTTACTTACTACATGCTAGGAATTAAGCTTGCTGCTGAGGATATAAGAGCAAAGGAAGTAGGTTTGTTACATTCACTCAACAGACACTGATAGGATCCCACTAGGCTCCTCCATCCATGGGGTCCTCCAGGCAAGAGTACTGGAGTGGGTTGCCTCTACCTTCTCCAGGTATCAGGAGATAACTGTTACAAAAGAACCAGAAGGAACAGCAGTTTTCATAACTGCTGTAAACTTCGGTCTGTGATTTAACACATTCCAAGAAAAAGATATCATTTTTGGGTAGTGTTTCTAAGCACAGTTTGGACAATTTTACTTAGCAGTCACAAGTCAGTCCACTGACACAAGTTTTAAGAGGTAGACAGTCCCAAATGCGTTATTCAAGGAATATGTAAGGGAACTAGGTACAGGGTGTCAATGGCCAAAACAGGGGCCTCATCTATGGATTGCTTAGCATTTGTCCTGTGATCCACCGACTGATCTCAACTGCTTTTAAGACTTGTGTATGCTCAAGGTATACTATTAAATGAGAATCATTAGGAGAGGTAATTCAGTCTCTCTCAAAGAATTAGAGATTATGAGGGAAAATATTATGATCTATCAGGCTAAATAAGTGTTTTGTTTCTTAACATCCTAAATATTTTTGCCTAGTAGTGACTTAAAAGAAAAATACGAGATCTGACTCAGATAGGATTTACATCTGCTAAAAATCACCTATTTACTTTGTCTTTTATTGAAGAGGATTGAGATTGCAGCATTTGATAGTTTACGCTAACATAATTTGCTTTGGCTCAAGTGTTAAAGAATCCACTTTTCAATGCAAGAGACACAGAAGATAAGGTTTTGATCCCCTGAAGGAGAAAATGGCCACCATTCCAGTATTCTTGCCTGAAAAATCCCATGGACAGAGGAGCCTGGCCTGCTACAGTCCACGGGGTTGCAAAGAGTCAGATATGACTGGGCATACATGCATGCAGGTATCTAAGAACATCTGAAGAGCTCTTGTTCATGCTTTCAGGCCAGGACTTCAGCTCTCCTACTTGCTCAACTTCTGGAAAGCTCCATTAATCTAAAAAGAAATGATACAAATGCAGTTACCAAACAGAGACTCACAGATTCAAAGAATGAACTGATAGTTGACTGAGGGAAGGGCGTGGGGAGGGCAGGAGGGAAGCATGTGGGGAAGGGATAGTTAGGGAGCTTGTGATGGACACACACATGCTGTTATATTTAAAATGAATCACCAAGAAGGGCTTATTGTATAGCATGTGGAACTCTGCTCAGTGTTATGTAGCAGCCTGGATTGGACAGGAGTTTAGGGGAGAATGGATACATGAATATCTATGGCTGAGACCCTTCACTGTTAATTGGCTATCCTCCAATACAAAATGAAATGTTAAAAAAAAAAAAAAAAAAACCTGGAAATTCAAGAACTTTAAGCACTGACTATTGGAATTCTCAAACTATTTTAGCTTCTGCATATCTAAGTAGCTCTTATTCTTAATTTAGGAGACCATTTAATTATGCTATTTAATATCAAATTTACTTTCACTTTTACATTGCTCTCATAAGTTTGTAACTTTCAGTATTTTATAATTTAATTGATTTACCAAATTTATTTTTCTTCTTTGGAATTAATATTTTAAAACTATACTTGTTTAAGAAATTGCACTGATTCTTGCTTTTATATTTTGTAGTATTAGAATCATACTGAGTCATTATTAACTAGATTTCTCAGCTATTTTATCTCATTTTTAGCATTTGTGTTTGGTATGTTCATTATTTGGATTACATTTAATGCATCCTGATTTCTTAGTTTGGTTATGTTTTTGTTCTGAGTTTGTCTTATATTAAATAATTACTTCTCATATTAAAAAAGAATAAAGCAGTAAACAAAAGACCAGATAAAATGATCAAACAAGCAAGTAAGCAAAGTAAACTCATAAACAATTTTAAATTACCATAGGTTTTGACTTTTTAATTCTTTAGTGAAAAATGGAAAGACCACTAGAATGTATACACACACATACACAAAATATATAGTTGCCTAAATACTAACAATCAGAACTCTCAAGGAGCGACAGTAAGCTATGGCCAACCCAATTTCTATTTTCATTGATATCTCAATTGTTAATTCTTATATCACCTCAATTCCTGCCAAAATCTTGAAATTGCTTTCCAACTGTCTCCCTGAATCTAACTCCTACCACTGGAATACTACAGCCAATGATTTATTTGCTCAAAACATTTAATTACACGGATTTTCAAAATTAAAAGTTATTGTACTCTCTTTAAATAAAAAAGAGGGGAAAAAATCAAAATATATAAAAATCCTTGATTTTCTCCCACAATATCCTGACTATTACTCCTCAGTAAAAATTTGAACTCTTCCTTAATTAGAGCTTGTTCATTGAAGGCATAGTCAGACCCAAGGAAAACTGAAGTTTCCCATCTGTAAAAAACACACTGCTTAGTTGTAGAAATACAATTCATTTAAAAAATAGTATTGGCAATTTTGTTCCAGCTCAATTCCACCCATTCAGAATGAGGCATCATTTCTCAAGGAGATAATAAGCTTTATTAGTTTGGTTATACTTTTTATTCCATTTCTTTTCTGGAAAAACAATAAGTTTTTCTACCTAACTGCTCTGATATATTTCAAATTCAGCTCTTTTTTAACAAATTTAAATATAAAGATTATCCATGCAAAAGAGTTACAATTAACTGTCTTAATTAAATGGTGTCTGTCAATTCACAAGGTAAAAAAAAAAAAAAAAATTCTACACTGTGCCTAAAATTGCTACTGAAAGTTCCTGGGTTGCATTTTGTTGCAGCTAGATTCAAGAACAAGAGAGGAAAAGGGATTATTATGCACTGAACTAAAGGAATACATTATTTTAATTCATCCAAAATGATTTAAAATGGGTGGGAAACTATTTTTGTCAAGAACAATAACAAGATGCCCAGCAGAAAGTGGTTAATTCCAAAGGTAGAATAATTCAAAACCCAATATTCAGGGTTTTAAAAAATATTTCCTCAAATATATTTCTTAACTTGATGCTTCAAATTTTTCATAAGAAAATTGTTAAATGTTACTCTGCTTAAGTAAATTCTTAAAGTAAATTTTCCTGTATTACCACAATTGTTTTCGCTTTTGATAAAAGTTAATGATTAACATGGGGCACATTCCGATTACAGAGTAAAGAACTGAGCAAAGATTATACTATAAGACAATCAGCCAAAGTTTGCTTTTGAGTCCAATCAACTCAATTATTTGTTATTGTTGACGCAGAACAAATAACCTGTCACAAATTTTTCCAGTAAAGACAGATCTATTCAGGATCAGCAACAAATTGAAATTCAGTATCAGCAAGCATGTCAGGCTTCCCTGGTGGCTCAGAGGTTAAAGCGTCTGCCTCCAATGCGGGAGACCCAGGTTCGATCCCTGGGTCGGGAAGATCCCCTGGAGAAGGAAATGGCAATCCACTCCAGTATTCTTGCCTGGAGAATCCCATGGACGGAGAAGCCTAGTAGGTTACAGTTCACGGGGTCGCAAAGAGTCGGACACGACTGAGCGACTGACACGATGACACGAAGCATGTCAAGCCATGAGCAAGTCCCCCCAAGGCAATGGAAGGAGCAAAGCTTCTAGAGAGATGAAAGCAAGTTGGGAGGGCTAGAGTTAAAATAAAAAAAAAGAATTGAAGATGGTTTCTGTTCATTAATTTTTCACATTATAAAACAAGAGCAAGTAACAACAGTAAGTAATAATACTTTAGATGTATATAAGTCATCATAATACATAATTGCTAGATATATGAAAAGCCAGAAATATATCCTATTCTCAAAAGAAAAGACACAAAATGAGGTTCAATTTCATGACAACTCACATCTGGGAATGAGCACCCTAGGATCTAAAGCAGCTATTATAAATACACTCGAAGAAATAAAGAAAATTATCCTTGAGCAAATTAAAATATAGGAAATCAAATCAAAGAAATGGATATTTTCAAAACCCAATGGAAATCTCAAAAGGAACATATATAATGTAATGAACCAAAAAATGTCACAGGAACAAATCAGGAAAGGCAAAGATAGATCCATATAGATTATCAAGTCTGAAGAAAGGGGAGAAGAAAACATTGGGAAAGTATGCAGCATATCGAAATGTCTTCAGTATTTGTAATTAGCTTCCTGGATGGACAGGGAATGAGAATGGGATAGAAAAATTATTTCCTAGTGTGTGAAAACAACAAATTTGGTGAAAGACATAAACTTGTAGATTCATCAAGTGAAGTAAACCCCCAGCTGGGTAGCCTCCAAGAAGCATGGAATGAAGAAACCTAGGTCTATCACATTACACACAAACTGCTAAAAATAAAAGATAAAGATAACTTATTGAAAGAACCCAGAGAAAATAGCATGCTACATAGAGGGAGTAGCAATTTTAAATCCCTATCCTTGCATCAGAAACTCTGGAACCTACAATACAGGTGGCGCTAGTGGTAAAGAAACTGCCCGCCGATGCAGGAGACTTGAGAGATGTGGGTTGGATCTCTGGGTTGGGGAGATCCTTTGGAGAAGGAAATGGCAACCCACTCCAGTACTCTTGCCTGGAAAATCCTGTGGACAGAGGAGCCTGATGGGCTATAGTCCTTGTGGTTGCAAAGAGTTGGACACAACTGAACACACACACACACACTAGAATATTCCATTTTAGAAATTCTGGAGCCTGCAATACAATAGAACATCTGTAAAATATTAAAAGCTTGCAATTGCGAGCTGTGGGCTATGCTGGGATTCATGACTTCTGGATGTGACCATCTCGATCCTGAGTCAGACGAGGCTTGATCACTTGAAGCTTTTGTGTAATAAAGTTTTATTAAAGTATAAATGGCTAGAGGAAGCTTCTCACATAGACATCAGAAGGGGGAATAAATTGTTACCCTTGCTAGTCTTTAGCAAGGAGTTATATATCTGTTAAAGACTGACCTCAAAACTGAGAGAGTTGCATCAGGCCCCTCTCCCACAACACGCACTTTGGCACAAGGCGAGTCATCCCAGGCCATAAAACAATGGACATGAATCTTAAAGAAAGGCAGATTTCCAAGCAAATGCATAGTTTCATTAATACAGCTTAAGAGAACATTTCCATGAGTAAGAAATACTGATTGTAGAGCCATTTTTGGTTCACGGTTTGCCAATGATTTGAAGAAAAGCAGATTCCAAGGCAAATACATTGTTCATTAATGTGTCCCATGGAGGGAGGAGCCTGGTATACTGCAGTCCATGGGGTCGCTGAGAGTTGGACACGACTCAGTGACTTCACTTTCACTTTTCACCTTCATGCATTGGAAAAGGAAATGGCAACCCACTCCAGTGTTTTTGCCTGGAGAATCCCAGGGACGGCGGAGCCTGGTGGGCTGCCGTCTACGGGGTCGCAGAGTCGGACACGACTGAAGCGACTTAGCAACAGCAGCAGTAATGTAGCTTAAGAAAACCTATCCATAAGAAAAATGTATTCGTTAGCTCAAGGTTTGAGAAAAGTTAAGTTCAGGCAGAACCAGGTCTTGTCACAACAACACAGAATTTAAAAGAAACCTCCTTTTAATTTTGTCCAGAGGAGGAAAAAACAAACGTCTGCCACTTGCAGTTTGCTTCTTCCTGCCGCTTAAGAGGCAAAAAAAAAAAGAAAAATGTCTGCCACTTGCAGCTGATTTGCTCCACTTGGGGACCTGTAGCCTTCCTACCTGTTAGCTTTTCACTATATAAACAAACAACAACAAAAAAATCCTGTCAACCAAGCATTCTGGTTTATCTTGTGGTCTATGAGGGCATGGCAACCCGCTCCATTATTCTTGCTTAGAGAATCCCCATGGACAGAGGAGCCTGGTGGGCTATGATCCATAGGATTGCAACTGAAGCAACTTAGCGCGCACACACACACACACACACACACACGAGCTCAAATAGTGTGGAGCTTTCCTGACTTATGCAAATTTATATGTGCATATTAATTATATATCCATGACATTAAATAATGGTTCATGAGAAAAACTCTGCCTTTAAAAACCTTAACATTTAAGTGAGGGGACTTGGAGCATATAGTAACTTAAACAATTGAATGCCCAGGACAGAGATACTTTCATTGGAACTAATCCATTCCAAAGAAAAAAGCCCCAGGAAAAAAGGTGTCTGGCATAAAGGGAAGCTAAATGTATCCTTGGAGAACACTTCTATTAAGCTGAAGCAGGCACAGAACATACACGGTTCACAGACATAACACAAGTTATGAGATATCTGGAGAGAAAGAGGACCCAGCTCCAACTCTGAGAGAGAGAATGAGATAGAAATGATTAAGCAGGCTATATACGAAGTGAGTGGAGGGGGAAAGAACAGAAGTATTTAGGGGAAAGCGGGAGAGGTAGGTAGAGAGAAGGAGTTGCCTTTATGTTAAATTTTATTGTATGTTTAGTTTAAAAAAGATTAATTTAATCCGCCAGTGTCAACGTGTTTTGACAAGCTTTCTTACTTCTTCTGTTGAACTAGGGACTTAGCTAGCCCAGCACTTTAGCTCCAGTTTCTCCTTTCCCGCCTTGTGGACTTTGCCACAACCATTCTCTGTATCAGCTAAGCCCACAGTCTGAGCCTGGACCTGGGCACAAGCTTAAACCTTCTTTTACTGTTAAGAAAGCTTTTCTTATCCTATAACCTCACCCTCCTATCACATGACCTCAAGGAGAGAAATAGTCAAATTATAGGAGGAGAAGGGGACGACCGAGGATGAGATGGCTGGATGGCATCACTGACTCGATGGATGTGAGTCTGAGTGAACTCCGAGAGATGGTGGTGAACAGGGAGGCCTGGCGTGCTGCGATTCATGGGGTCGCAGAGAGTCGGACACGACTGAGCGACTGAACTGAACTGAACTGAACTGAATGAATGCCAAGTCAGTGATTAAATAAAATTCAATGAAAGACTATTGGTACCTTGTATTTTAGTTGTCCAACCTAGATAGCATTTTCAAAAGCAGAGACATTACTTTGCCGACTAAGGTCCGTCTAGTCAAGGCTATGGTTTTTCCTGTGGTCATGTATGGATGTGAGAGTTGGACTGTGAAGAAGGATGAGCACCAAAGAATTGATGCTTTTGAAGTGTGGTGTTGGAAAAGACTCTTGATAGTCCCGTGGACTGCAAGGAGATCCAACCAGTCCATTCTGAAGGAGATCAATCCTGGGATTTCTTTGGAAGGAATGATGCTAAAGCTGGAACTCCAGTACTTTGGCCACCTCATGCGAAGAGTTGACTCATTGGAGAAGACTCTGATGCTGGGAGGGATTGGGGGCAGGAGGAGAAGGGGACGACCGAGGATGGGATGACTGGATGGCATCACTGACTCGATGGATGTGAGTCTGAGTGAACTCCGAGAGATGGTAATGAACAGGGGGGCCTGGCGTGCTGCGATTCATGGGGTCTCAAAGAGTCGGACACGACTGAGCGACTGAGCTGAACTGAACTGATTTTAGTTGTATTAGGATTCTTCTTGTGGCTTCCCTTGTGGCTCAGCTGGTAAAGAATCTGCCTGCAATGCTGGAGACCTGGCTTCAGTCCCTGAGTTGGGAAGTATTCTGGCCTGGAAAATTCCACAGACTGTATAGTCCATGGGGTCACAAAGAGTGGGATATCACTGAGTGACTTCCACTTCACTTCACTTCAATGAATGTCAAGTCAGCTATTAAATAAAATTCAAAGAAAGACTATCGGTACCTTGTATTTTAGTTGTATTAGGATTCTTCTAATTTCTGTTTAATTATATCTGGGTTTTCAATCATTTAAGTGTGAGATTTTTTGAAGAGTGGCATAATCAGATGTTACAAAAAGGTCAATCCAAGCTCTGGTGGCTACCTCAGGTGGTTTTGTGAGTAAAGTGTTTGCATGCATGCCGAGTTGCATCCGTCCTATCTGACTCTTTGTGACCCAATGGACTGTAGCCCTCCAGGCTCCTCTGTCCATGGGGACTCTCCGGGCAAGAATACTGGAGTGGGTGGTCATGCCCTCCTCCAAGGGATCTTCTTGACCCAGGGATCAAACCCATGTCTGTATGTCTCCTGCACTGGCAGGCAGTTTCTTTAACCCTAGCATCACCTGGAAAGTCCTTTTATGAGTGAGAGAAGCATTCAATTTTTTACTTTGCTAATAGGTGTACTTAATATTTTATATATATTACCAGTGGAAGCAAATTACTTCACTAAACATTGAATTAAATTGCACCTGTCATTTTGGATAGGATTGGCAGGAGTCTGTAATAATGAAAATGTATGTATATGTTTGTATATACACATAACTCTAAATAAAATATATTTCTTCAATATATTTTAATTAAACCAAGACTTTATAACAAAACTAGCAATTTTGGATAAAACCTAATACTCTTTTTCAAAGTTTATACTATCATCTCATACAACTTGCTATATCAACTTTTACATTTTCATCCACTGTCTCTATACCCATTGGCTTTTTTCCTATCAACATTCAAATATTTTTAAAGTCTCTGAAAAAATAAATAAAATGTCCCATAAATTAATCTCTCCATTCAAACAGCAATAATTTGTATCTGCTGCTGCTGCTAAGTTGCTTCAGTTGTGTCCGACTCTGTGCGACCCCATAGACAGCAGCCCACCAGGCTCTGCTGTCCCTGGGATTCTCCAGGCAAGAGTACTGGAGTGGGTTGCCATTTCCTTCTCCAATGCATGAAAGTGAAAAGTGAAAGTGAAGTCACTGAGTCGTGTCCAACTCTCAGTGACCCCATGGACTGCAGCCCACCAGGCTCCTCCGTCCATGGGATTTTCCAGGCAAGAGTACTGGAGTGGGGTGCCATTGCCTTCTCCGATAATTTGTATCTACTGTGTACCAAACATTGAACTAACTTTAGGACAAAACAGCATTAAATATGAATAATATGATCCCTTATGACTTTGTTGCCTAATAGGGAAAACTGAAATCAAATAAATATAAGACATGATGCTATTGAGACATATACCACGGTTACCCATGTTCCTTCCATATATAACTCTTAATTCCCCTCGCTTTTGTAACCAAATTTTTTGAAAGAAATGCCTTCACCCACTGTCCCCAGTTCTTCATATCACTCATCTGACTATAATCTGACTCCTAGCAAACCATTCAGTTGGGACTGTTTCACCAAAGTCTTAAAAGACTGCTTGTTTCTAAATCTCATAGACCTAAATTAAATAAAATGATTGAGTCTGGCATGGGATGATCAGGGAAGGTGTCCCAGATGATGTGAAAATCCTTCTAAATGTAAAAATTAAAATTGCCTACCAACTGTTAAACAAGATGAATAGAAAAAAAAAAGTCATTAAATTATCCAAAACAATAAAAGCACTCAAAATAAGAAAGATAAATCCAAGACCTCTCAAGCTTCCAGAGAAAAAATGAAAATAACAATAAATTCACAGAAGAAAGAAGAAAACTGTCACCAAACTTCTGATCAGTGGGATGGTGCTTTCATTTTTCTGAGGGACAATGATTTAAGCTAGAATTTTATATTGACTATTACTTAGGAGGTGATAGAGAATCAGATGGTTGGATGGCATCACCAATTCAATGGACATGAACTTGGGCAAACTCTGTGAGATGGTGAGGGATAGGGAAGCCTGGCGTGCTGCAGTCCGGGGGTTGTGAAGAGTTGGGTGTAACTTGGCAACTGGACAACAGCAACAAGATGTGAAGGTAGAGTAAAAATATTATCAGGATTCAGAGGCCTTTCCCACTAATGAGCTTTTCCTCAGAAGCTACTTGGTGATATAAGCCAGTAAAATGCGAGAACAAAATGGAACAAAACAAAAAATACATATGATTTAGGAAATAGTTAACAGAAACCAAGAAAGGTTTGAGGGAAATTCCAAGACATCTACACTCTTCTATTTATAGAAGTAAAAAGTCAAGATTTTTAAAATGGGGATAGGGAGATTTAGGAGTGTGTCTTCCAAGGCCAAAAAGAAAAAAAGAAAACATGCATTTTATAAAATAAAGATTCAGGGAAACATTTAAGCTATGATAATGACACAAAACAGCATGAAAAGGAGAAAACTGAAAACAATCAGGTAAAAGACATTTTGTTAAAAATGGCAGAATCATGGATGGAAGAAGCTTGAGTCACCGAATCATCTGACCAGGTATACCTAAGTTTGGTTCTTATCCTGCTAAGAAGCAAACTATTATATAAGTTTCTAAGATTTGGGTCGTATCTGTTATAGAAGCTAATGTTTCTTTAGCACTTTGCTCTCTGTAATGCTTTTTTTGGCCTAAATTTCACCTTGTATGATACGTCAACCCATTTCAATTTTTACCCATTGCTGCTTTTTTGCTTCTCATTCTTTATCAATTCCTCTCTTCTCTCCTCTGCTTTTTCCTTTCTCCTTTTCCTCTTCTTCCTACTTCTTATCCTTGTTTCCTCACTATTCAATTTGTCTTCTTTAACTTTTAACTCCCATTTTTAAAACTCACTTTTGTTTTGGATTTATCCACTGTGCACAACAAAAAATCTGGGGTTTTGTATAGTAAAAAAAAGAAAGCTCTTTATTTTAATAGATGAATATAAACTTATTTTTATTAATATAGAAATTCTGTTCTTCAGTTGGACACAACTGAGTGACTAAACTGAACTGATTCTGTTCTTATATATTTCTTCATCATTGAAACTCTTTATTATGTGATGTGCTTTCTGCTTTACCTCGCTGATATTTTGAATGGTCTGCCTTTTCATTTTAGATTTACTTTTGTAGTGAAAACTTAATCCTCCATATATTTCTCTTATCCTTTATATGTAGTATCTATTATTTCCTTCCCTGGTGGCTCAGAGGTTAAAGCATCTGCCTGCAATGTGGGAGACCTGGGTTCGATCCCTGGGTTGGGAAGATCCCCTGGAGAAGGAAATGGCAGCCCACTCCAGTATTCTTGCCTGGAGAATCCCATGGATGGAAGAGCCTGGTGGGCTACAGTCCATGGGGTCGCAAAGAGTTGGACACGACTGAGCGACTTCACTTAAGAACAATATTGAAATTAACACATCTTTTCTTTTTCCCCATCCTCTTATTTTTTCTACTATGAAATTTTATACAGCAATATTTTCTTCTATTGTCTTTGTCCTTGTATTACCAATGATTCTATTAGAAATATGTTGAGTTACTTGATCTTTTTGCCTAGTTGTCTAAAGTATTATCTGTCTATATTTGAAGATTTGTAATGATAGCAATAGTTTATTTGTGTTGATCATCTTAACTTAAATCCCTATCTTACATTTAAGGTGCCATTTAAATATTTATATAAAAGGCATGCTTTATGTCCATATAAAATTATATTCACTATTAGTCTGTAATTTACTTTCTTCTTTTTTGGAGACTGCAACTCTCTTCTTGTAACTTAGTGGATCTCTTTGCCTTTCTTTTACCTCTTATTTTCTTCCTAAAAGTTTTAATATTTTCTATATGCCATTTTGTCTTCTTCAATTGTTTTTTTTTTTCTCTTTTCTATATTTCTGAGGTTTCTGAAATGTCTGCTCTCACAAATGCTTTTTTCCACTTTCTTCATTTTTTAAAATTTTTTCTAAACTTTATAAGTTCACTTAACTGATTCTGTTCTTATATATTTCTTCATCATTGAAACTCTTTATTATGTGATGTGCTTTCTGCTTTACCTCGCTGATATTTTGAATGGTCTGCCTTTTCATTTTAGATTTACTTTTGTAGTGAAAACTTAATCCTCCATATATTTCTCTTATCCTTTATATGTAGTATCTATTATTTCCTTCCCTGGTGGCTCAGAGGTTAAAGCATCTGCCTGCAATGTGGGAGACCTGGGTTCGATCCCTGGGTTGGGAAGATCCCCTGGAGAAGGAAATGGCAGCCCACTCCAGTATTCTTGCCTGGAGAATCCCATGGATGGAAGAGCCTGGTGGGCTACAGTCCATGGGGTCGCAAAGAGTTGGACACGACTGAGCGACTTCACTTAAGAACAATATTGAAATTAACACATCTTTTCTTTTTCCCCATCCTCTTATTTTTTCTACTATGAAATTTTATACAGCAATATTTTCTTCTATTGTCTTTGTCCTTGTATTACCAATGATTCTATTAGAAATATGTTGAGTTACTTGATCTTTTTGCCTAGTTGTCTAAAGTATTATCTGTCTATATTTGAAGATTTGTAATGATAGCAATAGTTTATTTGTGTTGATCATCTTAACTTAAATCCCTATCTTACATTTAAGGTGCCATTTAAATATTTATATAAAAGGCATGCTTTATGTCCATATAAAATTATATTCACTATTAGTCTGTAATTTACTTTCTTCTTTTTTGGAGACTGCAACTCTCTTCTTGTAACTTAGTGGATCTCTTTGCCTTTCTTTTACCTCTTATTTTCTTCCTAAAAGTTTTAATATTTTCTATATGCCATTTTGTCTTCTTCAATTGTTTTTTTTTCTCTTTTCTATATTTCTGAGGTTTCTGAAATGTCTGCTCTCACAAATGCTTTTTTCCACTTTCTTCATTTTTTAAAATTTTTTCTAAACTTTATAAGTTCACTTAGCACTTCCTACCATTGTAATATCATTTCTTTTCTATTTCTTACATTTCTGTTTCGTGGATTTGCTTTATAAAAGTTGTCTATTTCTTTATCATTGTATTCATTTTCTCCAGGGCAACATATCCAAGGTCTTATTAATAATTAATCATGCTCGTATTTATTTCTTACATTATTTTTTATCTATACCTTTCTACATCATTTTTTATTTCCTTACCTATGAATGAGTAGGGTATTCCTGAAGCATGGCTTTGCAAGAGTTTTAGAGGAAGAGCATAAAGGATGAAATCCAAGGGGCATTTCAGACTAGCAGTTTTCTTAACACAAAGGTGCTCTTTCTCTTAAGAGACTAAAGATATGCTGAAAAAAGGGTTTGTCAGGGTGATTTGATGATAGCCTTTCATCCTCAGCATCTCAACGTCCTATTGTGTTCTGGGCAGCACCTACGTCAGCTCACTTCAATTTTCACCTTGACGTGAGAAAACATAAGGCACAGGTTTTTGCCTCGTGATGAGCCCTTCATTTTCAATGCACTTTCTGTGCTAGCGCTACTTTTCAAGATACGCTTCTTCTGGCCTTTCTCAGGGCTGTGGTTTCCTTGCTCAGCTTCTCAGCTTTATTTCCTCCCACACACTCTGCTTCATTTCAGCTATACTGGCAGCCTTTACCTTTCATCCAAAACCTGGGGATTATATTGTCTCCTCCTTCTGCTGAATATAGAACTGTGATAGTCGTTTTTGAGCAATTTCCAGGAATAGAAGGGACAATGGTTGATTTATATAGTATGATTCTTACCAGAAATGCATCTCCATATATTGACAACTCATTTAAATCCTATTTACATACTTTTCATTTGTAGAAATTGCTTTGAAATTTTCTAAAATGGAAGAAAAAGTTCCAACACTCTTAAAAATTTTCCTGAAATCAATTGCCTCACTAATTTTTATTTGCTTACTTATTTTATTATGTATCTGTCACTAATTCACTCTCAACTATTTTGTGTGTCTCTCTTCTCTTTATCTGGATATATAGATTTCATTTCTTTTATGAAATAATCCCTCTGGATCCCTCTATTTTTATGCTCTCTTGCCATTTGTATGAACTCTAGGCCTATTTCTTCTTTCTTCTTAAGATTTCCCTTCATTCTCACTCTTGGAATTCTCCGAGTTCTTTTTTTAATGGGTTTACATGTATTTCTATTTGTAAGTTACATACACACTCCTCAGGAACTTTTAAAATTATTTGATTATACTTTGATTAATACATTGACCAATGTAGCGGGCAGAATTCTAAGATGGTTCCCACGATTCCTGCTTATGGTATACAGTCTTTAAATTCCTCCCCTGTTGATATCCACTCTCACCACTTTTATTCAACATAATTTTGGAAGTTCTAGCTACAGCAATCAGAGAAGAAAAAAGTAAAGGGAATCTAAACTGGAAAAGAAGAAGTTAAACTGTCACTGTTGGCAGATGACACGATGCTATACATAGAACATTGTAAGGATACTACCAGAAAACTGCTGCTGCTGCTGCTGCAAAACTGCTAGAAATCATCAATGAGGTAAAGTTTCAGGTTACAAAATCAATACACGGAAGTGTGTTGCATTTCTATGCACTAACAGCAAAAGAACCGGAAGAGAAACTCAAGAAGCAATTCCATTTACCATTACATCAAAAAGAGTAAAATACCTAGGAATAAACCTGAGGAGACAAAAGGTCTGCACTCCAAAATTTATAAGATGCTGATGAAAGAAATTGAAAAAGATATAAACATATGTAAAGATATACCATCTTCATGGGTTGGAAGAATTCATATTGTTAAAATGACTATACTATTTAATGCAATCCCTATCAAATTACCAATGCATTTTTCACAGAACTAGAACAAAAAAAATCTCAAAATTTGTATAGAGACACAAAAGATCCTGAATAGCTAAAGCAATTATGAAAAAAAAAAAAAAAGAAATGCAGCTGGAGGAATCAGGATCCCTGACTTCAGACTACACTAGAAAGCTACAGTCATCAATACAGTATTGTACTGAAACAAAAAATAGAAAGATGGATCAATGGAACAGGATAGAAAACAGAAATAAGACCATGTACCTATAGTCAATCTATAATAAAGGAGACAAGACTACAAAATGTTGGAAAGATAGTCTCTTCAACAAATGATGCTGGGAAAACCAGACCACCATATGTAAAAAACTGACATTAAATCTTTCCTTAACTCCATACAAAAAAATAAGCTCAAAGGAGATTAAATAACTAAACGTTAGACTACACTATAAAATTCTTAGAGGAAAACATAGACAGTACACTCTCTGACATAATCAGAGCAACATCTTTTTTAATCCATTGCCCAGAATAATGGGAATAAAAGCAAAAATAAACAAATGGGACCTACTTAAACTCAAAAGCTCTTGCACAGCAAAAGAAACAAGAAATAAAACAGAAAAAAAGACAACCCACAGACTGGGAGAAAACATTTGCAAATGATGTGACTGATAAGGGATTAGTCACAAAATTTGCAAACAGTGTATGACACTTAATAGTATCAAAACAAACAACCCACTCAAAGAATGGGCAGAAGACCTGAACAGACGTTTCTCTAAAAAGTACATACAGATGGCCAATAGGCACATGAAAAGATGTTCAAAATCATTAGTAATTAGAGAAATACAAATAAAAACTACAATGAAATATCACCTCACACTGGTCAGAATGGCTATCATCAAAAATCCACAAACAACTAACGCAGGAGAGGGTGTGGCGAGAAAGAAACCCTCCTGCACTGCTGGAAGGAATATAAGTTGGTACAGTCACTATGGAGAAATGTATAAATGTTCTTTAAAAAACTAAAAACAGAATTACTATATGGCCCTGCAATCCCACTAAGGGGCATATATCCAGAGGAAACCATGGCCTGAAAAGATTCATGCATCCCAATGTTCATTGCACCACTCCCTACAGTAGCCAAGACATGGAGCAACCTAAATGTCCATCAACAGAGGGATGGATAAAGATGGGGGGTGTGGAATATTACTCAGCCATGAAAAAGAATGGAATAAGGCCATTTGCAGCAAAATAGATGGACCCGGAGAGTGTCATACTGAGTGAAGTGAGTCAGACAGAGAAGGAGAAATGTCATATCACATCCTTTATATGTGGACTCTAAAAAAAAAAAAAAAGATACAAATGAACTTACTTACAAAATAGAGACTCACAGACTTAGAAAATGAACTCCTGGTTGCCATGAGAGGAAGGGATAATTAAGTACTTTGGGAAGGTCATGTACACACTGCTATATTTAAAATGGATAACCAACAAAAACCCATTGTATAGCACATGGAACTCTGCTCAATGTTATATGCCAGCCTGGATGGGAGGGGGCTTTGGGAGAGAATGGATACAAATGTATGGTTGAGTACATTCACTGTTCACCTGAAACAATCACAATATTGTTAATTGGCTATGCCCCAATATAAAATGTTTTAGGTGTTAAATAAATAAATATAAAAATGAAAAAAAAAAAATCCCCCCCCCCCAGCCTTGAATGTGACAGAGGCCTGTGAACATTATGGGGTATCGCCCTATGTTTAGGTTATATTATACAGAAGAAATAGTTTTTCAGATGTCTTATGGTTCCTATAATTGGTTCATAGCTAATCCAAAGGGATATTATTCTCTATGGAACTATTTAAGTGACTCTGTTAGAAGAGATCTGAGAGATTTTAAATGAGAGATTGACCTGATGGCCTTGAAATAGGAAACTGCCTTGCAGTATATAGGACTCAAGATAGAGAGCAGTGGGTGAACATTAGGAGCAGAGAATAGTCTTTTGCTAAAAATCAGTAAGTGGGGACCTCAAACCTGCAGTCACAAGAACTGAATTGGCCAATAACCACTGACCTTGAAAAAGGACCCTGAACTTCAAATGAGATCACAACCCTGGTTGAGATTCCAGTATTCTTGCCTGGAAATCCCATGCACAGAAGAGCCTGGCAGGCTACAGTCCATGGGGTTGCAAAGAGTTGGACGTGACTGAGCAGGCACTCATGCATTGATACTAAAACATTCTCTTATTAAGGGACTGATATATTTCAAGTAGGACAGCACATGTATCACACGTATTAATTTTGGGAAATTGGCAAAGGGACCAATAATAGCTTGCTGCCATCAGAGAGAAACTTAAAGGTAAAAATCAAATTAATGTGTGAAAAATAAAAGTGAAACTGATGGGAAAGACAGATAAATGTTGATCTTTAAATGTAACTATGTGAGCAGGGATTTTGTTATTTTCCTCTCTTAAATTTTAAATTCCCATTTGGTGTCTGGCTTAGTTTGAAAAATAAAACCTTTTTACAAAGCTACCAAGTAAGTTCTTTTGATATTTTTAGCTGAATCAAAACCACAAAATATGCTTTTGTGGGAAAGTATCCCAAAGAATGCATGGATTTTTTTTATCAATTTCACAAACATACAGACTCTGGAGGGTCTGGCCATCCCATTTTTGTGTATATACAAAAAACACGATGTTGGAAGAATGAAGTCCATCTATAATCACAGTGCTTATATCTACCAGTCACTAAAAACTGTCATTGAAAATTCATATTTGATTTTGAAATTTTTAGGTAACAATATGGATCATAAAATTTACTTTCCAAAATAGTTGCCATCCCAACAAAGTTTTCTAGAATAAATCTATTGTCCTTATAGTTAATAATGTAAAAAAGTGGGTCATAGCAAAGCCAATACTTCTGGAAAATTTTTAGGAAAGAATCAAAACTGAATCTAAACCAAAAATGATGAGAACTAATAATATAATTGAGGGTTTTGTAAATTATATTTTTAAAATTAGTCACACGGTAATTATATCTTTTCAGTAGTTGATGTGGGATCAATAGATAGAATGGCACTGTACTTAAGAACAAAGAATATAGTAACCCAAGAGATTTAAATGAAAGTAATCTCTTGTTTTTATTTTGATGGCATATATGTCTAGCTGGCCAGAAATTAAAATTTTATCTTATTAAATCATTACCTTGTTTTCACTTAGATATTGATCAGTACTTCTGCTCCTAAGATGTATCAAAATGTTATGACACTGCTATGTATCTTTTATACATGAAAGTCTTCATTTCTTTATGTAGCTAGATTTTTTGATTATTAAAAAAATGAGTAAAAAGTAGGATGTTTTTGTCCTCTTTTACTCATCTTGGGTCATACAGTAATGTTTTGTATTAATAACTTATTACTTTCTGCACCTCTCATGTACAAATTTCCCCAGGCCTAGTGTTATTCAAAATTTGATCTGATTTACACCTTAAGTTTCAAAAGGTAGGCATACAAACTATCTGAGAGGAAACTCAGAGGTAGCATTAATGCCCATAGCTGTAACGTCTAAATAACAAACACATTTCACCCTTTCTCTTTGAGCTCTCACTCTCACCATCTTCTTCTCAGTGGGTTTTGCTTGTACCTCTCTGTTAAATATTTCACTACTTTTTTGGCAGCTTCTATTCCTCAGATCCTTTGACTTTTTGATGTTCTCTAATGTTAGATATTAGAACTAGGCATGGAGCAACAGACTAGTTCCAAATAGGAAAAGGAGTATGTCAAGGCTGTATATTGTCACTCTGCTTATTTACCTTATATGCAGAGTACATCATGAGAAACGCTGGAAGAAGCAGAAGTTGGAATCAAGATTGCCGGGAGAAATATCAATAACCTCAGATATGCAGATGACACCACCCTTATGGCAGAAAGTGAAGAAGAACTAAAGAGCCTGTTGATGAAAGTGAAAAAGGAGAGTAAAAAAGTTGACTTAAAGCTCAACATTCAGAAAACAAAGATCATGGCAACTGGTCCCATCACTTCATGGTAAATAGATGGGGAAAGAGTGGAAACAGTGTCAGACTTTATTTTTTTGGGCTCCAAAATCACTTCAGATTGTGAATGCAGCCATGAAATTAAAAGACACTTACTCCTTGGAGGAAAGTTATGACCAACCTAGACAGCATATTCAAAAGCAGAGACATTACTTTGCCAACAAAGGTCCTTCTAGTGAAGGCTATTGGAGAAGGAAATGGCAACCCACTCCAGTATTCTTGCCTGGAGAATCCCATGGAAGGAGGAACCTGGTGGGCTACAGTCCATGGGGTCGCAAAGAGTCGGACATGACTGAGCCACTTCACTTCACTTCAGTGAAGGCTATGGTGTTTCCAGTAGTGATGTATGGATGTGACAGTTGGACTATAAAGAAAGCTGAGTGCTGAAGAATTGATGTTTTTGAAGTGTGGTGTTGGAGAAGAATCTTGAGAGTCTCTTGGCCTACAAGGAGTTCCAACCAGTCAATCCTAAAGAAAATCAGTCCTGAACATTCATTGGAAGGACTGATGCTGAAGCTGAAACTACAATACTTTGGCCACCTAATGGGAAGAATTGACTCATTTGAAAAGACCCTGATGCTGGGAAAGATTGAAGGCAGGAAGAGAAGGGGATGACAGAGGGTTAGATGGTTGGATGACATCACCGACTCAATGGACATGAGTTTGAATAAGCTCCGGGAGCTGGTGATGGACAGGGAAGCCTGGCATGCTGCGGTTCATGGGGTCACAGAGTTGGACATGACTGAGCAACTGAACTGAACTGAACTGAACATTCCTTCACACACCTCAATTCTTATTCTGCAGATTCTCAGAGAATTCATTTTTACCCAACTTTTCAACCTAATCTATATAAAGATCCCAAATATGTGTTCTCAATTCAATCCAAACCTCTAAGGATTAATTTTGTCTAGAAACTTTCAGCCAGATATTCCATGGATACCTCAAGCTTAGCACAATCTTTATATGCAGGCCAGAGAAGCTTTTCTGTTGGGAATTTCATCTCTACAGAGCCTGTCCTATATCTTCAAAATAAAAGGGCACTACAATGGAATGCCATTCTATTATGGGAGACAGACACTACCTCAGAAAGGAGAAATGGTTAAATGAAAGAAATGACAATTTAATCACCCTGTAAAATCCTAACACCTAAAATTCCGAACATCTAAAAGAGTAGCATTTTCCATTATTGAAAAGTTTTTTTTTCCTTTTCCCCATTTTTTCCTAAGGATTCTGAGGCATTAGCATGGAATTTGCAACAGTCCCGTATGGAGACTGAGGAATTGCCGATATGTAGAGCTACACAATCTGCATGAAATATGATACCAATTTTTGTTGACAACAAAATGAATACTGCATGTCAAAAATACAATTAATTTTTTATAAAAATTTTTAAGACTAATTAAATTCAAATTTTTTCAGCTTAATTGTAATAATTTCACTTTAAAATTTGATACACATTTAGTATACTTTGATTTTCAGTTTTAATAATCTTAGAAAAAGTTTTGAAACTTTTTGCATTTATTATAATTTACATTTTTGATGAAGATCTATTCAAATTCTAGACATTTGAACAGAATTCTATGTTATTTTCAATCATCTAAATCACTCAGTGAATACAATTCACTGTCATGATAGTAATTAAAAGCATAAAAGTATAGCCCAGAAAAGGAAAGACAAAAAAGAGACAAGAAACACAAACATTTTCTAGATGAGGCGTATTTTTCAAACGAGGATAATAGGATGTATCATTTTTAACAATTTGTTAGCTTGACGTATAACTTAAATACTTAGCAATATGGCACAGGCACATCTGTTGGTGCTCTTTCCATAAACCCTAAAAATGTTAGGGGTGGGACTCCCAAATTCTTTGTGTTCACAACCCAACTTAACTTCCCCTTTTAAATCTACTTTCCTTCATTGATTTTCTGTCTTGATGCCTGACACAACCTACCACCTGATGACTTAAACCAGAAGCCTGAATGTCGCTCTAATTTTTCACACTGAACATCTACCCATCAAGGTTGTATTTACTTTTTAGTTCATTTACATAATGTCTTTAAGACTGTCCCTTCCTCAGATATCCTCCCTCTAGCCCCTACAAAGCAGCCTCTCCCACTCTTTCATCCAGTGACATCTTTCCTCTAATTTCTTCGTTGTATTTATTAGTTTGGAAAATATTATATGTATGTACTTATTTATCCATGATTAATCTCCACCCCTTCACTTGAAGATAAGCTTCAAGGTTTATCTAGGTCATATTTGTATTTAGGGAGCTTAGCATAGTATCTGGCACATGACAGCCACTCAATAAATAACATACTAATGAATAAATTTTCTTTGTCCACATAGAATGTTGTCATTGGTTTTATTAATGCATTTAGAATACTTTTTCACCAACTGCTTAGAGAATCATTTTCTTAAATAATTGGATTTTCTAAGCTACAGTGGTGATTAACATTTCAACAAGCAAACTTAGGGTAGGTGATGAAAAATGCCTGAATCCTGGAAGAATTCTCTTCTGTTTGACAATCTTCTGAACTTACTTTATTCTTGAAAACACCATTCTTTTAATAACATATGATAATTATTTTAAACAGGCTTTCCTTTAATTACAAAAGATAATTTTTATCAATTATCAGAAGACAAACTATAAATCTACAAATAAAGATATTCTTTAATGGCTCACTTGGTTCTGAAGTTTATTTGGCCTGTATGATCAATTTTTTTTTTATTTCTATATTCTAAACATTGGTGTTTCTTGACATTGATAAAACAAACATACGAGGTCAAAGAATGTGCAAGTTACTCATATTAAACACAACCTTGAAATGATATCTTGATTAATGTATATGGTTGTAGACACATGTCTTGCTTTTCTCCAATTATATTCTTTGTCAGAAGTAAGGGTTTTCAACATTTCCCATGGAATTCTATTATATTTTTTCATTCTCTTTCCCATGGGGAGAATACATGACATTTTTTTTTCTCAATTCCCTGCTTTGGCTGTATTATTTTAGTCTATGGAACAGATGGCTTTCAAATTATTGAGCTTGCTCTTGAGAAATGTCTTTAGAAATGCAAACTTAGTCAGAAAACCTTTAAGCAATTTTTCATGTGGTTTTCATAGAGTTAGTCTGTGGGACTTGTTTTGAAAATGGATAACATTATTCATATCTAAGATAGTATAAATTCAACTTCATTTTTCTTAATGTGTAAAATATTTTAAAGATAGCTAAAAGACTACACGTGGTAGATCAGTAAACACAAGCAAAACTTTAAAATGAATTTAAATTAATTCAAGAAAGCAGAAGAAAGCAACTGTTTTTAATTCTCATCAAGAAATATTCACTTTCTCTTAGTTTCTTAATAAATTCTTTGTTTTTAGAAATGATTTTTCCATACCCACATTTGAATTCTGAAGAAACATTTCTGTGTCTGCCCTTAATCTTCTTCTGGCTAAACCCCTCAAAGCACACCAGTTATCTTTGCAAACCTGCAACAGTACATCTTTCTAAAACTTGCTATTTTTGAGTCACTGTGTTGATCAAAAAATCTCAGAAGCTTCAGCATCCATTGATGGCATCCATAGACTTCACTCTTTGAGCCCAACCTGAGTTCATCTCTTGGTTAAACATTTGTGTGATCTTTCAGGCCTGGTCATAAGTAATCAAAAAGGCTTTCCTTGACAGGCCTCATGGGCGAAAGTGCCCTCCCCACACCCAGCTCTGTGCATAGCCAAAGCACTGTGGTCATTGAAGGGTGAAGCATATTGCAGTTTGTAGGACACCAAGATTTGCTACCCCAAAATGTGTCCGTTTGGCATAAGCATTAATTTAGTCTGATTTTTAAAGAAACAGAAGACTTAGGAAGTCTTTCTGTTTTAACTTCCCTCTTGCTGTGCTTAGTTGCTCAGTCCTGTCTGACTCTTTGTGATCCCATGGACATGCCCACCAGGCTCCTCTGTCCATGGTGAGTCTCCAGGCAAAAATACTGGAGTGGGTTGCCATGCACTCCTCCAGGGGATCTTCCCAACCTAGGGATCAAACCCAGGTCTCCCACACTGCAGGAATATTCTTTACCTTCTGAGTCACCAGGGAAGCCCTAGAATATTGGAGTGGGTAGCCTATTCCTTCTCCAGGAGTTCTTCCTGACCCAGAAATCGAATCGGGGCTTCCTTCATTGCAGGTGGATTCTTCATCAGCTGAGCCACCTTCTCCATGGACATTTAGTCACTAAGTCATAAACACCATATATTACCACATAGTAAGAGAGGGGGAAAAGATGTGAAGGCACACCATGGTTTTCAAAGATTTCTTTGTCTTGTTGGACATTCATATTATGTTAGCTTTGCTACTTTATACAATATATGTATCAGGTCTTGTTCAGAAAGTCCCTGAACACTGCATCTTAACATTACAAAATCGACCACCTAACCCTCTTCTTATTTGTTCTTATCCTCTAATGCTGGTTTCCTCCATAAACAGATATGGTTCAGGAAGAAACAAAAAAGGAACATTATATTTGTGAAAGTTCCTCTTAAATATTCCCTTTATGCTAAGATCATAACTGCCTTAAGGAATAACAAGAGATAAGAAAATTTGTCTCACAAACTTTCCTAAGAATCCAAGAAACAAGGGAAAAATTCTTCATTATAAATAATATGACACAAAGTTTATAAAATAAATAACAATCATTGTTTAAGAGGTATATAAGATAAAGAAAAAACTTTTAACAAGTGTCAAGAAATAGCTGTGTCCATCCCCTTATTGTTGAAGCCTATACATACTACCATCTTCTTGACCTGTGAAGTATTAATATACTAAAAGATAACTCATCACATAGTAAAAGTTGCTTATTTTTAAGTTATGATATAAAAATGTACCCAGAAAAACATGAAAAAAAAATGGACCCAAGTTATAGTAAGAGGGATTTATGCTAGCTATAATAAAATATGATGAAAGTAAAATACGATGCTGCAAAGAACAGTATTGCATCAGTTCGGTTCAGTTCAGTTGCTCAGTCATGTCCAACTCTTTGTGACCCCATGAATTGCAGCATGCCAGGCCTCCCTGTCCATCACCAACTCCCGGAGTTCACTCAGACTCACGTTCATCGAGTCCGTGATGCCATCCAGCCATCTCATCCTCAGTCGTCCCCTTCTCCTCCTGCCCCCAACCCCTCCCAGCATCAGAGTCTTTTCCAATGAGTCAATTGTTCACATGAGGTGGTCAAAGTACTGGAGTTTCAGCTTTAGCACCATTCCTTCCAAAGAACACCCAGGACTGATCTCCTTTAGAATGGACTGGTTGGATCTCCTTGCAGTCCAAGGGACTCTTAAGAGTCTTCTCCAACACCACAGTTCAAAAGCATCAATTGCATAGGAACCTGAAATATTAGGTCCATGAATCAAGGTAAATTGGATGTGGTTAAGCAAGAGATAGTAAGAATAAACATAGACATTTTAGGAATCAGTGACCTTAAATAGATGGGAATGGGTGAATTTAATCCAGATGACCTTTATATCTACTACTGTGGGCAATCATCATATAGAAGAAATGGAGTAGCCCTTATAATCCACAAAAGAGTCCAAAATGCATTACTTTGAGGTGCAACCTCAAAAATGACAGGATGATCTCAGTTCGTTTCCAAGGCAAGCCATTCAACATCACAGTAATCCAAGTCTGTGCCCCTACCATTGGTACCAAAGAAGCTGAAGCTGATCAGTTCTATGAGGACCTAGAAACCCTCTTAGAACTAACACCAAAAAAAGATGTCATTTTCATCATTGAGGATTGGAATGCAAAAGTAGGAAGTCAAGAGATACCTGGAGTAACAGACAAGTTTGGCCTTGGAGAACAAAATGAAGGAGGACAAAGGCTAACCGAATTCTGCAAGATAATGCATTGGTCATAGCAAATACCCTTTTCCAACAACACAAGAGATGACTTAACATCTGGAGATCACCAAATGGCCAATACCAAAACCAAGTTGATTGCATTCCTTGTAGCTGAAGATGGAGAAGGTGTATACAATCAGCAAATATAAGACCTGGAGCTGACTGTGGCTCAGATCATCAGCTTCTCATAGCAAAATTCAGGCTCAAGCTAAAGAAAGTGGAGAAAATCACTTGGCCAGCCAGGTATGACTTAAATCAAATCCCCTATGAATATGCAATAGAGATAATGACTAGATTCAAGGGATTAGATCTGGTGTCAGAGTGCCTGAAGAACTATGATGGAGGTCCATAATATTGTACAGGAGGCAGTGAACAAAACTATAGCAAAGGAAAAGAAAGCAAGAAGGCAAAGTGGTTATCTGAGGAGGCCTTGTAAATAGCTAAGAAAGAGGAGAAATGAAAAGCAAGGGAGGTGGGAAAGGTTCACTCAGTCATGTCTGACTCTTTGTGACCCCATGGACCTCAGCATGCCAGGCCTCCCTGTCCATTACCAACTCCCAGAGCGCTGAGAGCCAATGTGAGGAATCCCACCCGTGACAAGGTCATGTGGCAGAGGTCTGATGGGCAAGGAGAATCAGACCTCAGGTTTTCCCCCTGGTATTTCCTGAGCATGTACCCCCAAAAATAAGAATCTGCCTGCTTTTCCACTCTTCTGACATTCTCTGGAAAAAGTTAACTCAGGGCTTTAGTCTTCTGCATTTGAAAGGGATGTTTCAGTTAAACCCCCTCTGATAACTCTCTAGCTTGCCTAACAGGTTTCCTTGGACTTTTACATCTTGTGAATTGTTTACAGCCCCCCAACCACGAGAGGCAAAAAGCTTAAAGCATCTTAAAGATACAGAGCCTTTTCTAAAGAGCTAAAAATCATATTGGTGACAGATTTCACTGTTGACTCAGTGATTGCTGCCAGGCCTCCATATTCTTTATCTTTTAGGCACCTGGGAGGATGTTAATCAATGTAATCGGGATATGGAAAAAGGTATATAGTAGTTTTGATGTTAGCAACACTAGACTTTTGAGTTAATTACTTTTCTTTTGTTATAAATCACTGTACTCCTTTTACTTGTTATAAATTGCTGTATCTTTGCTATGTAAGAATGTAACTTTATTTAGTGGTTTCCTGAGAGTAGCACCAGACTTTGGGAAGATCAACACAAATAAGTCTTCTGGTTGACAAACCCTTATCAGAAAAAAGGCTGTAAAATGTTAATTGGCCCTTTTGGCCGAAAGAAGATGTAAATCACCTAAGACTTGTGTATACAACTAGGTATGCAGAGAAAAAAGCCTGGTTTTGATAAGAGTGTGGGCTGCTAACACTGCATAATTTTGTATTACCCATTGATCTATGTACAATCAAAAAGGTATAAAAGGCCTTTCTAGACAATAGAGGCCATGCCAGTCATTGGAAGAACTGGTTTCCACCGTGTCTCCTCTTTATGCTAATTTCAGGCTAAATTTCCATCTTGGGCGTGGAAGCTCGCCATGTCTACTTACTTGCCCTGGCTTCTAAGATCCGTAAGAGAGAGAGCCCAAGGCGGGGCACTTTCTGATATTCAAACGGGCGCCGGTGGCCTAACGTAGATGGTGCAAGCTCCTTGTCTGGAACTCTATTGGCTTTCCATGTAAACAAAGTTATTCAACCTCTTTTCTCCACTTAATTTTCCTACTACACTATTTCTTCCTAATCTAATCTTATATTAATAAATAAGTTTTCCTCACCTACACCGTCCATGCTTTGAATTTCCCTGGGTCCACCGGGGCTGGACCCTGGCACCTGGGTTCACCCAAACCCATGTCCATTGAATCAGTGATGCCATCCAACCATCTCATCCTCTATCATCCCCTTCCTCTCCTACCTTCAATCTTTCCTAGCATCAGGGTCATTTCAAGTGAGTCAGTTCTTCGTATCAGGTGGCCAAAATATTGGAGTTTCAGCTTCAGTATCAGTCCTTCCAATGGACACACCAGGACAGATCTCCTTTAGGATGGACTGGTTGGATCTCCTTACAGTCCAAGGGACTCTTCTCAAGAGTCTTCTCCAACACCACAGTTCAAAAGTATCAATTCTTCGGTGCTCAGCTTTCTTTATAGATTACCAAATATTTTTCAATTTTGGAAGAACAACCCGGAGAGAAAAGAAGGCCTTCTTCAACGAACAGGGTATAAAACTAGAGGAAAACAACAGGAGGAGGAAGACTAGAGATCTCTTCAGGAAAACTGGAGCTATCAGGGAACATTCTGCCCAAACATGGGCACAATAAAGGATATAAATGGTAGTGACTGAGTAGATAGAGGAGATCAGGAAGAGATGGAGAGAATATATGGAAGAGCTGCCCAAAAAGATCCAATGGACCAGGTTGCTACAATAGTGTGGTTGGCCACCTGGAGCCACATTCTAGGGTTGCAGTCAAGTGGGCCTTGGAAGCACTGCTGTTAATAAAGCTAGTGGATGTGATGGAATTCTTGTAGAACCATTCAGAACCCTAAAAGCTGATACCATCAACGTGCTGCATTTAAAATGTCAGCAAATCTGGAAGACCCAGCAGTGGCCACAGGACTGGAAAAGAGCAATCCTCATCCCAAATCCCAAGAAGGGTAGTACTAAAGAATGTGCTAGCCATCAGACAATCACACTCATCTTCCATGCTAGTAAGGTCATGCTTAAAATCTTGCATTCTAGGCTTCAGCATCATGTGAACCAAGATTTTCCAGATGCCCAAGCTGGGTTTAGAAAAGGAAGAGGAACCAGAAATAAAATTGCAAGCACTCCTGGATCACAGAGAAAGCTAGGGAATTTCAGAAAATCATCTACCTCTGTGTCATCAACTACACCAAAGCTTTGACTGTGTGGATCATTATAAACTGTGGAAAGCTCTCAAAGAGATGGGAATACCAGACCATCTTACCTGTCTCCTGAGAAACCTGTATGTGAATCAAGAAGAAAAAGTCAGAACCCTATACAGAGCAACTGACTGGTTCAAGATTGAGAAAAAAATTACAACAGGACTGTCTGCTGCCACCCTGCTTGTTTAACCTATACTCTGAGCACATCATGAGAAATCCCGGGCTGGATGAGTTACAAGCTGGAATCAAGATAGGTAGGAGAAACATCAACAACCTCACATATGTGGATGATAACACTCTAATGGCAGAAAGTGAAGAGGAACTAAAGAGCCTCTTGATGAGGGTCAAGGATGAGAATGAAAGAGCTAGCTTAAACCTAAACAATATGAAAAATAAGATCATGGCATCTGGCCCCTTTACTTCATGGCAAATCAAAAAGGAAAAGGGTGGAAGTAGTGACAGATTTCCTCTTCTCTGGCTCTAAAATCACTGCACATGGTGACTGCAGCCATAAAATCAGATGTTTGTTTCTTGGCAGGAAAGCTAGGACAAACCTAGACAGTGTGTTAAAGAGCAGAGACATTCCTCTGCTGACAAAGGTCCATACAGTCAAAGCTATGTTCTCTCCAGTGGTCACATATGATTGTGAGAGCTGGACAGTAAAGAAAATGGAGTACCAAAGAATTGATGTCTTCAAACTATGGTGCTGGAGAAGACTCCTGAGAGTCTTTTGGACAGCAAGATCAAACCAGCCAATCATAAGGGAAGTCAACACTGAAAACTCATTGGAAAGATTGATGCTGAAGCTGAAGCTCCAGTATTTTAATCTTCTGATGTGAACAGCTGACTCACTGGAAAAGATCCTGATGCTGGTCAAGATTGAGGGCAAAAGGAGAAGAGGGTGTCAGGGGATGAGGTGGCTGGATGGCATCCCCAGTGCAATGGACATGAACTTGGGCAAGCCCTGGGAGATGTTGAGGGACAGGGAGGCCTGACAGTCCATGGGGTCACAAAGAGTCAGACATGACTAGATGACTGAGCAACAACAACAACATAATAAAATATATTACAAGGTTCTGTTAATACAGGGAAGCTATGAAATGCATTTCCTTATAAAAGTCAATCCATCTAGGATTCATTTCCATCTACTTGGGATGAAATAGACATGATCTCACGTAAAAGCAAGGTGGATAGCAAAATGACTTGTCACTCCAGTCAGTGTATGCCATTTTTTAAAAAAATGTAGTACTTTCAATTTAGTCTTTCCTTGGAAAACAAACAATAACCAAGCTTTGTCATCCAACTGGTGAAACATTATGTGGAAATGAGGGTGATGCATTATTCTCTTCTCTCCATACTTGATAAAATGTCCATGTTCTCTATTTAGGTGATTTTTCCATCACAGCTGGGAGAATTATACAAATGCCAAGCAAATAAAGGTGAGATTGTGCCCATAATTAGTATTCTATGGAAAAGCAGGCTTTACTGTTGCTACCTTTAAATGTTAGATATTTTTCAATTTAATATGTAACCTTTTCATTCTCATTTTCTTATTATGGTCCACTAGTTCTCCTATTTATTTTTAAACACAGATTTTACTCAAACATCCTGCAATTCAATAGCTATGTTTTCACTAAAATTCTCTTAGAGAACCAGGGAAGTTAGCAAATGATTCAAGCAGATGATCTGAATGGTGAACATTTGACCTGTGTGTTCTAGTCAAATATCATGAGCTTTGTTCAGCTTTTGCCACAGTTTCAAGGTATTAACATTTTTTAGACAAAATACCATTTAGGATCCATGGAATGGAAAAGCAAAAATTATGCACAAAATGCTTCACTGTGCACCAAGAAAAACAAAAAGAACAATCATATTGATATGAATTAGTGCCTAAAAACTTAATGTGAAGTGAAGTCGCTCAGTCGTGTCCAACTTTTTGTAATCCCATGGACTGTAGTCTACCAGGCTTCTCTGTCCATGGGATTCTCCAGGCAAGAGTACTGGAGTGGATTGCCATTTCCTTCTCCAGGGGATCTTCCTGACCCAGGGATCGAACCCAGGTCTCCTGCAGTGCAGGCAGACGCTTTACCCTCTGAGCCACCAGAGGAATTTGAATTAATTTTCAACTCTGAGGAAAGGAACCCCTTGCCCATCTTCTTCAAATAGAATCTGGTAAAGTGAGAATCCAAGCCAGAGTGTGTACATGTGGGAGGCGTAGGGGCACTGGGCCATGAATAGGGATTGGCACCAGCTGAGCTTATGTTTTCCACTAGTGAGTGTGAGTGGGTTGTGGGTTGGTAGAAGAGGAGGAAAAAGGTTGCCTTCTGCTTCCCAGTAACTTTCTCTCCTTCTTACTTCTTTTGTTACCTTTATCACCATCAATTCCTAATACTGAAGGGTCTAACCAGGTAAATGTGACAATGGGTGACTCAGGTTCTATCAGTAAAAGACTGAGGCTTGAATCTGACTCAAGCCCTTTCTGCTTGTACATCTTTGGACATATTAACTAAACTTACTAACATTCTCTCATTAAAAAAAAAAAATGAGGGAACAATGCATACCTTATAGGATTGTGGGCGTGTTTGTGCTGAGTTGTGTCCGACTCATTTCTCCCTAAAGGATACCAGTTCATTTCTCCCTAAAGGATACCAGTGTCTGTTCTTGTGAAGACCTCCATTCTCTCCCTTGCAAAATTGTTTCCATTTTATCAGTCTAGTCACCTGGGATGCCTTCAATCCTGTATCTTCAGGTCCTTTAATTTCATGCCTGAATTATTTCAATAGTCTCTTAACTTGCTTTGATCTCCAGGTTCTTCCCCCTCCCATTTCTCTTGTTCACTTTTGCCAAACTAATCTCTCAAAGCGTCATTCTGACTCTATCATTCTTCTGCTTTAAAATATTTAAAGAACTTCTAACAGACACGAGGAATGTTGAAAACTGCTCACTGACATGACAGACCAGGCCTCAACCTAATATAAACTAGCTGGCATTTGTTTCTTAGTATCTGTTAAATTCCAGGTGCTTTGCATGCATTTCCTCTAATCTTTACAACAATATGGCAAGACAGGCATTATTATTCCCAGTTTACACCAATAGGAAATAGAGGATCAGACAGGTTTTAGTACTGGCCAAAATTCAACAACCGCAAGGTAAGGGTGTCTGAACTCACATCTGGTTCTGCTTCCCTGTAAAGTCAGCATATACTACCTCCCACACAATTGTATCCCCACAGTGGACTGTCTATAGACTATATTCTTACACTTCACATGTTTCCAGTTATGTGGTTACATGTTGGCATCTGCCATGAGCCGTGAGCTCTTCTCCTGGAGGGACTATGTCCCTTTCTTCTGGGTGTCTCTCAGCAGCTGCCTGGCACAAAAAGGATACCCAGGAAGGAATGGACTTTGAATGAAGGGATTGAAGTGGGCTTTTAGGGAAAGGAGCAACCAGAGTGTGGTGTGGGTAACCTTATTTTGAAATCGAGGCACACAGTCACTAAAAGCTGTGCAGGCAGTGTGGAATATCAGGTGAGACCATGAAGATGAAAGTGTGCTTACATTTCAGCTGTACCTTTTCTCTCTTCCACAGCAATGAGAGCTTACACTGCTGGGTTTCAAGCTTCCTTTCACATCTAAGACTATACACCGTACATTTTCTCTTGGCTTCATGGTGATGCTTCCCCAGTCTCATTTCCCTGATGGGCAATTGAAGCCAGTCCTCTGCAGTGAAAGCACTGAATACTGACCACTAGGCCACCAGGGAACTTCCTACACTGTGTATTTTTTTTAATTACATGCATTATGAATTTTGCTTCTCCTCATGTTGTATTCTGCACTTAATTGTCATTGTAGTCACTTTATATGAACAGTGATTTTATTACTTAAGGGTAGCTCATAATTATAGCTTTGTTTTAGAAAGAAATAATGTCGTCTGCCCAGGGAAACACAAATAACTTTTTAGTACTCAGCTGTGCCACTCAAGGTCTAATTCTGACCATGCACAACATAGTCTCATTTAAAGCTTATTATATAAATATGAGTGTGTGTGATTTAATTCTTCTTGGGTGGCTGAGAAATCATGAGTACATTCATTTCTGCATTTAGGATTTATGGATATGCTTATAAAGAATAATTTCATATCAGAAAACAGGTAGAAAAGGGTCTAAGCAAATCAATTTAATCAGTCCAGTGACTTTTAAATTTGAAAAGGAAAGGATAGGTAGGCTCAAAGCTTAGCTCTCATAAAAGGTAAGCTTACTTTGGGCTTTAAAATATGCAAGTAAAGCCCAACCACATACTTATACAACAGTGTATTGCAACCTAGATGTCCATCAGCAGACAAATGGATAAGAAAGCTGTGATACATATACACAATGAAGTATTACTCAGCCATTAAAAAGAATGCATTTGAATCAGTTCTAATGAGGTGGATTAAACTGGAGCCTATTATACAGAGTGATGTAAGCCAGAAAGAAAATCACCAATACAGTATACTAATGCATATATATGGAATTTAGGAAGATGGTAATGATAACCTTGTATGTGAGACAGCAAAAGAGACACAGATGTATAGAACAGTCTTTTGGTCTCTGTGGGAAAGGGCGAGGGTGGGATGATTTGGGAGAATGGCATTGAAACATGTATAATATCATATGTGCAATGAATCGCCAGTCTAGGTTCAATGCATGATACAGGATGGTCAAGGCTGGTGCACTGGGACGACCCAGAGGGATGGTATGGGGAGGGAGGTGGGAGGGGGATTCAGGATGGGGAACATGTGTACACCCATGGCAGATTCATGTTGATGTATGGCAAAACCAATACAATATTGTAAAGTAATTAGCCTCCAATTAAAATAAATAAATTTATGTTTAAGAAAACTATATTGCTGCATTTGAGCAGTTTCTTTGCAGATGCCTATATTTTTGCATTTTTCTAAGATATGAGTTTTCCAAGAAGTAGATAATTGTCAGCAAACCCTCTCACTATTATTTGCCTTTCAGCAGCACAATGATTAGTGGAATAACTTAGGTACAACTACCCTTGGAAAACCAATTAATACTTTAATACTAGTCAAGAAGAGAATGCTGGAATTAAACTTAGGAGAGTGAAATCTTTTTGCTTCTTTTATGCAAGAAATATGATCAATTTCTACTATGAACATAGTAGAATTTAGCTTTCATTTAAAATATTTCTATTTCCCCCTCCAAAAAGATAGGTAACATCTAAGAAATCTTTTAAAAATGCAAGCTAAAACGGTGGTCTTTTAATACGCTAATTTACAAAAATATTTTCTTATTGGTCTCATATTTTGTGGTGGAAGAACTTGGCTCTTATTCTTGGCACCTACTCTCAATACAATTGTGAGTGTGTGTGTTTGTGTGTGTGTGTGTCAACAAGAGAAATATGTTTCTAAGTGTAAGCAATTATGGCTGCCAGTTAAAAGAAATAAGGAAAATCCTACCAGACAACCCTAGGAAAATAATAATACCACAAATATTTACTTAACATGACCATATAATTTCTCATTGAATGCAGGCGGCCTTCAGAATAAAAGGAGATACTATCAATACTAGGCTAAAGTGTTAGTCGCTCAGTCATGTCTGACTCTTTGCGACCCTATGGACTGTAGCCTGCCAGGCTCCTCTGTCCATGAAAATTGCTATATTTATTTGTCAAAATGGTTAAATATTTACAATTTCATTTGGTTCACCTTATGCTTTCTAGGGTCATTTAGGCCTTCAGAATAAAAGGAGATACTATCAATACTAGGCTAAAGTGTTAGTCGCTCAGTCATGTCTGACTCTTTGCGACCCTATGGACTGTAGCCTGCCAGGCTCCTCTGTCCATGAAAATTGCTATATTTATTTGTCAAAATGGTTAAATATTTACAATTTCATTTGGTTCACCTTATGCTTTCTAGGGTCATTTTGGGGGCTTCCCTGGTGGCTCAGGTGTTAAAGAATATTCCCACAATTTGGGAGAACTGGGTTCGATACAGAGTTGGCAAGATCCCTTGGAGAAGGGAAGGGCTACCCAATCCACTATTCTGGCCTGGAGAATTTCATGGACTATACAGTTCATGCCCCACTCCAGTACTCTTGCCTGGAAAATCCCATGGACGGAGGAGCCTGGTGGGCTGCAGTCCATGGGGTCGCTGAGTCGGACACGACTGAGCGACTTCACTTTCACTTCTCACTTTCATGCATTGGAGAAGGAAATGGCAACCCACTCCAGTGTTCTTGCCTGGAGAATCCCAGGGACGGGGGAGCCTGGTGGGCTACCGTCTATGGGGTCACACAGAGTCGGACACGACTGAAGTGACTTAGCAGCAGCAGCAGCATACAGTTCATGGGGTCGCAAAGACTCAAACACGACTGAGCAACTTTCCCTTTCTTTCGCTAAGCTTATTAGAAGACAAAAGAAGAAAACAAAAAAGCCCTAAGTAAGCTGGAATGTTATATACCATATATGTCTTTCTAGACATGTTTTGATTCACAAAGCATGACCTAACTTGTATCAGGCACAGAATCATATGAGGCTTGGTGTTGTGAACTTATTGCTCACTGTGTGTCTGAGAGATATCTGTTACCACTGGGCTCCTCTCTACAATTACTGTCAGTTTAAAAATGGCAAGTTTGCCTATATTTCTTTTTTTTGTTTGTTTCATTTTATTAATTCATTTAGTCTTATGGAGAGGCATTCCTATATTTCTTATCATACTTTTATGCAGTAACAGTTCCGGGTTAAAACAAATAATCTTTCTTGGTTTGCCGGTGGTATCTCTCTTTGCCTATGTACTACTTTTAATGGTCTCCTTCCTTTCGCTCATACTCTCCCACAGTATATACTATATCTAGCTCAGCCTTCAGCCCTTCTCCATTAAAACTTACATGTCTTCTTGCCACAAGGACTGGCTAAGTGATTGGCTATGCTTTGCTTAGTCACCCAATCGTTTCTGACTCTTAAATTCATAGACTGTAGCCTGCCAGGCTTCTCTGTCAAAGGGGATTCTGTAGGCAAGAATACTGGAGTGGGTTGCCATGCATTCCTCCAGGGGATCTTCCCAAACCGGGGATCAAAACCCAGGTGTCCCACATTGCAGGCAGATTCTTTACCATCTGAGCCACCAGGGAAGTGATTAGCTATACAAGCTATTAATTTATACTAAAATACCAATGAATAATTCAAACCTAATTTGTTGATCTGCCTAGATGACACATTTGCATGTTAACAGAACTCTTTAATAGCCCAAAGCCCAGTGATGTTGAACAGTTTCATATGTTAACTGGCAAAATATCTTCAGATGAAAGCACGTTTCACTATCTTCATATCAAATCTTATAGACAATTGACTACCAATATATGATGTCAGCCTTGTAATTGTTCTTTCATGTTCTTTTCAATGTAGCACATAAGTGTGTCATAGTTCATCCTTCCTAAATAGAGACTCAGCATACATATCACATTCAGAGTGTCCCTTTAATACCATTACAAAAATAACTGTTCATAATCATTTAATATGTTGGGGAACAAATTCTATTTCTCTTACCATAGATTATCATGGATGATTTCTATATCTTACAAATAATTCCCAAGTGTAACTATATGAAGATGCAATTCAGAAAAATTTAGCTCCTAAAGTATTAAATCAGATGATATATTAGTTTACTAGGGCTGCCATAACCCAGGTACCACGGACTGGGTGGCTTCAGTTCAGTTCAGTCGCTCAGTCGTGTCCGACTCCTTGTGACCCCATGAACCACACCACACCAGGCCTCCCTGTCCATCACCAACTCCTGGAGTTCACCCAAACCCATGTGCATTGAGTTGATGATGCCATCCAACCATCTCTTCCTCTGTCATCCCCTTCTCTTCCTGCCCTCAATCTTTCCCTGCATCAGGGTCTTTTCCAGTGAGTCAGCTCTTTGCATCAAGTGGCCAAAGTATTGGATTTTCAGCTTCAGCATCAGTTCTTCCAATGAACACCCAGGACTGATCTCCTTTAGAATGGACTGGTTG
>SJYT01077485.1:12073-41557 GCA_006410635.1 Cephalophus harveyi
TGATGCTTTTGAACTGTGATGTTGGAGAAGACTCTTGAGAGTCCCTTGGACTGCAAGGAGGTCCAACCAGTCCATTCTGAAGGAGATCAACCCTGGGATTTCTTTGGAAGCAATGATTCTGAAGCTGAAACTCCAGTACTTTGGCCACCTCATGAGAAGAGTTGACTCACTGGAAATGCCTTTGATGCTGGGAGGGATTGGGGGCAGGAGGAGAAGGGGACGACAGAGGATGAGATGGCTGGATGGCATCATGGACTCGATGGACGTGAGTCTGAGTGAACTCCGGGAGATGGTAATGAACAGGGAGGCCTGGCGTGCTGCGATTCATGGGGTTGCAAAAAGTCAGACACGACTGAGCGACTGAACTGAACTGAACTGAAAAGCAAACAAACCCACTATTTCCAACTGACTTAGAGTATTGATATGTGCATATATAATAAATTCACACAAATGGCTGAAAATTGCCTTCTAATTTTTATATTAAGTACTTTGAAACTTTATTTTATGAGGAAAAACTAGACAACTGAGGCTTTCATCAATTAATTTGATAGAGTATTTCTGAGTGTTACATTGTTAACAAAATGATCAATTATTGGAACTACTGGAAACTGGAAACATGCACCTGTACATGTGTCACATTGTATGTAATGGAAAATATGGTCAATGTCACCAAGATGGTTACATTAGGAGGGACAACATATATTATTGCAAACTTACTAGTGAATGACTGGCATTGTTTATCCATTCTTTCAGAACCATCATGTGATGAATAATAGGTATCTTTCTAAAATGAAAAGAGAAAATGAATTGTTGTGCTCATAAAAACTGCTTGCACAATTATTAATGCAGTTCATATTTATTAAAACTATATTATTCACTGTTATTTTTCATCCCTTATTTATGAATTGATAAGAAAATGTAAAACAAGAATATTATTTCTCAAAATAAATGTATTAATGTTACAAAGATATTCAAGAATAAATCTGCCAAAACATATTTCTTATTCCTTAAAAGCATCCCTGAATTACATGGAAGTGAATTAATAAGTATGATCTGTGACAAGCTCAGAATCTGGAATGAAAATCAAGCCAACAATTAAATAGTTGAAGTGGAATAAAATTGATCTTCTTCTTAATGCCAAGTAAAACAAGAGATAGCTAGTAATGCACACCTGACAACTTTTGCTGAGAGTGTTTGTTCAAGTTCACCCTTCAGAATCATTTTCTTAACACAGATTTGTTCTTAGGAACAAAGTGGTGGTTGGCATCATCTATTGTTCTAAAAGACCAGGTGTACGGACCATTAAATTATTGCATTAAATAAGCCACCTTAAATATAGAAATACATACATAATACATACAACATAAAAACTCCCAATTTCTCACTCTTCCCAGCCCCTAAAAATGACAATTCTATTTTCTGTTTCTATGAATTTGACTACTCTAGATATCTCCTAAAAGTAGAGTCAAGCATTGTTTATCTTTTGTGACTGACTTGTTTAATTTAGCACAATATCTTCAAGTTTCATTCATTTTGTAACATGTGTCTTAACTTCCTTTCTTTTTAAACCTAAATGGTATTCCATTGTATGTATGTGCTATGCTTTGTACATCCACTAATGGATACTTGTGTTGCTTCCATCTTTTGGCTTGTGAATAATGCTGCTATGAACATGAGTATGCAAACATCTCTTCAAGGCCTCACTTTCAATTCTTTTTATATATACTCAGATTTGGAATTGCTGGGTCATATATTAATTCCATGTTTTAATTTTTTGAGGAACCATTATATTGTTTTCCATAGTGGATGCATCATTTTACATTCCCATCAACAATGCACAAGGATTCGAATTTATCCACATCCTTGTCAACATTTGTTATATTCTATGTATTACTTCTTAAATAGCAGCCATCCTAATGGATGTGAAGGGTATCATGTGGCTTTGATTTGCATTTCCTTAATGATTACTAGTATTGAGTTTCTTTTTATATTATTGCTAGCCATTTGAAATATACATATATTCTATAAAGAAATGAGTTCTGTGTTTATTCTGGATAATATCCCCCTACAATATATAATTTGTAAATATTTTCTCCCATTTCATAGGTTGATTTTTCACTGTTTATTGTTTACTTTGATGCTTTTTTTTTTTCAATCCAATTTATCTGCTTTTATTTTTCTGCCTTTGCTTTGGAGTCATGTCAAAGAAATCATTGCCCAATCCAATGTCATGAAGATTTTCCCCTACATTTTTTCTAAGAGTTTTACAGTTTTAGCAATTAAATTTAGGTCTTTAATTTGTTTTGACATAATTTTTGTATATGGTTGCAGAGTACATCATGAGAAATGCTGGACTGGAAGAAACACAAGCTGGAATCAAGATTGCCGGGAGAAATATCAATCACCTCAGATATGCAGATGACACCACCCTTATGGCAGAAAGTGAAGAGGAACTAAAAAGCCTCTTGATGAAAGTGAAAGAGGAGAGTAAAAAAGTTGGCCTAAAGCTCAACATTCAGAAAACGAAGATCATGGCATCGGGTCCCATCACTTCATGGGAAATAGATGGGGAAACAGTGGAAACAGTGTCAGACTTTATTTTTATGGGCTCCAAAATCACTGCAGATGGTGACTGAAGCCATGAAATTAAAAGACGCTTACTCCTTGGAAGAAAAGTTATGACCAAACTAGATAGCATATTCAAAAGCAGAGACATTACTTTGCCGACTAAGGTCCATCTAGTCAAGGCTATGGTTTTTCCAGTGGTCATGTATGGATGTGAGAGTTGGACTGTGAAGAAGGCTGAGCACCGAAGAATTGATGCTTTTGAACTGTGGTGTTGGAGAAGACTCTTGAGAGACCCTTGGACTGCAAGGAGATCCAACCAGTCCATTCTGAAGGAGATCAACCCTGGGATTTCTTTGGAAGGAATGATGCTGAAGTTGAAACTCCAGTACTTTGGTCACCTCATGAGAAGAGTTGACTCACTGGAAAAGACTTTGATGCTGGGAGGGATTGGGGGCAGGAGGAGAAGGGGACGACAGAGGATGAGATGACTGGATGGCATCACAGACTCAATGGACGTAAGTCTGAGTGAACTCCGGTAGATGGTGATAAACAGGGAGGCCTGGCATGCTGTGATTAATGGGGTTGCAGAGTCAGACACGACTGAGCGACTGAACTGAACTGAACTGAAGGACCCGACTTCATTATTTTGCCTCTGGATATACAGTTTTTATATCACCATTTGTTGAAGAGACTGTCCTTTCTCCATTGAATGATTTTAGCACCCGAATCAAAAATCGTTTTTCCATATGTATAAGAGCTCTTCATTATATTCATAATTACTTTTCTTATGACCTCACAGTTTTCCAGCTAAAGAACAACATTCTCCACATTTGTCTTCCCACATGCTTAACCCAAAATGTATCAGTTCTGTCATAGACTGAATGTATATGTTCCCACATAATCCATATGTTGAAATTCTAATCCTTAATGAGATAATATTTGAAGATGGGGACTTTTAGAGACATAAGTGTGGAGCCTTCATAAAAGGATTAATGCATTTATAAAACAATGCATGTGATAGCTTCCTCTCTACTTTCTAACGTGTGAGGATATGGCAATAAGATGGCTGTCTGTAACCAGGAAAAGAGCTTCTACCAAGAACTCGATCATGCTCACACTCTGATCTTGGATTTCCAGCCTTCAAAACTGTGATAAATACATTTTTGTTATTTAAGCCACCCAGTCTATGGTATTCTGTTATATCAGCACAAACTGAGTAAGATAACTTGTGGACAGGTCACCTGACACCTTGAGATGATTCTAAATTGTATTGTGACTATCCTTTAATTTTAATGTTTTTTTCTTAAAATTTGGATACATCATAGAAGTTATTTCTCATATAATTCAGAAAGCATATTCACATCACATTTTACTACTTTTTATCTATAAGTCAAACATATGTACGGTTTTATATTAATTCACAGTTTCATAAAGTAGATATCAAGCCAGTAAATTTACTTACCTAAGATCATATAGTAATCAAAGTAAGACTAGACCTATAATTTCCTTTTATAGTTTTGTGTTCTCACTACTATATTGCCCTCTAGTCATATGGTAGTGATTCAATATGTACTTATTGTTTGACTGCTTAAGCTTTAATTATTACTCAAAAACTACTTCATAAAACCAATAATCTTGGGATATGAGAGTCTCCTTAACTTTCAGTTGTTATTCAGAAACCATTAATCTCTTCTTTATATTGCAGGTTAATGTAAACATAAGTATGACATATGTAAACAGGAATTTATGAAATGCTGTAGAAGAACTTCAATATAGTGATAAGGAAAAAATTACACCACAACTAAATTCAGAAAAATAAACTAAAATTTTCCTAACAGATAATTATAATCCAAAAAGAAAGCAAAAAATGAAGAAAGGGAGGGTGGGAGAGAAAATAAGAAAAGGAGGGAGGGAAGAAAGAATAAAGAAAAGGAAAAGGAGGGATAATATAAGAGAGGCCAACCCACATGAAGCACTTTTCACAGTAGATAATATAAAACTGCAATAGATAGTTCTGATTTTCTGCAAACATTTTTTAAAATAATGATATATGATCTACCAAGAGCCAAGTGTGCATGCCTTATGCTTACCTTGACTATTTAATTGAAAAAGGCAATAATTTAGAGCTTCAAAGCATGAAATAATTAATATTCCCTTTTTTGTTACTAAAAGAGCTTCATGGTAAGTCATTTTTATTAGTTCTTCTCTCTGTAATGTATAAAACTAATCATGGATACACGAACTAGTAGTTAGACTAACACAGTTAAATATTGCTGCATCTTTAAAACTTGACAGAGGTTGAAAGCGGGGCTTACTACATATGCTACACCATCGACATGGCATTTTTTTTTTCCTAACAAAAATGGTCTATATTAAATCTGAGTAAGACAAGTAGAGATATAGATATAGAGGGTACAGGGAGGGAGAAGAAGAATGAAGGCAACACAAATGGAATGATAGAAACTTCTAGTATGTTTCATTACAATAACTGGGTGAGAAAATTAAAGTAGTAAATTATAGAACACAGTTGTCATGATAGAGCAAAGAAGTAGATAAGTGTAAAAACTATGCACTTAGTAATAAGACTTTCAAGAGTCTGGTTCCCAAGAATATAAGGGGTGAAACATAGTGCTGACTTGACATTAAAATAAATAAGTAGCTTAAGATAATGAGAAATGTAGGGATCTAAAATCATACTACACCCAGAGAGATGTCAAATAATAAAATCAAACTAATTTAATAAAAATTAATAAATATAAATGTGTTAATTAGTTTTAGGTGGTAAAAAAAAATACTTGAATACAAAATATCAATATCTTTAAACTAGTTTTTCAAGTAACCAGGAGAAAGAAACATAATTGTAAAAGAATTAATGTATTATGCTTACTAGCGAAAGTAGGTAGACCTGTTCCCCAATTTTGATCATTAGTTCAAAAAGCTACACAGTTTCTTCCTCTTTCTTCTTCCACATCCAGCTGGTGCTGGCTTTTCTTCAGCAGTTTCAGAAAAGCAAGCCACAAACAATAGTTCAGGAATAATTTCTGACCAAATGAAATGTTGACTCAGAAATTGTTCCCAGAATAATAGGAACCTAGCATATTAAAGAGAGCCAAAATTCTGTCACTATGTCAGAAATAAATATTTCATGAATGAACATGTATGTGTATCATTAGTGAGGACTAATTAATCAGCTTAGTTCAGTGGCTCAATCATGTCCGACTCTTTGTGACCCCATAGACTGCAGCATGCCAGGCCTCCCTGTACATCACCAATTCATGGAGTTTACTCAAACTCATATCCACTGAGTTGGTGATGCCATCCAACCATCTCATCTTCTGCTGTCCCCTTCTCCTCTCACCTTCAACTTTCCCAGCATCAGGGTCTTTTCAAATGAGTCAGTTCTTCACATCTGATGGCCAAATTATTGGAGTTTTAGTTTCAGCATCAGTCCTTCCAAAGAATATTCAGAACTTATTTCCTTTAGGATGGACTGGTTGGATCTCCTTGCAGTCCAAGGGACTCTCAAGAATCTTCTCCAACACCACACTTCAAAAGCATTAATTCATCGGTAATCAGCTTTCTTTATAGTCTAACTCTCACATCCATATGTGACTACAGGAAAAACCATAGCTTTGACTAGACAGACCTTTGTTGGCAAAGTAATGTCTCTCCTTTGTTTTAATTAATTAATTTCTTTTATTTATTTATTTATTATAAATTTATTTATTTTAATGGAGGCTAATTACTTTATGATATTGTAGTGGTTTTTGCCATGCATTCACATGAATCAGCCATGGGTGTACATGTGTCCCCCATTCTGAAACTCCCTCCTGCCTCCCTCCCCATCTCATCCCTCAGGGTCATTCCAGTGCACCAGCCCTGAGCACCATCAGCCATGTACTGATGATCTATTTCATATATGGTAATATCCATGTTTCAATGCTATTCTCTCAAATCATCCCACCTTCACCTTCTCTCACAGAGTCCTAAAGTCTGTTACTTACATCTGCGTCTCTTTTGCTGTCTATATATAGGGTGATCATTACCATCTTTCTAAATTCCATATATATATGTTGTCTAGGTTGGTCATAGCTTTTCTCTCAAGGAGCAAGCATCATTTAATGTCTTGGCTGCAATCACCATTTGCAGTGAATTTGGAGCCCAAACTTATAAAGTCTGTCACTGTTTCCATTGCAACCCCATCTATTTGCCATGAAATGATGGGACCAAATGCCATGATCCTAGTTTTCTGAATGTTGAGTTTTAATCCAACTATTTCACTCTCCACTTTCACTTTCATCAAGAGGCTTTTTAGTTCCTCTTCACTTTCTGCCATAAGGGTGGTGTCATCTGCATATCTGAGGTTATTGATATTTCTCCCAGCAATCTTGATTCTAGCTTGTGCTTCTTCCAGCCCAGCATTTCTCATGATGTACTTTGCATAGAAGTTAAATAAGAAGGGTGATAATATACAGCCTTGATGTACTCCTTTCCTGGTTTGGAACCAGTCTGTCGTTCCATGTCTAGTTCTAACTGATGTTTCTTGACCTGCATACAGATTTCTCAGGAGGCAGGTAAGGTGATCTGGTATTCACATCTCTTGAAGAATCTTTCCACAGTTTTTTGAGGTCCACACAGTCAAAGGCTTTGGCATAGTCAACAAAGCAGATGTTTTTCCGCAACTCTCTTGCTTTTTTGATGATCCAACAGATGTTGGCAATTTGATATCTGGTTCCTCTGCCTTTTCTAAATCCAGCTTGAACATCTGGAAGTTAACAGTTCATGTACTATTGAAGCCTGGCTTGGAGAATTTTGAGCATTACTTTGTTAGTGTGTGAGATGAGTACCATTGTGCAGTAGTTTAAGGATTCCTTGGCATTCCCTTTCTTTGGGATTGGAATGAAAATTGAACTTTTCCGGTCCTTTGGCCACTACTGAGATTTCCAAAATTGCTGACATATTGAGTGCAGCATTTTCAAAGAAACATCTTTCAGGATTTGAAATAGCTCAACTGTAATTTCATCCCCACCACTAGCTTTGTTCAGAGTGATGCTTCATAAGGTCAACTTGACTTCACATTCCAGGATGTCTGGCTCTAGGTGAGTGATCGCACCATCATGATTATCTGGGTCATGAAGATCTTTTTGTATAGTTCTTCTATGTATTCTTGCCACCTCTTCTTAGTATCTACTGCTTCTGTTAGGTCCATACCATTTCTGTCCTTTATCGAGCCCATCTTTGCATGAAATGTTCCCTTGGGATCTCTAATTTTCTTGAAGAGATCTCTAGTCTTTCCCATACTGTTCTTTTCCTCTATTTCTTTGCACTGATCACTAAGGAAGGCTTTCTTATCTCTCTGCTATTCTTTGGAACTCTGCATTCAGATGCTTATATCTTTCCTTTTCTTCTTTGCTTTTTGCTCTCTTCTTTTCACAGCTATTTGTAAGGCCTCCCCAGACACCCATTTGCTTTTTGCATTTCTTTTCCATGGGGATGGTCTTGATCCCTATCTCCTGTAAAATGTCATGAACCTCCACCCATAGTTGATCAGGCACTCTATCTATCAGATCTAGGCCCTTAAATCTATTTCTCACTTCCACTGTATAATGATAAGGGATTTGATATAGGTCATGCCTGAATGGTCTAGTGGTTTTCCCTACTTTCTTCAATTTGAGTCTGAATTTGGTAATAAGGAGTTCATTATCTGAGCCACAGTCAGCTTCCAGTCTTGTTTTTGTTGACTGTATAGAGCTTCTCCATCTTTGGCTGCAAAGAATATAATCAATCTGATTTCAGTGTTGACCATCTGGTGATGTCCATGTGTAGAATCTTCTCTTGTGTTGTTGGAAGAGGGTGTTTGCTATGACCAGTGCATTTTCTTGGCAAAACTCTATTAGCCTTTGCCATGTTTCATTCCGTATTGCAAGGCCAAATTTGCCTGTTACCCCCGGTGTTTCTTGACTTCCTACTTTTGCATTCCAGTCCCCTATAATGAAAAGGACATCTTTTTTGGGTGTTAGTTCTAAAAGGTCTTGGAGGTCTTCATAAAACCGTTCAATGTCAGCTTCTTCAACATTACTGGTTGGGGCATAGATTTTGATTACTGTGATATTGAATGGTTTGCCTTGGAAATGAACAGACACCATTCCATCGTTTTTGAGACTGCATCCATGTACTGCATTTTGGACTCTTTTGTTGACCATGATGGCTACTCCATTTCTTCTGAGGGATTCCTGCCTGCAATAGTAGATATAATGGTCATCTGAGTTAAATTCACCCATTCCAGTCCATTTTCATTCACTGATTCTTAGAATGTCGACATTCACACTTGCCATCTCCTGTTTGACCACTTCCAATTTGCCTTGATTCATGGACCTAACGTTCCATGTTCCTATGCAATATTGCTCTTTGCAGCATCAGATCTTGCTTCTATTACCAGTCACATCCACAACTGGGTATTGTTTTTGCTTTGGCTCCATCCCTTCATTCTTTCTGGAGTTATCTCTCCACTGATCTCTAATGGCATATTGGGCACCTACTGACCTGGGGAGTTCCTCTTTCAGTATCCTATCATTTTGCCTTTTCATACTGTTCATGGGGTTCTCAAGGCAAGAATGCTGAGGTGATTTGTCATTCCCTTCTGCAGTGTACCACATCCTGTCAGAAGAATACAGAAAGAATTATATAAAAATGATCTTCCAGACTAAGATAATCACGATGATGTGACCACTCACCTAGAGGCAGACATCCTGGAATTTCAAGTCAATTAGGCCTTAGAAAGCATCATTACAAACAAAGCTCATGGAGGCATTGGAATTCCAGTTGAGCTGTTTCAAATCCTGAAAGATGATGCTATGAAAGTGCTGCACTCAATATGCCAGCAAATTTGGAATACTCAGCAGTGTCCCAAGGACTGAGAACATTCAGTCTTTATTCCAATCCCAAAGAAAGGCAATGCCAAAAAATGCTCAAACTACCACACAATTACACACATCTCACATGCTAGTAAGTTCAGTTCAATTCAGTTCAGTCGCTCAGTCGTGTCCGACTCTTTGCGACCCCATGAATCGCAGCACGCCAGGCCTCCCTGTTCATCACCATCTCCCGGAGTTCACTCAGACTCACATCCATCGAGTCCGTGATGCCATCCAGCCGTCTCATCCTAGGTCGTCCCCTTCTCCTCCTGCCCCCAATCCCTCCCAGCATCAGTCTTTTCCAATGAGTCAACTCTTCACATGAGGTGGCCAAAGTACTGGAGTTTCAGCTTCAGCATCATTCCTTCCAAAGAAATCCCAGGGTTGATCTCCTTCAGAATGGACTGGTTGGATCTCCTTGCAGTCCAAGGGACTCTCAAGAGTCTTCTCCAACACCACAGTTCAAAAGCATCAATTCTTCGGCGCTCAGCCTTCTTCACAGTCCAACTCTCACATCCATACATGACCACAGGAAAAACCATAGCCTTGACTAGATGGACCTTAGTCAGCAAAGTAATGTCTCTGCTTTTGAAAATGCTATCTAGGTTGGACATAACTTTTCTTCCAAGGAGTAAGCGTCTTCTAATTTCATGGCTGCAGTCACCATCTGCAGTGATTTTGGAGAAAGTAATGTTCAAAATTCTCCAAGCCAGGATTCAGCAGAACATGAACTGTGAAGTTCCAGATGTTCAAGCTGGTTTTAGAAAAGGCAGAGGCACCAAAGATCAAAATGCCAACATCTGCTGGATCATTGAAAAATCAAGAGAGTTCCAGGAAAAAACATCTATTTCTTCTTTATTTACTATGCCAAAGCCTTTGACTGTGCAGATCACAATAAACTGTGGATAACTCTGAAAGAGATGGGAATACCAGACCACCTGACCTGCCTCTTGAGAAATCTGTATGCAGGTCAGGAAGCAACAGTTAGAACTGGACATGGAACAACAGACTGGTTCCAAATAGGTAAAGGAGTACATCAAGGCTGTATATTACCACCCTGCTTATTTAACTTATATGCACAGTATATCATGAGAAACACTGGACTGGAAGAAGCACAAGTTGAAATCAAGATTGCCGGGAGAAATCTCAATAACCTCAGATATGCAGATGACGCCACCCTTATGGCAGAAAGTGAAGAGGAGCTAAAAAGCCTCTTGATGAAAGTGAAAGATGAGAGTGAGAAGTTTGGCTTAACGTTCAACATTCAGAAAACGAAGATCATGGCATCCGGTCCTGTCACTTCATGGGAAATAGATGGGAAACAGTGGAAACAGTGTCAGACTTTATTTTTTTGCAGCTCCAAAGTCACTGCAGATGGTGACTGGAGCCATGAAATTAAAAGACGCTTATTCCATGGAAGGAAAGTTATGGCCAGCTTAGATAACATATTCAAAAGCAGAGGCATTACTTTGCCAACAAAGGTCCGTCTTGTCAGTTCAGTTCAGTTCAGTCGCTCAGTCGTGTCTGTCTCTTTCGACCCCATGAATCGCAGCACGTCACTCCTTGCTGTCCATCACCAACTCCTGGCGTTCACTCAGACTCACGTTCATTGAGGCAGTGATGCCATCCAGCCATCTCATCCTTGGTCGTCCCTTTTTCTTCCTGCCCCCAATCCCTCCCACCATCAGAGTTTTTGTCAATGAGTCAACTCTTTGCATGAGGTGGCCAAAGTACCAGAGTTTCAGCTTTAGCATCATTCCTTCCAAAGAAATCCCAGGGTTGATCTGCTTCAGAATGAATTGGTTGGATCTCCTTGCAGTCCAAGGGACTCTCAAGAGTCTTCTCCAACACCACAGTTCAAAAGCATCAATTCTTCGGCGCTCAGCCTTCTTCACAGTCCAACTCTCACATCCATACATGACCACAGGAAAAATCATAGCCTTGACTAGATGGACCTTAGTCGGCAAAGTAATGTCTCTGCTTTTGAATATGTTATCTAGGTTGGACATAACTTTTCTTCCAAGGAGTAAGCGTCTTTTAATTTCAGGGCTGTAGTCGCCATCTGCAGTGATTTTGGAGCCCCCAAAAATAAAGTCTGACACCGTTTCCACTGTTTCCCCATCTATTTCCCATGAAATGATGGGACCAGATGCCATGATCTTCATTTTCTAAATGTTGAGCTTTAAGCCAACATTTTCACTCTCCATTTTCACTTTCATCAAGAGGCTTTTTAGCTCCTCTTCACTTTCTGCCATAAATGTGGTGTCATCTTCATATCTGAGGTTACTGAGATTTCTCCTGGCAATCTTGATTCCAGCTTGTGTTTCTTCCAGTCCAGTGTTTCTCATGATGCACTCTGCATATAAGTTAAATAAGCAGCGTGACAATATACAGCCTTGACGTACTCTTTTTGCTATTTGAAACCATTTGAAACTATTTGAAACCAGTGATGCCATCCAGCCATCTCATCCTCTGTCGTCCCCTTCTTCTCCTGCACCCAATCCCTCCCAACATCTGAGTCTTTTCCAATAGTCAACTCTTTGCATGAGATGTCCTCTGTTGTTCCATTTCCAGTTCTAACTGTTGCTTCCTTACCTGCATAAAGATTTCTCAAGAGGCAGGTCAGGTTGTCTGGTGTTCCCATGTCTTTCAGAATTTTCCACAGTTGATTGTGATCCACACAGTCAAAGACTTTGGCATAGTTAATAAAGCAGAAATAGATGTTTTTCTGGAACTCTCTTCCTTTTTGCATGATCCAGCAGATGTTGGCAATTTGATCTCTGGTTCCTCTGCCTTTTCTAAAACCAGCATGAACATCAGGAATTTCACGGTTCACATATTGCTGAAACTACCGCATAACTGCACTCAGCTCACATGCTAGTAAAGTAATGCTCAAAATTCGCTAAGCCAGGCTTCAGCAATATGTGAACCGTCTTGTCAAGGCTATGGTTTTTCCAGCAGTCATGTATGGATGTGAGATTTGGACTGTGAAGAAAGCTGAGTGCTGAAGAATTGATGCATTTGAACTGTCGTGTTGGAGAAGACTCTTGAGAGTCCCTTGGACTGCAAGGAAATCCAACCAGTCCATTCTAAAGGAGATTAATAATGGGTGTTCATTGGAAGGACTGATGCTAAAGCTGAAACTCCAGTACTTTGGCCACCTCATGCAAAGAGTTGACTCATTGGAAAAGACTGCTATGCTGGGAGGGATTGGGAGCAGGAGGGAAAGGGGGTGACACAGGATGAAATGGCTGGATGTCATCACTGACTTGATGGACGTTAGTCTGAGTGAACTCTGGGAGTTGGTGATGGACAGGGAGGCCTGGCGTGCTGCAATTTATGGTATAAAGAGTCAGACACGACTGAGCAACTGAAATGAATTGAACTGAATGACTTTTATTTTCGAACTAAGTTATAATAGAACTTGGTGTTCATTGTTGATATCCACTCATGTTTGAGAATCTCAGAATAGACAGATCATGAACTACAATAGTTCTTTCTATGACAGCCTACGTTAGTTTGTAGGTGCTCCATCTGGGCATTACCATTCTTATTGCTCTAATACCATCTCTTCCACTATAGAATAAACTGGAAAAATATTTTCTTGCACCATAAGCTTCAGCTCTATGACAAAAGAAACAGCTGACCTTTGATCCAAGGGTAACAAGTCCATACTGTGATATGTTCAGGGATATCAGATAGTTTTATAAATCAACTCCAGCTTCAGCATGCTCAGTAGCTCACGTTACTCTTGGTATAGAGATTAACCTAGTAAATCAATTCATTCATTTACACATTCATGTTTTTATCATAGAATTTTTGAGCACCTACACTGAACATATTTGAATTTTGATTCTTTGGATTAGTTATCTACTTTTCCTTATTTATCAGCTACTTCTTTTTTAAATGGGGCATAATGATAGTAAGCATAGTGTTAGTCACTTAGTGGTGTCCGACTTTGCGACCCCATGAACTGTAGCCCACCAGACTTCTCTGTCCATAGAATTCTCCAGGCAAAAATATTTGGGTGAGTTGCCATTCCCTTCTCCAGGAGATCTTCCTGACCCATGGATTGAACCCAGGCCTCCTGCACTGCAAGCCAATCCTTTACTGTGTGAACTACCAGGGGAGCGCATAATGATAATTGCATCAAAGGGAGTGTGAGAATTACATGAGATAAAGTAAAATGTTTAAAATGGTTACTGAATATATACTAAAAAATTTATATCATTTTACTTATTATATCAATACCATTATTACTCATTACTACACAGTAGGCTATTGCCAAGTACTGGAGACAGAGTGGTAAACAAGACAATCATAGCCCACTATTTAAGGAATTTAGAATCTAGCTCACAAAGACTATATATATTGAAGCCAACTACAAACTGCCTTCTTACCAATTCTCACTTTCTACTAGTGGAATTTCTACTTAGAAAATCCAAACCTTGGAATTAACTTCCATGTTTTGCCACTAACATTGCATAAGGAAATTTAGGGCTCCCTTTCTACCTATATTCCTCCCTTATGTCCATCCTAAATCAATATGGTAGCTAGCAGGTGGTGTTTTTAAATTAGGAGATAGAAAATATAGCCCTAAACCAAGAGTATTAATGAATAGTTTATTTGGTACACAGATCCCAAGGTCCTGCTATATAGTTATATATAATTCTATTATTTAACTGAGGTCTTCCACTACTGTATCAATAACAATTTGTGACAAGGGAAAATTAGACTTTCCACTTCCACTGGTAAGGCTTGCCTACTAAGAAGCTGATTAAAAAAAAAAAAAAGTTCATGTAATCTTGTTTCTAGTACAGAGAAGAAAAGCTTCCAAATAAGAACTAATTACAACAGAAGAACTAGAATAAAGAGAAAACGTTAAATATACCTCTTTTTGAGACTGATCAGAGTCACTTTGAGAAAGACTTTGTTGCAGGCTCTTGTGTCTGTGAATGAGGATTTCCTTTACTTGTTCTGTTGTTCCTCTTTTTCCTGGAAGGGTATACCTATTATATGTTGGAGCCTGGTCAAAATACACAACACAGAGGTTTCATAATTAAAGTGCCAAAATATGAACATTAATGAATAAACTCAATCTTTATGTTAATAAAATTAACATAATTGTTATTGTGTAAAATGTATTAGAGTTTATCAAAGAAGTTCAAGAATACATGAAAGATGTGTATAAGAGACAGACATTACTGGTTGGGGCATAGATTTTGATTACTGTGAACTTTACTTGTTCTGTTGTTCCTCTTTTTCCTGGAAGGGTATACCTATTATATGTTGGAGCCTGGTCAAAATACACAACACAGAGGTTTCATAATTAAAGTGCCAAAATATGAACATTAATGAATAAACTCAATCTTTATGTTAATAAAATTAACATAATTGTTATTGTGTAAAATGTATTAGAGTTTATCAAAGAAGTTCAAGAATACATGAAACTTCTTTTTATCCTTTTTATCATCCTGCATTAAGCTAAGGTTTTGAGAAATATTTATCATCTAAACATATTCAAAATTTCTGAAGCTAAAGAGATTGTAAAAAAGTAACAGAACAAAATATTACATTTAACCTCATTTAAATTATATTTAAATTGTTTATCAACTTCTTGATGAAGGTGAAAGAGGAGAGTGACAAAGCTGGCTTAAAATCAACATTCAAAAAACTAAGATCACAGCATCCATTCCCATCACTTCATGGCAAATAGATGGAGAAACAACAGACACAGTGAAAGATTTTATATTCTTAGGCTCCAAAATCACTGCAGATGACAACTGCAGCCATGAAATTAAAAGACATTTGCTTCTTGAAGAGGCAGTCTTAAGATGGTGGAGGAATAGTACGGGGAGACCACTTTCTCTCCCACAAATTCATCAAAAGAACATTTAAACACTGAGTAAATTCCACAAAACAACTTCTGAATGCCGGCAGAGGACATCAGGCACCCAGAAAAGCAGCCCATTGTCTTTGAAAGGAGGTAGGAAGAATTATAAAAGACAAAAAAAGAGACAAAAGAGGTAGGGATGAAGCTCCATCCTGGGAAGGGAGTCTTAAAAGGAGTGAAGTTTCCAAACACCAGGAAACACTCTCATCACCGAGTCTGTGGTGAGCCTTGGAAGCACAGAGGGCAACATAACAGGGAGGAAAAATAAATAAATAATTAAAACCCATAGATTACAAGCCAAATGGTAACTCCCCCAGCAGAGAAGCAGCACAGATGCCTGCACCCGCCACTAGCAAGTGGGGGCTGGGAAGGGAGGCGCGGGCTGCATTGCTTAGAGTAAGGATCTGGCCTGAATACCCTGAGCGCAATCTGAGTGAACTAACTTAAGCTAGAAAACCAGACTGTGGGATAACTATCACGCAAAAAGCCAGCCACAACCAAAGACACTGCCAGGCCCACACACACACGAAGGACTGAACAGAGATAGATGGCTGCAGACCATCCCCCTCTGGTAACAGGCAGCCAGAGCCGGAAGGGGGCAATCACAGCCCCAGAGAGACATAATCTACAAAACCGTAAGCAGGCTTCTTTGCTAACTAAGACTTCTTGGGGTTCTGGACGGTCAACATCCACCTGAGAAGGTGCGCCGGTTGTATACACAGAAAACCAAGCATCGGGGACGTGGGAGGTGATAAGTCACAGCTACTGTGCTCGCCAAACACCTCATCACCTGAGCTGCTTGGACCTGGAAAGGGCACAAAACGCAGGCCCAACCGAGTCTGCGCCTCTGAGGACTACCCGAGTACCTGAACCTGAGTGGCTTAGACCTGGGAGGTGCATGCAGCCCAGGGCCAGCCTTGGACGGTTCCCGGTAGAGCAACTTAGAGCCTGAGCAGTGTGGGCAGGGAAGGTACATGCACCGTGAGCAGGGGCAGGCCCAGTGTGGCTGAGGCACTGCGAGCACACACCAGTGTTATTTGTTTGCAGCTTCCCTCCCTCCCCACAGTGCGACTGAACAAGTGAGCCTAAAAAAAGTGTCCACCACCGCCCCCTTTGTGTCAGGGCAGAAATCAGACACTGAAGAGACCAGCAAACAGAAGAAGCTAAAACAGAGGGAACCGCCTTGGAAGTGACAGGTGCAATAGATTAAAACCCTGTAGTTAGTTAGTACTGACTACATGGGAAGCTGCCTACAGATCTTGAGAAATATAAGCCAGAGCAAGAAACTATCTGAAAATGAACTGACACCACAATACCCACAACAACACCAGAGAAAGTCCTAGATATATTTTTACTATTTTTACCATCATTTTTCTTAATTTTTATTTTATTTTTTAAATTTTAAGTCCTCTATTACTCCTTTAATTTTCACTTTTATAACCTACTATTACTCTGCAAAAGCAAACTTCATATATATATATATATATATTAATTTTTGTGACTTTTCTTTTTCTCTTTCTTTTTTTTCTTCTTTTCTTTAATATTGTATTTTTAAAATTCCAAATTCTACTCTAGATTTTTAATCTTGGCTTTTTGGTATTTATCAATTTTGTACCTTTAAGAACCCAATCTTCAGTACCCATTTTTACTTGAGAGGGAGATTACCGGCTTGACTGCTCTCTCCCCCTTTGGACTCTCCTTTTTCTCCACCAGGTCGCCTGTGTCTCCTCCTTGTCCCCTCTCTTCTCTACCCAACTCTGTGAATTTCTGTATGCTCCAGACGGTGGAGGACACTTATGGAACTGATTATTGGCTGGATCTGTCTCTCTCCTTTTCATTCCCCCCTTTTATCCTCCTGGCCACTTCTGTCTCCTTCCTCCCTCTTCTCTTCATAACTCCATAAATATCTCTGAGCAGTCCCGAGAGGCCCCTCGCAACTCACATGGAGACTGGACTTTCCTGGGCAACATGAGCGGGTCTCTGAGGTCCCCATCGTAACTCAAGAGGAAACCCAAGTTTCCTGCCTCAACTCAAGAAAAACCAGGAGATTCTCCCCTCAACACGAGATGAGGCCCTTTTCGACTGTGGTATCTCGAGAGAAATCCCACCTTCCCTCTTGAGCCTCGAAAGGGTCCTTGACACCCTTGAGGCAACTCAAGAAGTTTCCCGACATACCCGTCTCCACTCGAGAGGAACACTGAGGGTCCCACCACAACTCAAGAAGAGCCCCGGTTTTCCTTCCTCATCTCGAGATGAGGGTCCATTTCCCTGCTTCATTGGGAAAGGATCCCAGCGTTCCCATCTCACCTCAAGAGGAGGCAGTCTCAACTTGAAACTCGAGAGGAACTCCAGGGGTTGTGCCACCATTCCAAAAGATCCTGGTGTCCCAATCCACTCCAGATACACCTGACTCCCCTGCACTGACTCGACGGTCACTCCGAGGATTGACTCAAAACATGATGGCAGGTGTGACAGCCCTGTAGAGTGCACCTAAGGAAGTGATTACTGGCTAGCTTACTCTCTCCTCTATTCATTCCATCTCATCTTATTCAGGTCACCTCTAACTCCCTCCTCTCTCTTCTCTTCTCCATGTAACTCTGTGAACCTCTCTGGGTGTCCCTCACTGAGGAGAAACTTTTCATCTTTAACCTAGATATTTTATCAATGGTGCTGTATAGAAGGAGAAATCTTGAGACTACTGTAAAAATAAGACTGAAAACAAGAAGTAGGTGGCTTAAGTCCAAACCTTGAAACACCAGAGAGCTCCTGACTCCAGGGAACATTAATTGACAGTAGATCATCACACCCCTTCATAACTGCACTGAAACCAAGCACCACCCAAGGGCCAACAAGTTCCAGAGCAAGACATATCATGCAAATTCTCCAGCAACACAGGAACACAGCCCTGAGCTCAAATATGCAGGCTGCCATAAGTTACTCCAAAAGCACTGACATAACTCATTACTGGACACTTCATTGCACTCCATAGAGAAGAAATCAGCTCCACCCACCAGAACACAAACACAAGCTTCCCTAACAAAGAAACCTTGACAAGCTAACTGCAAAACCCCACCCACAATGAGGAAACTCCACAAAGAAGAGAACTCCAAAAACTGCCAGAATACAGAAAGAACACCCTAAATTCAGCAATATAAACAAGATGAAGAGGCAGAGTAATACCCAGCAGGTAAAGGAACAGGATAAATGCCTAACAAACCAAACAAAAGAGCAAGAGATGGGGAATCTACCTGATAAAGAATTCCGAATAGTGATAGTGAAAATGATCCACAATCTTGAAATCAAAATAGAATCACAGATAAATAGCCTGGAGACAAGGATTGAGAAGATGCAAAAAAGGTTTAACAAGGACTTAGAAGAAATATATAATGAATAATGCAATAAATGAAATAAGAAATGCTCTGGAGGCAACAAATTGTAGAATAACAGAGGCAGAAGATAGGATTAGTGAATTAAAACATAGAATGGTAGAAATAAATGAAACAGAGAGGAAAAAAGAAAAATGAAATAAAAAAAAATGAGGACAATCTCAGAGACATTCAGGACAGTGTTAAACGCCCAACATTTGAATCATAAGAGTCCCAGAAGAAGAAGACAAAAAGAAAGACCATGAGAAAATACTTGAGGAGATAATAGTTGAAAACTTCCCTAAAATGGGGAAGGAAATAATCACCCAAGTCCTAGAAACCCAGAGAGTCCCAAACAGGATAAACCCAAGGCAAAACACCTCAAGACACATCTTAATTAAATTAACAAAGATCAAACACAAAGAATAAATATTAAAAGCAGCAGAGGAAAAACAGCAAATAACACACAAGGGGATTTCCATAAGGATAACAGCTGAGCTTTCAATAGAAACTCTTCAAGCCAGGAGGGAATGGCAAGACATATTTAAAGTGATGAAAGAAAGTGACCTACAGCCCAGATTACCGTTCCCAGCAAGGATTTCTTTCAAATATGAAGGAGAAATCAAAAGCTTTACAGACAACCAAAAGCTGAGAGAATTCAGCACCACCAAACCAGCTCTCCAACAAATGCTAAAAGATATTCTCTAGACAGGAAACACAAAAAGGGTGTATAAACTCGAACCCAAAACAATAAAGTAAATGGCAATGGCATCATACTTAAATGGGTTGAATGCTCCAACCAAAAGACAAAGACTGGGTGAATGGATACAAAAAGAAGACACCTATATAAGTTGTCTACAAGAGACCCACCTCAAAACAGGGGACATGTACAGACTGAAAGTGAAGGACTGGAAAAAGATTTTCCACACATATAGAGACCAAAAGAAAGCAGGAGTAGCAATACTCATATCAGATAAAATAAACTTTAAAACAAAGGCTGTGAAAAGAGACAAAGAAGGACACTACATAATGATCAAAGGATCAATCCAAGAAAAAGATATAACAATTATAAATATATATGCACCCAACATAGGAGCATTGCAATATGTAAGACAAATGCTAACAAGTATGGAAGGGGAAATTAACAATAACACAATAATAGTGGGAGAGTTTAATACCCCACTCACACCTATGGATAGATCATCTAAACAGAAAATTAACAAGGAAACACAAACTATAAATGATACAATAGACCAGTTAGACCTAATTGATACCTATAGGATATTTCACCCCAAAACAATGAATTTCACCTTTTTCTCAAGCACACACAGAAACTTCTCCAGGATAGATCACATCCTGGGCCATACATCTAGCCTTGGTAAAGTCAAAAAAATTGAAATCATTCCAAGTATCTTTTCTGACCACAATGCAGAAGATTAGATCTCAATTACAGGAGAAAAACTATTAAAAATTTCAACATATGGAGGCTGAACAACATGCTGCTAAATAAAAAATAAGAGAAGAAATCAAAAACAAAATCAAAATATGCTTAGAAATGAATGAAAATGAAAACACAACAACCCAAAACCTGTGGGACACTGTAAAAGCAGTGCTAAGGGGAAAGTTTATAGCAATACAGGCATACCTCAAGAAATAAGAAAAAAGTCAAATAAATAACCTAACTCTACACCTAAAGCAACTAGAAAAGGAAGAAATGGAGAATCCCAGGGTTAGAGAAGGAAAGAAATCTTAAAAATTGGGCAGAAATAAATTCACAAGAAACAAAAGAGACCATAGCAAGAATCAACAAAGCTAAAAGCTGGTTCTTTGAAAGGATAAATAAAATTGATGAACCATTAGCCAGACTCATCAAGAAACAAAGGGGAAAAACTCAAATTAATAAAATTAGAAATGAAAATGGAGAAATCACAACAGACAACACAGAAATACAAAGAATGATAAGAGACTACTATCAGCAATTATATGGCAATAAAATGGACAATGTGGAAGAAATGGACAAATTCTTAGAAAATTACAACTTTCCAAAACTGAACCAGGAAGAAATAGAAAATCTTAACAGACCCATCACAAGCACGGAAATTGAAACTGTAATCAGAAATCTTCCAGCAAACAAAAGCCCAGGTCCAGACGGCTTCACAGCTGAATTCTACCAAAAATTTCGAGAAGAGCTAACACCTATCCTACTGAGACTCTTCCAGAAAATTGCAGAGGAAGGTAAACTTCCAAACTCATTCTATGAGGCCACCATCACCCTAATACCAAAACCTGACAAAGATGTCACCAAAAAAGAAAACTACAGGCCAATATCACTGATGAACATAGATGCAAAAATCCTTAACAAAATTCTAGCAATCAGAATCCAACAACACATTAAAAAGATCATACACCATGACCAAGTGGGCTTTATCCCAGGGATGCAAGGATTCTTCAATATCCGCAAATCAATCAATGTAATTCACCACATTAACAAACTGAAAAATAAAAGCCATATGATTATCTCAATAGATGCAGAGAAGGCCTTTGACAAAATTCAACATCCATTTATGATAAAAACTCTCCAGAAAGTAGGAATAGAAGGAACATACCTCAACATAATAAAAGCTATATATGACAAACCCACAGCAAACATTATCCTCAATGGTGAAAAACTGAAAGCATTTCCCCTAAAGTCAGGAACAAGACAAGGGTGCCCACTTTCACCGCTACTATTCAACATAGTTCTGGAAGTTTTGGCCACAGCAATCAGGGCAGAAAAAGAAATAAAAGGAATCCAAATTGGAAAAGAAGAAGTAAAACTCTCACTGTTTGCAGATGACATGATCCTCTACATAGAAAATCCTAAAGACTCCACCAGAAAATTACTAGAGCTAATCAATGAATATAGTAAAGTTGCAGGATATAAAATCAACACACAGAAATCCCTTGCATTCCTATACACTAATAATGAGAAAGTAGAAAAAGAAATTAAGGAAACAATTCCATTCACCATTGCAACGAAAAAAATAAAATACTTAGGACTATATCTACCTAAAGAAACTAAAGACCTATATATAGAAAACTATAAAACACTGGTGAAAGAAATCAAAAAGGACACTATTAGATGGAGAAATATACCATGTTCATGGATCATAAGAATCAATATAGTGAAAATGAGTATACTACCCAAAGCAATCTATAGATTCAATGCAATCCCTATCAAGCTGCCAACGGTATATTTCACAGAGCTAGAACAAATAATTTCACAATCTGTATGGAAATACAGAAAAACTCAAATAGCCAAAGCAATTTTGAGAAAGAAGAATGGAACTGGAGGAATCAACCTGCCTGACTTCAGGCTCTATTACAAAGCCACAGTCATCAAGACAGTATGGTACTGGCACAAAGACAGAAATATAGATCAATGGAACAAAATAGAAAGTCCAGAGATAAATCCACGCCCCTATGGACACCTTATCTTTGACAAAGGAGGCAAGAATATACAATGGAGAAAAGATAATCTCTTTAACAAGTGGTGCTGGGAAAACTGGTCAACTATATGCAAAAGAATGAAACTAGAACACTTTCTAACACTATATACAAAAATAAACTCAAAATGGATTAAAGATCTAAATGTAAGACCAGAAACAATAAAACTCCTAGAAGAGAACATGGGCAAAACACTCTCCGTCATACATCACAGCAGGATCCTCTATGACCCACCTCCCAGAATATTGGAAATAAAAGTGAAAATAAACAAATCAGACCTAATTAAACTTAAAAGCTTCTACACAACAAAGGAAACTACAAGCAAGATGAAAAGACAGTCTTCAGAATGGGAGAAAATAAGAGCAAATGAAGCAACTGACAAACAACTAATCTCAAAAATATACAAGCAGCTCCTGCAGCTCAATTCCAGAAAAATAAATGACCCAGTCAAAAAATGGGCCAAAGAACAAAACAGACATTTCTCCAAAGAAGACATACAGATGGTTTACAAACACATGAAAAGATGCTCAACATTACTTATTATCAGAGAAATGCAAATTAAAACATTCACAATGAGGTACCATTTCACGCCAGTCAGAATTGCTGTGATCCAAAAGTCTACAAGCAATAAATACTGGAGAGGATGTGGAGAAAAGGGAATCCTCTTACACTGTTGGTGGGAATGCAAACTAGTATAGCTACTATGGAGAATAATGTGGAGATTCCTTAAAAAAAACTGGAAATAGAACTGCCTTATGACCCAGCAACCCCACTGCTGGGCATACACACTGAGGAAACCAGAATTGAAAGAGACACGTGTACCCCAATGTTCATCGCAGCACTGTTTATAATCGTCAGGACATGGAAGCAACCTAGATGTCCCTCAGCAGATGAATGGATAAGAAAGCTGTGGTACATATACACAATGGAGGATTACTCAGCCATTAAAAAGAATACATTTGAGTCAGTTCTAATGAAGTGGATGAAACTGGAGCCTATTATACAGAGTGAAGTCAGACAGAAAGAAAAACACCAATACAGTATACTAATGCATATACGTGGAATTTAGAAAGATGGTCATGATAACCCTGTATGCGAGACAGCAAAAGAGACACAGATGTGTAGAACAGTCTTTTGGACTCTGTGGGAGAGGGCGAGGGTGGGTTGATTTGGGAGAATGGCATTGAAACATGTATAATATCATAGATGATATGACTAGCCAGTCCAGGTTTGATGCATGATACTGGATGCTTGGGGCTGGTGCACTGAGACGACCCAGAGGGATGGTATGGGGATGGAGGAGGGAGGGAGATTAAGGATGGGGAACACATGTATACCTGTAGTGGATTTATGTTGATGTATGGCAAAACCAATATAATATTGTAAAGTAATTAACCTCCAATTAAAATAAATAAATTTATATTTTAAATAAATAAAGCACATCAATATTGTCCACTAAATACAAAATTGAAAATAAAATTTCAAAAAACTAAGTAAATAAAAGACACTTGCTCCTTGGAAGAAAAGCTGTGCCAAACCTAGACAGTATATTAGAAAGCATAGACCTCACTTTGCCAACAAAGTTTTATATAGTCAAAGCTATGGTGTTTCCAGTAGTCAGGTATGGATGTGAAAGTTGGACCATAAAGATGCATGATGACTGATGAATTGATGCTTTCAAGCTGTGGTGCTGGAGAACACTCTTGAGTGTCCCTTGGACAGGCAAGAATATCAAAGTAGTCGATCCTAAAGGAAATCAGTCCTGAATATTCATTGGAAAGACTGATGCTGAAGCTGGAACTCCAATACTTTGGCCACTTGATATGAGGAGCCAACTCATTGGAAAAGACCCTGATTCTGGGAAAGACTGAGGTCAGTAGGAGAAAGGATTGATAGAGGATGAGATGGTTGGATGGCATCACTGACTCAGTGGACATGACTTTGAGCCAACTCTGGAAAATAGAGAAGGACAGGGAAGGCTGGTGTGCTGCAGTCCATGGCATCACAGAGTTGGACACAACTGAGTAACTGAACAACAGCAACAACAAACAATGTTTATCTTATAATCAATTTAATTTTAGAGATTTTGATGATACTTTTGAAACTGAGTATATGTCCCAATTTTGGTGACTGAATTAGATCACCATTAGAAAATAATTTTTTACTTTTTCACAAAGGAAAAAAAATGAATACAAACTACCTCTAATTAAAAATCCATTACCTTTAGATGGAAGAAAAAAAAACAGTGTAGGAGGAAATAGCAATGAAAGCTAGACTTATCTGAATGTATCCTGCACTATACATTGAATAGTTGAACTAAAAATATTTTACATAATTTTTTAAAAAGGCAAAAAAGAAAAAAATTGAAAACAAAACTGAGTTCCAGTCAAGATAGAGTAACAGATATCATATTTACCCTGTCTCCTGAAGCAAACCAATAGAAAAAACTATAGCAGAAACAGAAGCAGAAGAAATTAACAGATGGCAAGAATACATAAAACTATACAAACAAGGGCACCCAGATAACCACTATGGTGTGGTCATTCACCTAGCACCAGACATCTTGGAGTGTGAAGTTAAGTAAGCCTGAGGAAGCATTACGATAAACAAAGCTAGTGGAGGTGATGGAATTCCAGCTAAACTACTTCAAATCCTAAAAGATGCTGTGAAAGTGCACTCAATATGCCAGAAAATTTAGAAAACTCAGCAGTGGCCACAGGACCAGAAAAGGTCAGTTTTCACTCCAATCCCAAAGAAGAGTAAGGTCAAAGAATGTTTAGGCTACCATACAACTGCACTCGTTCCACATGGTGAAATCTTTCAAACTAGGCTTCAGAAGTATGTGAACCAAGAACCAAGATGTACAAGTTGGCTTTAGAAAAGGCAGAGGAACCAGAGATCAAATTGCCAACATCCATTGGATTGTAGAGAAAGCAAGGGAATTCCAGAAGAATATCTACTTCTGTTTCATGGAATATGCTGAAGAATATGACTGTGTGAATCACCAAAGGGGGAAAAAAAAAAAAAAACGCAAAAAAATTTAAAGAGATGGGAATACCAGACCACCTTACCTATTTCCTGAGAAACCTGTATGAAGTTCAAGAAGCAACAATGAAAACCAGACATGGAAAAACAGACTGGTTCCAATGGAGTATGACAATGCTGTATATTGTCACCCTGCTTATTTAACTTCTGTACAGAGTACAGTAGGATAGCGTTTCCATGGTGGTTCAGTGGGTAATGAATTCACCTGAGATGCAGGACACCCTGGTTTGATCCCTGGGTCAGGAAGATCCCCTGGAGAAGAAAATGGCAACCCACTCCAGTACTCTTTCCTGGAGAATCTCATGGACAGAGTACCCTAGCATGCTATAGTCCATGGGGTCACAAAGAGTTAGACACTACCGAGGGACTAACACTTTCACTTTCATGCAGATTACATCATGTGAAATACTGGGCTGAATGAATCACAAGTTGGAATCAAGACTGCAGGAAGAAATATCAATAACCTTAGATACATAGATGACACCACCCTTATGGCAGAAAATGAATAGGAACTGAAAAGTCTTTTGACAAGGGTAAAAGAGGAGTGTGAAAAACCTGGCTTAAAACTCAACATTCCAAAAAACTAAGATCACACCATCTGGTCCCATTACTTCATGAAAAATAGAAGGGGAAAAAGTGGAAGCAGTGACAGATTTTATTTTCTTGGGCTCCAAAATCACTGCAAATGGTGACTGCAGCCATGAAATTAAAAGAAAAACTATGACAAACCTAGAGAGCATATTAAAAAACAGAAATATCACTTTCCTGACAAAGGTTCCAATATTTAAAGCTATGGTTTTTCCAGCTGTCATGTACAGATGTGAGATTTAGAGTGGCTAAATAATAATGAAGGGTGACTGCTGAAGAATAGATTCTTGTGAATTACGGTGGTGGAGAAAACTCTTGAGAGTCCCTTGAACTGCAAAATCAAACCAGTCAATTCTAAAGGAAATCAACCCTGAATATTCATTAGAAGGACTGATGCTGAAGTTGATGCTCCAAAACTTTGACTACCTGACTGGAAAAGCTGACTCAATGGAAAAGACCCTGATGCTGAGAAACAATGAAGGTAAAATGAGAAGGGAGTGGCAGAGGATGAGATGGTTCGATAGCATCATTGACTCAATGGACATGAATTTGAGCAAACTCTTCAAGATAGTGAAGGACTGAAAAGCCTGGTGTACTGAAGGTCAGGGGTTTCCAAAGAGTTGGACATGACTTAGAGATTGAAAAACAACAAATTGGGGGAAAAAAAGATGAGAAAACACTAAATCAAGCTATGGAAGAGAGTGAAGCCAGAAAAATGGGCAACTAAGGAGATAAGGCTTGAAGTTGCCTTAGCTAATTGCCTTGAGAGAGCCCCCGTGCCCTGATGCAGGGAGAGGAAGCCTGCGATAAGGTGGGTCATTTCACAATGATAAAGCATTCCATCCTGGAGTGATGCCAGCAAAAATGGCAGAAAAGGACATCCCTAGTACAGAAACACTAATTTTTAGATATCCACAGAGAAAAATGCCTTTGTGAGAATTCCAAATTCCAGGGGAGAGGTTATAACACTCTAGTAGAACACAAAAAAAATGAGAGAAAAAAAAATGCATCCAAAGTGGGTAAGGAAAAAAAGTTTTAGTTTTTTTCACATTGCTCTTCCCCAAAATCAGCATAGCACATTTCTAAGGATATATAATGTTTGTAAATTTTCCAGTGAGGGAAAGAGAAACTGAAGTGGACTTTGAACTTTGCTAACTTTGAGGGAAATGCCTCGGAGGCCCATTTCTGTTCATGCATAACACTGGAGGAATTAGTACAGGTAGACTACTTGGAGACACCTAGAAAAAAAAGTAAAAGGAGCAGGGGAATCTCAGCAGGAAAAATGCACAGATCTGAAAAGTCATTCTGCAGTCTCTGACAGCTATATGGCAAGATGACAGCCCCTAACAGCAACCTCATCTAACCACAGAACAGTGCCACCCAGACTGGCCCAAAGAGGAGGTTTCCAGTAGCTTAGCCCAACACTGGAGTACCACCTGCAGCCTTATCCAACAGAGGTCCCTATAGGCTGACCCATTAAACTGCAATCAATCCAGTCTGCTGCACATAAATTTGAAACTAAGCCAACGACCCCTGCCTGACCATGGAGCACTAAGTGTGGCATCAGCAAAGCCCAGAGCCTGCCAGTTGGCCCAATGAAACTATAGAGCCCAACTAGCCCCTCTTGGGCACAGAGCCCAGCCAGTAGGCTCTGCCTATCCACAGTGCTTACCCATTCATGGAGCTCTGCCAGTGGCCACACCTGATCAGGCAACTCATTTAGCTAACTCGCCTAACCTTGAAGTCCTGCCTTCAGCCCCTAACTGATGGTAGTATCCTGTCAACAACTCTGACATACCATGAAGCACTGTTAGGAGTTAACATCTGAGCATAGATTCTAGCAACAGGCCCATCAGATCCACAGAAACTGACAGCAATTCTCAGCTACTAGAAGACCCTGGAAGAAGACACTGCCTGTTTATGGACATAGTCAGTTGACATTCCCAGGAATCAAGTCTGTACTGGTTAATAACTGTCTTGTTCTCTTGAAGTCAGCCTGTAAACTAGATGAGGTGATCATATCTTCAAATGCACAAAAGACAACTCAAGGATCACAAAGAATCAGGGAAACATGATATTACCAAAGGAAACTAATAAAGCTCCAACAAATAACCCTACAGAAATGGAGGTCAATGAACTACCTGACAAATAATTCAAAATAGTAATCTTTAAAAAGTTTAGTGAACTAAGAGAACACAGGAAAAACAACACACAAACAGTTCAAAATTAAAATTTATGTAAAGAAAAGAAACCATGGCAGGATGAGAGAGTCATTTCCTAGGCAGGTTGATAAGAAGTCTAGGAGTCCCCAAGGAGAGAGGAGTCTGAACTTCTCAAGGAGGAAGAAAGGACAAACTTTTTTTTCCCTCTGCATTCCTTAGGATTAGAGATGGTGATGAACAGGGAGGCCTGGCGTGCTGCGATTCATGGGGTCGCAAAGAGTCGACACGACTGAGCGACTGAACTGAACTGAACTGATCCTGCTTGAGGACAGTCTCTGGAAAAAAACCTTCTGGCTAATCCTGTTATCTTAAAATGTAAATTATGGGAGTAGGTCTACTGAGGTCTTTACAACCTCCAGACATTTTTTTGATTCACTATAATAACTAATTAGAGAGTATATAATTCCATTGCTAACACTAACAAGGGGGTACTATTTCTGCCCCTTTCTGATGCCTATGTCAGAAGCTATCTCTATCTCCTTTATACTTTAATAAAATTTATTCTACAAAAGCTCTGAGCAATCAAGCCTCATCTCTGGCCCTGGATTGAATTCCTCTCCTCTGGAGGCCAACAATCCCAGCATCTTTGCGTGGTTCAAGAGCAACCTTTCATCTTGTGGGCTCATCCGGGATTCTTCAGGACAAGGTAAGGATGCTTGGAACTTTAGTTCTTTGTTCTCCTAGTGAACACGTTTTCTGCTATACTTTACTAACTCTATGGTGTGCTTGCATGAATGAATGAAACGCCTTGTGCAAAGCAACTGAGGAACCCTGCTCTGTGGTTCTGTGGTGACCTCATACAGCTTATGGCAGAAACCTGTCAGGGGTTTATACTGATCTCTCAATGTCAAGAGACACCCCAAGTCTCCTTTGGGGACCGACCAGAAATGGGCAAAGCGTGTGGACTGAACTCTCCTCTCTCAGTCAAACTTTTCAGTCTCTTTGACCATTTCATAACTCCTTGGGAATTAGAAGTACTAACCTAATCTGTCAGATTAGTAGACTTTCAAGGGACTTGTGATTTATGCTGTTACTGTGTACTATGACTTAGGTCCCAAATTTGGATTGGTAATCAGGCACCCTTATGGCAGAAAGTGAAGAGGAGTTAAAAAGCCTCTTGGTGAAAATGAAAGAGGAGAGCAAAAAAGTTGGCTTAAAGCTCAACTTTCAGAAAACGAAGATCATAGCATCTGGCCTCATCACTTCATGGGTAATAGATGGGGAAACAGTGGAAACAGTGTCAGACTTTCTTTTGGGGGGCTCCAAAATCACTGCAGATGGTGACTGCAGCCATGAAATTAAAAGACGCTTACTCCTTGGAAGAAAAGTTATGACCCACTTAGATAGTACATTCAAAACCAGAGACATTACTTTGCCGACTAAGGTCCGTCTAGTCAAGGCTA
>SJYT01077485.1:41721-58687 GCA_006410635.1 Cephalophus harveyi
TGTGAGAGTTGGACTGTGAAGAAGGCTGAGCACCGAAGAATTGATGCTTTTGAACTGTGGTGTTGGAGAAGACTCTTGAGAGTCCCTTGGACTGCAAGGAGATCCAACCAGTCCATTCTGAAGGAAATCAACCCTGGGATTTCTTTGGAAGGAATGATGCTAAAGCTGAAACTCCAGTACTTTGGCCACCTCATGCAAAGAGTTGACTCTTTGGAAGAGGCTCTGATGCTGGGAGGGATTGGGGGTAGGAGGAGAAGGGGACAGCCGAGGATGAGGTGGCTGGATGGCATCACGGAGTCAATGGACGTGAGTCTGAGTGAACTCCGGGAGATGGTGATGAACAGGGAGGCCTGGCGTGCTGCGATTCATGGGGTCACAAAGAGTCGGACACGACTGAGTGACTGAACTGAACTGAACTGAATCAGGAAGCGCCTAGCCTTGCTAGGCATAGAAAGTTTGGAAGACAGATGGAGCTCTAGCTCCAAGAGCATCTCTGAGGTTAAAGGTTTCTCAGACTGGAACTACAATGGGTTTTTTTTTTTTTTTTTTCTTTTGTAACACTGGCTCTTAGTGGACCAGAGGAGACTCTTATAATGGTGTGGTGACGCTTGGAAGGAACATCTCAGTTTTATGTTCATATCAGTCTTATTGTGGTCAGGAATATACTCAGGGTTGTGCACTCAGTTGATGAAAATGTTTCCCCCAGCAGTCTCGGCTTGGGAGGCATTCTGGAAGGTTACTCTGATTGCACCCCAGATGGCATCAGAGGCAAGCAAGGTTTTAATGGTAAGGAGCTGGACATCAGTCAGGGATGCCATCAGGTCTACCCCTGGTGCATCCCCACCCCATCTCAGTCGTAGTACCGGGAGGGATGAGTATGTTGCCTGTGTCAGTAAGGGACAGACTAAGTCCGACCAAGAAAGAGAAGCTTTGGTGTAAAGTCTGTCTACACCCCCATCTAGCTCAGGAAGGGACGCCTCTGGTAGAAAGAGGGCGCTGGTCGCTTTTTTTCTCTCTTACAGATGGGAGCTAACAATTCCAGCCTCACTCCATTGACCTGTATCCTGAAAAACTGGGATAGATTTAATCCCCAGGGCTTAAGACAGGAATAGTATTTTGACACACCTGGTCTTCCTATGTGATACTACATGGCCACGGGTGGGCAGTTGGAGGGTCTCTTAAGTATAATACTATTTTACAGTTAGACTGGTTCTGTAGAAAACAAGAGAAATGGGTGGAAGTAGCACATGTGTTGCCCCTTTTCTCTCTGCGAAATATCCCAGACTTATATCCTAAGGATATAGATTTGGGTGTGACTACTTCAGCTCCCTCCTGTCCTCTTATTTTGCTAGATGAGATGGAGGACAGGAGATAGATAAAGAAAAGCAGATTTCTCCAATCTATCCCTGGGATCATATGCACAGAGCAGCCAGAGAGACTGAGGAACAGCCACACAAGCTGTTGCCTCTTCATGACGAACCCACCAGGAGAAAAAATCAGTCTATGAGAGTTAATAAGCCTTTTTCTTATCAAGAAATACAAAGAATCAAGGAGGATCTGAGAGACTATTTAGAGGATCCAGAAAAATATATTAGTTTATATTTAGAGCTCTAAATATCAGAGCTGGGTCCTCACCTCTAAAGGTGTTACTTTGCTTTATGACCTTACTTGGAAAGTCATGACATATATCTTGGGACAAACAATGACTCCCAACTCAAAGACTCAAGTTTTGGGGAAAGTGGTTGCTTATGGAGATAAATGGCTTGGTAATGAATCAGTAGGGAAGAGGGAGGATAAGATAGCCACCCTCCCCACTGAGAACCAGGTGGTCCCAACTACAGAACCAGACTGGGACTACAACACAGCTAAAGGAAGATGGGATCAGAGTCATTTTGTCAGATGTATTCTTAAAGGACTCAGGCAGGTGTGTGCTAAGCCTTTAAACTATGGCAAATTGGCAGACATAGAACAGGAGGAGAAGGAAGCTCCTGGTAAATTCCTAGATAGACTGAGAGAAGCCCTTTGCTGATTCACTGAGACTGATCCCGAAAGTGAAGAGGGAAAAGTGATCTTAAAGGTTAGATTTCTCACTCAGTCAGCTCCAGATATCCACTGTAAGCTATTAAAATGGGCATATGGACCAAATCAGTCTTTAGATAATCGGTTACAACTGGCTCAGACAGTCTATTATGGTAGGGAATATGAGGAAAAGAAAGAAAGGCAGAAAAAGACAAAGGAGCAGGCAGAAGCCCTCGCAATGGCTATGAAAACCTTTCTTAAACAGCCTGAGAAAAATGCCCAGAGGGACCCAGGTGAAAAGGTATAGGCATGCTATTACTGTGGAAAGGAAGGGCACCTCAAGCAAGATTGCCCTCAGGCATCCAAGCTGCCCCAGCTCCATATCCAGTCTTCAAGGGACCACACTGGAAGAGACTGCCCCCAGAGGTGTAGGTTTCAGGGGTCAGACTCTCAAGACAATCAGGAATGAAGGTGCCTGGGCATCCCCACACAAGCTCCCATCCCAATTACACCTGAGAAACCCCACATATTAATAACTGTGGGGGGTCAATCTGTCGATTTCCTTTTAGACACTGGGGCAACTTACTCCGTCCTTACTGAAGCCCCTGGCCCACTTTCTTCTGGATCCGCTTCTGTAATGGGGCTGTCTGGATGAGCCAAGAGTTATTATTTCAGTTCTTCTGTAAGTTGTGACTTACTCTGTGCTATTTTCACATGAGATTTTATTGTGCCAGAGTCTCATCACCCCTTTTAGGGAGAGATATACTGAGCAAGGTCCATGCCTCTGTTTTCATGAATATGGAGCCTTCCCTTTCTCTCTAATTGAACAAAATGTAAATCTTAGAGTGTGGGCTGATGGAAAAACTGTGGGTCAAGCACAAAATACTATTCCTGTAGTTGTCACGCTCAAAGACCTACACTTATTTTCACATAAGAAGCAGTATCCACTGAATCCTGAGGTTAAGGAAGGGTTAAAACTCATCATCGAAAATTTAAAGGAGCAGGGACAATTAATTCCCTATAACAGTCCATACAACACTCCTATTTTTTATATAAAAAAATCAAATGGTAATTGGAGACTGGTCCAAGATTTACAAACAATAAATGAGGCTGTAATTCCTTTATACCTCGTGGTGCCTAATCCTTACACTCTATTGTCTGAAATGCCTGAATGAGCCAAATATTTTTCAGTAATTGATTTAAAAGATGTCTTCTATTCAGTGCCTTTGGTGGATGAAAGTCAATTTCTATTTGCCTTTGAGGACCCTACACAGCCAGCTTCTCAGTAAACCTGGACAGTTTTGCTGCAGGGATTTCATGACAGTCCTCACTTAATTGGATAAAGTTTGTCACGGGATCTACAAAACTTTTATAGCTCCAAAGCAGTGGTATTACAATATGTAGATGATATTTTCCTCTGTGCTGAGACAGAGGAAGCTTGTTCACGAGCCTCAGAAGACTTCTTAAACTTTCTGGAAGGCTGCAATAACAAGGCATCAAGAGAAAAGCCTCAGCTTTGTCAACAATCTGTTAGATATCTGGGCCTAATTATATCAGAAGGGAGTAGGGCCACAGGCCCCCAGAGAATTAAACCTATACTAAATCAACCCCTACCTATGACTTTAAGACAATTGAGAGGATTTTTGGGAATCATAAGTTACTGTTGAATTTGGATTCCGAGTTATGGGGAACTTGCTCGGCCTTTATATAAACATATAGTTGAAACTCAGAAGGCCCGAGTCAACAAACTGGCTTGGTCTCCAGATACTCAAAAGGCTTTTAAGGTTCTTCAGACTACTCTCCTGCAAGCTCCCACTCTGAGCTTGCCCACAGGGTCAAATTTTAATTTGTTTGTCACTGAAAGAAAAGGTGTGGCCTTGGGAGTTTTGACACAGCCCCAAAGTCCTCAGTTCAGTTCAGTCGCTCAGTCATGTCCGACTCTTTGTAACCCCATGAATCGCAGCACACCAGGCCTCCCTGTCCATCACCAACTCCCGGAGTTCACTCAGACTCATGTCCATTGAGTCAGTGATGCCATCCAGCCATCTCATTCTCTGTCGTCCCCTTGTCCTCCTGCCCCCAATCCCTCCCAGCATCAGAGTCTTTTCCAATGCGTCAACTCTTCGCATCAGGTGGCCAAAGTACTGGAGTTTCAGCTTTAGCATCATTCTTTGCAAAAAAATCCCAGGGTTACTCTCTTTCAGAATGGACTGGTTGGATCTCCTTGCAGTCCAAGGGACTCTCGTGAGTCTTCTCCAACACCACAGTTCAAAAGCATCAATTCTTCAGCGCTCAGCCTTCTTCACAGTCCAACTCTCACATCCATACATGACCACAGGAGAAACCATAGCCTTGACTAGACAGACTATATTTGGCAAAGTAATGTCTCTGCTTTTGAATATGCTATCTAGGTTGGTCATAACTTTTCTTCCAAGGAGTAAGCGTCTTTTAATTTCATGGCTGCAATCACCATCTGTAGTGATTTTGGAGCCCAGAAAAATAAAGTCTGACACTGTTTCCACTGTTTCCCCATCTATTTCCCATAAAGTGATGGGACCGGATGCCATGATCTTCGTTTTCTGAATGTTGAGCTTTAAGCCAACTTTTTCTCTCTCCTCTTTCACTTTCACCAAAAGGCTTTTTAGTTCCTCTTCACTTTCTGCCATAAGGGTGGTGTTATCTGCATATCTGAGGTTATTTATATTTCTCCTGGCAATCTTGATTCCAGCTTGTGTTTCTTCCAGTCCAGCATTTCTCATGATGTACTCTGCATAGAAGTTAAATAAGCAGGGTGACAATATACAGCCTTGACGTACTCCTTTTCCTATTTGGAACCAGTCTGTTGTTCCATGTCCAGTTCTAACTGTTGCTTCCTGACCTGCAGACAGGTTTCTCAAGAGACAGATCACCAGCAACCTATTGCTTATCTAAGCAGAGAATTGGATACAATTTCATGTGGGTGGCCACACTGCTTAAGAGTAATTGGGGCAGCAGCTTTATTAGCACTTGAAGCTTTAAAAATAATTAAGGGATGAAACCTTACTATACTGACTTTTCATGATGTGAGTGGAATCTTAAATTCTAAGATTAATATTTGGATGACAGACAGTAGGCTTCTTAAATATCAGTCATTGTTGTTAGAAGAATGATTAACTAAGCTTAAACTTTGTGGAAATTTAAATCCTGCCACTTTCCTTCCTGAGAAGGAAAATGAAACAGCTGATCATGATTGTTCCCAATTCCTAACTTTAAACTATGCAGCTCTGGAAGATCTAACGGGTACCTCATTAAACAATCCTGACATGGAAATATTTACAGATGGCAGTTCTTTTGTTCAGGATGGAAAGCGTAAAGCAAGTTACGCCGTGGTGACTGCTGAACAGGTTTTAGAAGCAAAATCTCTCCCCCAGGGAATCAGTGCTCACTTAGCGGAGCTTGTAGCTCTGACCCAAGCTCTAGAGTTAAGCAAAGGGCAGCAGGTAAATATCTACACTAATTCTAAGTACGCTTATTTGACTTTACATGTTCTTGCTGCAATATGAAAAGAAAGACAGTTTAAAACTGCAACAGGAGAACCTATTAAGCATTTCAGAGAGATCGAGAGACTTTTAACTGCTATATATTGTCCTAAAGAAATAGCTGTTATGCATTGCAAAGGACACAACAGGGATAGGAGTAAAGTAGCCAAAGGTAATCAGCTGGTTGACTGTTAAGCCAGAAAAGCAGCACTTTTTGAAACCCCTTCACTACAGACTCCTTTGATATGACAGGTCTTGTGGAACAGGAAAATCCATAATACACTGAGGGAGAATTAGAAAGATATGAGAAAAGAGGAACAAAGATTACTGATAAAGGATGGTTACAGTCCGAGGATGGACGATTAATAATTCCTGAAAATGCTCAATGGAAAATTCTTAAGGGTTTACACCAGAATTTTCATTTAGGTGCAGTGAGTACTTACCAGATGGCTTCTCATTTGTTTGAAGGTAAAAATGTAATAAATACTTTAAAGAACATTATTAAAAGGTGTGAGGTTTGCCAGAAAAATAACCCAAAGACTGAAAAGCTAGCAAAATCTGGATTACAAAGAAGTGGAAAGTATCCTGGAGAGGACTGGAAATTGATTTTACTCATATGCCAAAAGCTAATGGATATTCTTGCTTACAAGTTTGGGTGTATACTTTTACTGGATGGATTGAGGCTTTTTCCCTGTCATAGTGAACAGGCTAAGGAGGTTATAAAGATTTTAATCCATGAAATTATCCCCAGGTTTGAGCTGCCATGGAGCCTTCAGAATGACAATGGCTCCTCCTTTAAATCTGCTGTAACTCAGGGGGTGTCTAAAGCTCTAAGAATGTAATATCACTTACACTGTTCCTGGAGACCCCAATCCTCAAAAAAGATTGAAAAAGCTAGTGACATTATCAAAAGACATCTGCACAAGTTAACTCAAGAGATGCAAGACATTTGGATTAAAATCCTACCCATAGCTTTAATGAGGGCTTGAACTGTCCCCTTTTGAATGTATTTATGGAAGGCCATTCTTATACACAGACATAGTTATAGACCCTGAAGCCTTGGAATTAACTAGTTATGTAACTCAGCTCTCAGCTTTCCAACAGGCATTAACAGAACTTCAGGAGACGACTTCTGACCCAGCCTCTGAGTCAAGTAAGCCTCTTTTTGAGCAAGGAACCGAGTTCCTCATAAAAACACTGGGGTCTGGGGGCCTATCCCTTGAGTCCCTCTAGGAAGGCCCTTACCAGGTTATTATTCTTCTCTCACAGCTGTCAAAATGCCAGGAATTGATTCGTGGGTACATCACACTCGAGTTAAGAGGTGGCACCCTGACCAGAACTAAGCAACTTCATTTTATGTCTTTACTTTCTATGCTCTGACTTTGTACTTTTCAGATGGGCCAGATAATCTATGTGAGTCTATTTCTGCTGACTCCAAAAATCTTGAGTCTGCCATTTGATCCTCAAGACAATGCCTTGCTGTCCTGGGCTCACTCCTACACTGCATTCCACAATCAGTCTAACTGCTGGGTCTGCATAGCACTCCCCTCTTCATCAGTGGAAGGCTTCCCATGGTGGACATCTCCACTTCAAGGAAAAGACTTTCTCCAAGTTTGCAAATATCTTCAACAACAATTGCATGTGATGCCTCTTCTTAAACTGATGACATCTAACAACCTTAAGATGGACTGATATAACTATGGACATAATGTGACTTTATATTTTGATTTTAACTTGGTTTAATGACTATTTTGCCTTATGTCTGTAACTGTATAATGGAGTTTTCTAACCGTCTAAAAACTTTTAAGTTACAAATGGTTGTCCGAGCTCCTACAAATGCCACAGACTCCTCCAACTATTACTTGGAGCCCCTGGATCAGAGACCCTCAATACGAGGGTTAGGAGAATATGTTACCTCACCAATTTAGGGACAATGCCCCTTATCAGCTCGGAAGCAGTTATGGAATGAACACGACCCCCCTTTCCTTTGGCAACCTAATTCTCCTAAAAGGGGAGTGTGAGAAAGTCATTTACTAGGCAGGTTGATAAGAAGTTTAGGGGTCCCCAAGGGAGTTGATGATGGACAGAGAGGCCTGGCGTGCTGTGATTCATGGAGTCAGACACGACTGAGCGACTGAACTGAACTGACTGAAGGAGAGAGGGGTCTGGAATTCTCAGGGAAGAAGAAAGGGCAAACTTTTTTTTTTTTTTTCCTCTACATTCCTTAGGACTATATAACAATAATGTATCCTGCTTGAGGACAGTCTCTGGAAAAAACCTTCTGGCTAATCCTGTTATCTTAAAATGTAAATTATGGGAGTAGGTCTAGTGAGGTCTTTACAACCTCCAGACATTCTTTTGATTCACTGTAATAGCTAATTAAAGAGAGGGGTACTCTCTGCCCCATTCTGATGCCTATGTCAGAAGCTTTCTCTATCTCCTTTATACTTTAATAAAACTTTATTCCACAAAATCTCTGAATGATCAAGCCTTGTCTCTGGCCCCGGATTGAATTCCTCTCCTCTGGAGACCAAGAATCCCAGCGTCTTTGCATGGTTCAATAACAACCTTTCAAGGGGGGAGGTGGATACAGAAATCCAAGAGTTGAATAATTACTGAAGGGAAAATTTAAATATCAAGCTTCATATATCAATTTCACTCAAGCAAAAAAAATATTTTGTGAACTTGAAGCCAATTCATTTCAGATTACATAATCAGAGGAACAAGAGGAAAAAAGAATGAAGAATGAAGAAAGCCTATGAGACTTTCAGAAACCATCAAGTAAATCAATATATGCATAATAGGAGTACCAGAAGTAAATAAGAAAAAGGATAAAAGTTTATTAAAATAAGCTACTGTAAGATAAAACAATGGCTAAAATAAGAGATAAATAGACATTCATATTCAGATGAACCCCCAAATATGTTAAACCTGAAGAGGTCTATAGAAGACACATTATTATTAAATTGTCAAAAGTCAAAGACAAAGAGAGAATTTTCAAAATAACAGGAGAAAAGTGACTCATCACAAATTTGGGAAAGCCACTAATAGAATATATACATTTTTCTCTGCAAAAATCTTGCAGGCCAGGAAAAAGTGGAATAATCAATCAAAGAACTGCAAGGAAAATAACCACAAAATAAGTATACTGTAAATGACAAAACTGTTCTTCAAAAAGAGGAGAGATAAATATCTTTCTAAAAGAAACAAAGATTGGAGTTTGTCACCATCAGACCTGCTCTACAAGAACTGCTAACAGGAGTTCTTCAAATGGAAATGAATGGTTCTTCAAATTGAAATGAGTACTTCAAAATGAAATGAACATCTGTGGTCAAATATTGACTCCTAGTAGTGGTCCATGGTATGTCAGAGGTGATGACAGGATTCTGCTGTCAGTCAGGGAGTGAAGGTAAGACTTCAGCATTGAGTGAGTTAGCTGGATGAGTTGCCTGACCAGATGTGGGCACTGGAAGAAATTTTCATATTTCAGCAAAATGAAAGAATATAAAGGTATAAGTATACCATTGCAATAAAAATAATAAAATACCTAGGAATAAACCTACCTAAGGAGACAAAGGAGTTGCATACAGAAAACTATAAGATATTAATCAAAGAAATCAAAGACAGCATAAACAGATGGAGGGATATTCCATGGTCCTGGGTTGAAAGGATCCAAACTATGACAATGATTATGCTGCTCCTGCTGCACTACCAAATAAAATCTACAGATTCAATGCAATCCCTATCAAATTACCAATGGCATTTTTCACAGAACTAGAACAAAAAAATTTCACAATTTGAATGGAAACACAAAAGACCCCAAATATCTTGAGAAAGAAGAACAGAGCTGGAGGAATCAACTTAGTTGATTTCAGACTATACTACAAAGAAACAGTCCTCCAGTACCATACTGGAACAAAAACATAAGTATAGACCAATGGAACAAGATTGAAAACTCAGAGATAAACCCACACACCTATAGGAACTTTATCTTTGACAAAGGAGGCAAGAATATACAAAGATAATGTTCCCATAGGTGTGTGGGTTTGTCTCTGGATTTTCCATCTTGTTCCATTGGTCTATAATTCTGTTTTTGTGCCAGTGTCTTGATGACTGTAGCACTGTAGTGTTGTCTGAAATCAGGTAAGTTATGGCAAACCATTCCAGTATTCTTGCCTGGAGAATTCCATGGATAGAGGAGCCTGGTGGACTACAGTTTGTGTGATCGCAAAGAGTCAGCACAAATGAGCAACTAACACTTCTTTACTTTCAATGAGTGGTGCTGGGAGAACTGGATAACTATGTGTAAAAGAATGAAATTAGAACACTTTCTTACACCATACAGAAGGATAAACTCAAAATGGATTAAATACCTAAATGTAAGACCAGAAACTATAAAACTCCTAGAATAAAATATAGGCAGAACAATGTATGACATAAATCAAAGCAAGATCTTTTGTGACTCACCTCCTAGAGAAATGAAAATAGAAACGGAAATAAACAAGTGGGACCTAATTAAATTTTAAAACTTTTGCACAGCAAAAGAAACTATATACAAGGTGAAATGACAACGCTCAGAATGGGAGAAAATAATAGCAAGTGAAACAACTGATGAAAGATTAATTTGCAAAATACACAAGCAGCTCATACAACTGAATACCAGAAAAACAAATAACAAACAACTCAATCAAGAAGTGGGCAAAAAAACTAAACAGATTTCTCTGTAAAAGACATATAGATGGCTAACAAACACATGAAGAGATGCTCAATATCACTCATTATTAGAGAAATGAAAATCAAAATTATAATGAAGTATCACTTCACACTGGTCTGAATGGCTATCTTCAAAACAATCCACAAACAGCAAGTGCTGGAGTCGGTGTGGAGAAAAGGGAGAACTCTTGCACTGCTGATGGGACTGTAAGTTGATACAGCCACTATGGAAGAAGTATGGAGTTTCCTTAAAAAACTGGCAATTAAATAGAAAATGTTATAGGACTTTGCTATGAGTAACAAAAGTTTGAGTGACTTAAACACTGATTTGTCATTTCATTTACCCTGCTAACATTTCTGTGACATATATGGGGGGAAAGTTCATTTGAAATTATAAAGAGAAGTGTATATAGATTTATTACATTTGTGTGATGAATAAAGTAGTATGTACTGAATAACAATCTTACCACTCTCCTGATCCTATAAAGGTTTGTAGCCAGTAGGTCTTGAATATTATCCATAATGTCTTGATCCTGAGGTGCAGGGGATGGGACTGACTTGGCTGTTCCATGACGGCGGCTGAAAAAAATACCTGGATTCATTATAGGCATTCACTATATAAATATATTTTCATAAATGCATTCATCAAAGCTAAAATATCAATATATGCATTACAAAGATGGTCTGAAAGACTAATTGAGGTTGAGATGGAGAGGGAGACTCACTGAAAAGAAGAAATCTGAACTTTAAGTGTAGGAAATTCAGACATTCAGGGACTTTCTACTTATAAGTCAGTTTATCTCAATATCAGGCTAAAAATATTTCAAAGGACAGTTCTGTTTGTGAGTACTAAAATTTTATAATCCATACCCATGTTCACTCTATACACAACCAAACAAGTATGCATAAATTGCTGAAAAATTTTCCTCAAAATGACTTTAATAAAGATATAAATTGAATATCTACTGAAATTTAAGTTAAAGTGCTTATTCACTCATTATTCAAGGAAAACTGAAAATCAACTTAATTATGATAACTGAGGCTAGCCATCAGAATTATGCTGCTTCATAGTAGCATTTCAAATGGCTTTGAGGCTTTTCTTTTATTTCCATTTTAAGTAGTTCAGTAGCATTAAATATATTCACAGCTCTCACAATAATCACCACAATTTATCATCTGAACTTTTTCACCTTTCCCAGCGGACAGCCTGTACCCATTAAACAATAATTCTTGATTCTCACCTTTCTCTAGCTCTGGAAACCACCATTCTACTTTCTGTCTACGAATTTGCCTATTTTAGGTACCCCTGATGGTGTAGAGGGACATGCATTCATCTTCTGTGAGAACTCCAGAATCTCTGCTGAATAATTATGGGCAAGAGATTATTGGACCACACCAAAAAAAGCTACCCTATGTACAAGAGCAAAGGAGAAGCCCCAACAAGACTGTAGAAAGGGCAAAATTGCATTTAGAATAGAACTCCATATTTTCCAGAAACACTTGGAAGGCATAAACAAAACCTTGTGCACACCAGAAACTATAGACCCCATAGAGACTGAGCCAGACCTGCCTTAGAGTGTTTCCGTGTCTCCTGCAGGGGCACAGGTCAGCAGTGGCCTGTCACAGGGACAGGATCTCTGGCTTCAGCAGGCCCGGGAGGCATGGCATAAAGAATAAGTCCTCTGGAGGAAGTCACCATTAGCCTCACCATAGAGCCATTGAGCAGATGGCCCACAAACTTGAAAATAATTATATCAAAGAAGTTCTCTCACTGTTATAAAAGTACTAGGACCCACAACAGATTTCCCAACCTGGGGATCTGACAAAGGGATGAGAAGCCCCAAGGAATTTGTCTTTGGAGGCTAGTGGGATTTGATTACAGAACTTCTACAGCACTGGGGAAACAGACTCTTGGAGGACACAAACAAAACCTTGTTCACATCACGGCCCAGGAGAAAGGAGCAGTGACCTCAGAGACTGAGCATGGCTTGCCTATGAGTGTGCAAAAGTCTCCAGCAGTGGCATGGGTCAACAGAGGCCTGCCGTGGGGTCAGGGGCACTGAATACAACAATGCTGGCATAATTTCTTTGAAGGATGTCACTATTACGGCTACCATAGTTTGGCCGCAGGTCAAACAATAGGAGAGAACACAGCCCTGTCCATGAACAGAAAATTGGATTAAAGACTTACTAAGCATGGTCTCATCCATCAGAACAAGACCCAGATTTCCCCACATCAGTCCATCCCATCGGGAAGCTTCTACAAGCCTCTTATCCTTACCCATCAGAGGGCAGATAGAATGAAAATCACAATCACAGAAAAATAATCAAACTGATCACATGGATCACAGCCTTGTATAGCTCAATGAAATATGAGCCATGTCGTGTAGAGCTACCCAAGACAGACAGGTCACGGTGGAGAATTCTGATAACATGTGGTCCACTGGAGAAGGGAATGGCAAACCACTTCAGTATTCTTACCTTGGGAACCCCATGAACAGTATGAAAAGCCAAAAAGATATGACACTAAGAGATGAACTCCCCAAGTGTGTAGGTGGCCAATTTACTACTGGAAAGCTATGGTGTGTCAAGTAGTCATGTATGGATGTGAGAGCTGGACTAAAAAAAAAGCTGAGTACTGAAAAATTGATGCTTTTGAACTGTGGTGTTAGAGAAGACTCTTGAGAGTCCCTTGGACTAAAAGGAGATCAAACCAGTCAATCCTAAAGGAAATCAATCCTGAATATTCATTGGAAGGACTGATGCTGAGGCTGGAACTTCAATACTTTGGCTACCTGATGTGAAGAACTGACTCATTGGAAAACACCCTGATACTGGGAAAAGTTGAAGGTAGGGTGAAGGGAACAACAGAGGATGAAATAGTTGGATGATATCACCGACTCGGTGGACATGATTTTGAGCAAGCTCTGGGTGTTAGTAATGGGCAAGGAAGCCTGGCATGCCACAATCCATGGGGTTGCAAAGAGTCAGACACGACTGAGTGAATGAACTAAACTGAAGAGTGGAGAAATAACTCCAGAAAGAATGAAAAGATGGAATCAAAGCAAAAACCATCCCAGTTGTGAAGGTGACTGGTGATGGAAGTAAAGTTTTACGTTGTAAAGAACAATATTGCATAGGAAGCTGGAATGTTAGGTCATGAATAAAGATAAATTGGAAGTGGTCAAACATGAGATGGCAAGACTGAACACTGATATTTTAGGAATCAGTGAACTACAGTGGACCAGAATGGGCAAATTTACTTCAGATGACCGTTATATCTACTATTGTGGGCAAGAATCCCTTAGAGGAAATGAAGTAGCCTTCATAGTCAACAAAATATTCTGAGATGCAGTACCCGGTTGCAATCTCAAGAATGATAGAATGATCCGTGCTCATTTCCAGGCAAACAATTCAATATCACCATAATCCAAGATTATGCCCCAACCACTAATGCTAAAAAAGCTTACCAGTCCTATGATGACCTACAAGACCTTCTAGAACTAACACCAAAAAAGGTGTCCTTTTCATCATAGTGGACCGGAATGCAAAAGTAGGACATCAAGAGCTACCTGGAGTAACAGGAAAGTTTGGCCTGGAATACAAAATGAAACAGGTCAAAGGCTAATACGGTTTTGCCAAGAGAACACACTGGTCATAGAAAATACACTCTTCCAACAACAGAAGAGAAGACCTGGACATTACCAGATGGATAATAACAAAATCTTATTGATTATATTCTAACCTTAGATATGCAGATGACACCAACCTTATAGCAGAAATGAAGAAATATTAAGAAGAGATGGCAAGAATACACAGAAGAACTACACAAAATGTTTTTAGTGGCATAGATAACCACGATGGTGAAATCACTCACCTAGAGCCAGACATCCTGGACTGTGAAGTCAAGTGGGTCTTAGAAAGCATCACTACAAACAAAGCTAGTGGAGGTGATGGAATTCCAGTTGAGCTATTTCAAATCCTAAAAGATGATGCTGTTAAACTGCTGCACTCAATATGCCAGCACATTTGGAAAACTCAGCAGTGGCCATAGGACTGGAAAAGGTCAGTTTTCATTTCAATCTCAAAGAAAGGCAATGCCAAAGATTGTTCAAGCTACCACACAATTGTGTTCATCTCACATGCTAGCAAAATAATACTCAAAATTCTCCAAGCTAGTTTTCAACAGTACATGAACCAAAAAATTCCAGATGTTCAAGCTGGATTTACGAAAAGGCAGAGGAACCAGAGATCAAGTTGCCAACATCTAATTGATCATAGAAAAAGCAAGAGAATTCCAGAAAAACATCTATTTCTGTTGTATTGACTATGCCAAAACCTTTCATTGTACTGATAAAAACAAACTGTGGAAAATTCTTAAAGAGATAGGAATAGCAGACTGCCTTACCTGCCTCATGAGAAATCTATGTGGGGTCAAGGATCAATAGTTAGAACTGGACATGAGACAACAGACTGGTTCCAAATTGGGAAAGGAGTACATCAAGACTCTCTATTGTCACCTTGCTTATTTAACTTACATGAAGAATATATCATGTGAAATGCCAGGCTTGGATGAAGCACAAGCTAGAATCAAGATCACTGGGAGGAATGTAAAAGCCTCAGATATGCAAATGACACCATTCTTAAGCCTGAAAGTGAAGAGGAACTTAAGAGACCCTTATTGAAGGTGAAAGAGGAGAGTGAAAATGCTGGTGAAAAACTGAACATTCAAAAAAATAGGGGAAGTGGTCCTAAGATGGCAGAGGAATAGGACAGGGAGACCACTTTCTCCCCCACAAATTCATCAAAAGAACATTTAAACACTGAATAATTTCCACAAAACAAAAGAGGAAGAGATAGGGAATCTACCTGATAAAGAATTTTGAATAATGATAATGAAAATGATCCAAAACCTTGAAATCAAAATGGAATCACAGATAAATAGCCCTGAGACAAGGATTGAGAAGATGCAAGTAAGGTTTAACAAGGATCTAGAAGAAATAAAAAAGAGTCAATATATAATGAATAATGCAATAAATTAGATCAAAAACACTCTGGAGGCAACAAATAGTAGAATAACAGAAGCAGAAGATAGGATTAGTGAAATAGAAGATAGAATGGTAGAAATAAATGAATCAGAGAGGAAAAAAGAAAAACGAATTAAAAGAAATGAGGACAATCTCAGAGACCTCCAGGACAATATGAAACGCTCCAACATTATGATACAAAAGACCAGTTAGACCCAATTGATATTGATAGGACATTTCACCCCAAAACAATGAATTTCACCTTTTTCTCAAGCACACACGGAACCTTCTCCAGGACAGATCACATCCTAGGCCCTACATTTAGCCTTGGTAAATTAAAAAAAAAAAAAAATGAAATCATTCCAAGCATCTTTTCTGACCACAATGCAGTAAGATTAGATCTCAATTACAAGAGAAAAACTATTAAAAACTCCAACATATGGAAGCTGAACAACACGCTGCTGAATAACAAACAAATCACAGAAGCAATCAAAAAAGAAATTAAAATATAAACAGAAATGAATGAAAATGAAAACACAACAACCCAAATCCTGTGGGACACTGAAAAGCAGAACGAAGGGGAAAGTTCATAGCAATACAAGCATACCTCAAGAAACAAGAAAAAAAATAAATAACGTAACTCTACACCTAAAGCAACTAGAAAAGGAAGAAATGAAGAACCCCGGGGTTAGTAGAAGGAAATAGATCTTAAAAATTAGGGCAGAAATAACTGCACAGGAAACAAAAGAGTCCATAGTAAAAATCAACAAAGCCAAAAGCTGGTTCTTTGAAAGGATAAATAAAATTGACAAGCCATTAGCCAGACTCATCAAGAAACAAAGGGAGAAAAATCAAATCAATAAAATTAGAAATGAAAATGGAGAGATCACAACAGACAACACAGAAATACAAAGGATCATAAGAGACTACTATCAGCAATTATATGCCAATAAAATGGACAACGTGGAAGAAATGGACAAATTCTTAGAAAAGTGCAACTTTCCAAAACTAAACCAGGCAGAAATAGAAAATCTTAACAGACCCATCACAAGCATGGAAATTGAAACTGTACCCAGAAATCTTCCAGCAACAAAAGCCCAGGTCCAGATGGCTTCACAGCTGTATTCTGCCAAAAATTGAGAGAAGAGCTAATACCTATCCTAGTCAAACTCTTCCAGAAAATTGCAAAGGAGGCTAAACTTCCAAACTCATTCTATAAGAACACCATCACCTTAATACCAAAATCTGACAAAGATGCCTCAAAAGTCAAGAAACACCTGGAGTAACAGGCAAATTTGGCCTTGAAATGCAGAATGAAGCAGGGCAAAGACTAATAGAGTTTTGCCAAGAAAATGCACTGGTCATAGCAAACACCCTCTTCCAACAACACAAGAGAAGACTCTACACATGGACATCACCAGATGGTCAACACTGAAATCAGATTGATTACATTGTATGCAGCCAAAGATGGAGAAGCTCTATACAGTCAACAAAAACAAGACCGGGGGCTGACTGTGGCTCAGATCATGAACTCCTTATTACCAAATTCAGACTGAAATTGAAGAACGCAGGGAAAACTGCTAGACCATTCAGATATGACCTAAATCAAATCCCTTATGATTACACAGTGGAAGTGAGAAATAGATTTAAAGGCCTAGATCTGATAGATAGAGTGCCTGAAGAACTATG
>SJYT01077491.1:0-60511 GCA_006410635.1 Cephalophus harveyi
GCCCCTCCCCTCCTCTGACCGCGGCCCCCCAGCCCGGGGAAGCCTCGCCCGCGCTCCCCCCGCGCGCGAAACCGCGAGCGGAAATGCGGCGAGACCGCCGCGGCCGCCGCTTCCTTCCCGTTTCGGGACCCGGCTGCGCCCGGGGACCGCAGCTGGGGAACCGGCTCGCTCCCCCGCCCGGCGAAGGCCGAGCTCGCTCACCGCCGCCTGGGGTCGGTCCGGTCCGGCTGGCCACTGCCCAGCCTCCGCCGCGCCCGCAGCTCCCCGGCGCCCCGCTCCACTTCCGGTTCCGCGGCGGGGGCGGGGCCGCATCCGGGTCCCCGAGGCTCCGCCCCCCTGGCACGCCCCGCCCCGCCGGGTCCGCGGAGCCTGCGGCCTCCCTTGTCCACGTGGCGCCGGCAGTGCCCACCGCTGGCGCAGGCGCGAGCTCCGCCCGGTGCCCGCCTGCGGAGCCTGCCTAAAGGTGCTGTTGCTGCTGCTGCTAAGTCGCTGCAGGCGTGTCCGACTCTTAGCGACCCCATGGACTGCAGCCCACCGGGCTCCTCCATCCATGGGATTCTCCAGGCAAGAGTAATGGAGTGGGGTGCCATCGCCTAAAAGTGAGACGACGCTAAAGGGTAAATTTCGGAGCGCCCACTGTGTGCGCGCCAGACTGCTAACATGCACAGTCCTAGGTGGTCGTACTGGATCCATAGCCAGGAGGTAACTGTGACGGCCAGTCACCTTGGAAGAACAGGTGACTGTTCCTCCGTCCATGCGTCCATCCATTACCTATCCGTACATCATCCATCCGTCCATCTTCTCCTTCCATTTTCCGCCAGTCAATCATCCATCCACTCACCCGTCAATCTCTTCCTCCAGAGAAAGCCAGATATGTGTCGGAAGTAGAGGTCAGCAGAATAAACGTGGACTTTGCCCTTAGAGACCTTTCAATCTAGAAGAGAAGTCAGACATTAATCAAATACATATACTAAGGAAATAAGACAGATGCTCTAGAAAATGTCAAGGTTAGATTGGAGAGAAGGTAGGATCCCAACTCTTTCAGCAGATCAGAGGCTTCTTCCAGCGATTAACATTGGAGCTGATATATGAAAGCCAAATAGAAGTAAACAGGAAAAGAAACGGAGAATTTTCCAGGCAAGAAAAGAGTCTCTGCAAAGGCCGTGAGGCAAGAAAAGAATGAGAATGAGAAAAACTTGAAGAGCAGACCTTCAGATCGTTAGATATTTTCAGGAGAAGACTTTCTGAACATAATTTCTTGCATCTTTTCATACCCAGAAAAGCACTAATTTTTTAACAGGCACATCTGTTCCTTGTGACTAGCAAGTCCTCTGCCAAAGTGTGTATTTGACTTCACATACCCACCCTTTACTTAAAATGGTATATATACTGACTTCCCTCCCCACTGTGGAGCAGTTCCTCAGGGATACTTAAAAGGCTGTCTCCTGGGCTTTAGTGCTCACTTTGCCCCAAACTCACAACTCCCCCAATTTTTTTCAATCATGATGACCAAGGAGTTAGCTTGATGCCTGACAGCACACAGCGTTTACTGTCAATGTTGGAAGTGAAAACCCTTGCGTTTTATCTGTCTGGCCTCAATACTTTGGATGCATACCCCGTTCTTTCCTGCTTCTGTGCCTTGCTCAGGAATCCCTTCCTCTTCCCCAATGGCCTTCCTACCTTTTTATGTCCTTACCTTGCTTACTCCTCAACCTCCAGCCCAAAAGCCATCTCTCCAGCATCTCTTCTTGGAACTCACCTTGACATGTCATGGGCATCTCAAAAGAACCAAATTCACAGCCATATTCTCACTCTCCCACTGCAGTCTTGGTGCGTTTTCTCCCCCACCCTCCAACCCTCACCACCATACCTAACACCCCACCCCTCTAAGGCACCACAGAGCACCAAGCTGAGCTCCATGTGTTATACAGCAGCTGCCGTTAACTCTCTAAAAGAAAAAAAAAAATCCATACTTTAGAATGGGACAAAGGGATGATTAGATATTCTTTCAAGAGAACCCTGAAGGCTCTGATAATCATGATTCTTTAGGATATGTGCCTTTAAAATAAAAAATTTTTGCCTAAATTATTCCACTCCTCTATAGAGGCAGATGGAGAAGGAAATGGCAACCCACTCCAGTGTTCTTGCCTGGAGAATCCCAGGGACGGGGGAGCCTGGTGGGCTGCCGTCTATGGGGTCGCACAGAGTCGGACACGATTGAAGTGACTTAGCAGCAGCAGCATAGAGGCAGAAGTTAACCTGTAGAAAACAGACAGCAATGCAAATAATTCTTGTCCACAGAAAGGCCAATTAGCTGTGTCCGGTAAAAATACAACTGACATTGCCCTGTGGATAGACCGGTTTCTGCAAATTCATTTCAGCATTCCCTTCACTTCTCCTTTGAACAAGTTGTAACATCTTAGTGCTTCATTTATTATTAAGTGAAATAAAATTTTTGATATGCTTTCATTTTATATGTGTAGAAAATCATGATTTAATCTTTCAAAAAATTATCCTTTCACCTCTGACATCACCTTCCCCACCCCATACCCCCGTCCATCCTCAAACCTGACAATTTAACTTTATAAATGTATCTTGGGTCTACTCACTTCTCTCCATCTTACTTGCCATCACCAGTTTGCCTGAATTGTCCATCCTAGGCTCCTACCTGGCCCTCTTCCCATTCATTCTCAACCTAGCAGCCCGAGGGATTTCATTACAATACAAACTGTATGATTGCTGCCCCCTGCTTAATCTCGTCCAAGGACTTCCCACTTATTTTATTTTTTTAATATTTACTTATTTGGCTGCTCTGGGTCTTACTTGCTGCATATAGGATCATTGATGTTCACTGCAGTATGCAGGATCTTTTTTTTTTTAATTTCGGCATGTGGAATCTAGTTTCCTGACCAGGGATCGAACTCAGGCCCCCTGCATTGGGAGTGCAGAGTCTCAGCCAGTGGACCACCAGGGAAGTCCCGCCATTTCTTTGAGAAAGAAGACCAAGGTCCTTGCAGAGCCTTCCCGCTTCCTGCGTGGCCTGGCTCCATCTCAGCCCCTGCCCCGCTCTGTCGCCACGCCTCTGCTGCGCTGAACTGCCTTCAGTCCTCCTGGAGCGGGGAACAAAGTGTCTCTTGTTGTACGAATGAGGTTACTTTGGAAAGCACCTAAGGATGGGGCTGGTTGCCAGGACAACCTTCTATGTGATTAGAGAGCTGGAAATTCAGTCTCAACCTTGAGCCCTGGGGAGAGGAGAAGAGAAGGACTGTGGGTTGAATTCATCACCAATGGCCAATGAGTTCATCAATCATGGGTGTGTGATGAGCCCTCCATAAAGACCCACAAGGATGGGTTCTGGGAACTTACGGTTTGGTGAACACATGCAGATTTGGGGAGAGCGGTGCTCAGACAGCATAGGAGCTCTGAACCCTTCCTCACACCTTGCCCTGTGTCTCTCTTCCATCTGGCAGAGTTTATAAAACTCTGCCAGAGTTTTATAAAACTCCTAAGTTTATAACCTTTTTAAATCAACCTGTGATCTAGTAGGTAACATGTTTCCCCGAGTTCTCTGAGCTGTCTGGCAAATTCACCAACCCTAAGGAGGTTATTAGAACCAGACATGGAACAACTGATTGGTTCAAAATTGGGAAAGGAGTACAACAAGGCTGTATGTAGTCACCCGCTTATTTAACTTCTATGCAGAGTACCTCATGCGAAATGCTGAGCTGAATGAATCACAAACTGGAATCAAGATTGCAGGGAGAAATATCAACAACGTCAGAAATGCAGATGATACCACTCTAATGGCAGAAAGCAAAGAGGAACTAAAGAGCCTCTTGATGAGGCTGGACGAGGAGAGTGAAAAAGCTGGCTTAAAATTCAAAATTCAAAAGGCTAAGAGCCCATCACTTCATGGCAAATAGAAGAGGAAAAAGTGGAAACACTGGCAGATTTCCACGGGCTCTAAAATCACTGCAGACAGTGACTATGGCCTTGAAATTAAAAGACACTTGTTCCTTGGAAGGAAAGCTGTGACAAACCTAGACAGCATATTAAAAAGCAGAGACATCACTTTGCTAACAAAGGTCCATCTGGTGAAAGTTATAGATTTTCTAGGAGTTAGGTACAGATCTGAGAGTTTGACCATAAAAATGACTGAGCGCTGAAGAACTGATGCTTTTGAACTGTGGTGCTGGAGAAGACTCTTGAGAGTCCTTTGAACTGCAAGGAGATCAAACCAGTCAATGCTAAAGGAAATCAACCCTGAATATACATTGAAAGGACTGATGCTGGAGCTGAAGCTCCAATACTTTGGCCACCTGATGCGAAGACCTGACTCACTGGAAAAAACCCTGATGCTGGGAAAGACTGAAGGCAGGAGGAGAAGGGGATGACAGAGGGCGAGATTGTTGGGTGCATCATGAACTCAATGGACATGAGTCTGAGCAAGTTCCAGGAATCGGTGAAGGACAGGGAAGCCTGGCGTGCTGCAGTCCATGGGGTCACAAAGAGTCAGAGCGAGCGACTAAACAATAGTCAAGCTGAAGACGCAGAGCTCTTCCCCAAACAGGGATCAGATTCCCCAAAGAGGGATCAGATTCCCCAAACAGGGATCAGATTCCCCAAACAGGGATCAGATTCATGCCTCCAGCAATGGAACCATGTAGTCTTAACCACTGGACCGCCAGGGAAGTCCCCTTGTATGGATTCTAAATACAGCATTAAGGATCCAGCCCTCGCGTTGCCTTGCTACTTCTGGTCTTGGAACCTTGGAACCCGAGACAACGTTGCTGTGAAGAAGTCCAATATAGCCTTCTGGAGTGAAGAGATGCCACAGGATGAGAATCCAGGCCTTCCAGCCAAAAGCCAGTGCCAGCTCTCAGGTCCTTGACTGAGGCCGTCTTGGACTTTCCAGCCCCAGAAGGGCTGTCAGGTAACTGCCATCACATGAGTGGTTTCAGGGGAGACGGGCAGGAGAACCACCCAGACTGCCAGTCCCCCGAATCAAGAGAAACAAGAGATCACTTTTTTTATTGCTGTTTTGGGGTGGATTTTTACAAAGCAACAGATAAGATAGCAGATGGTGATCTTTTAGGGAATTGTGAAATCAATTTTCTGGGGGAGGAAAACAGCATAAAAATGTATATAAGACAGCAGCATAGAAAATATGAGTTCATTTCATACATAGTAGTTCCAATTATCTATCGCTGTGTAATAAGGCATTCCAGAAGTTCATAGTGGAAAACAACCACCATTTTATGCTGAAACTTCATGGTTCGGGCATTTGGAAAGGTCAGGGGAGACTTGTGGCTCAGTGGTAAAGAATCTGCCTGCCAATGCAGGAGATGCAAGAGAGGCAGGTTTGATCCCTGGGTCAGGAAAATCTCCTGGAGGAGGTCATGGCACCCCATTCCAGGACTCCTGCCTGGAGAATCCCACGGACAGAGGAGCCTGGCGGGCTCCAGTCCATGGGGTCGCAAAGAATCAGACGTGACTGAGTAACTGAGGGCACACAGCAGCAACAGGGCATGGCTCTTGACCCACTGAAGCCTCGGCCGGGATGGTTGGCTGTCGCTGGATGAACTGGCTGGGGCCGCGTGTCGGGGGTCTTGGCTCTGACTGCTGGGTGAGCCCCTCATTTCTTCTCCCCGTCATGTCTCCAGGAACAGGAATGTCCAGCTTGGCTTCTTCGCTCCCAACAGGCTGGCAGGACGTCCGGGACTCTCACCCTCCACAGTGCTCCCTGCGGCTAGCTGGGGCTTCCTTACATCGCAGCGGTCCTGGGTAGTTGCTCTTCTGACTTGGTGGCTGGTTTCTGCAAGGCTTCTGCTGACCTTGCCCCAGAGGTCCGTGAACATCCCACCTGCTACATTGTTTTGGTCAACCAGGTAAGTCACAGGCCAGCCCAGGCTTAAGGGGTCGGGGGTGGGGAAGGATTAAGACTCCACCTCTCCGTGAGAGGAGGTAGAATCTGCAGCCTAGCTGGCCTTTTGTCACACACTGTGTTTCTTTCCTTTATCTATTTAGTTATTGGCCACGCCCCAGGATGAACCAAAGAATTATTGCTTTCAAATTGTGGTGCCAGAGAACTCTTGGGAGACCCCTGGACTGCAAGGAGAGCAAACCAGTCGGTCCTAAAGGAAATCAACCTTGAATATTCACTGGCATGCTGCAGTCCATGGGGTCGCAAAGAGTCAGACACGACCGAGCGACTGAACTGATTCATTGGAAGGACAGATGCTGAAGCTGAAGCTCCGGTACATCGGCCACCTGATGCAAAGAGCCGACTCACTGGAAAAAATCCTGTTGCTGGGAAAGATTGACGGCCAAAGGAGAAGGGAGTGGCAGAGAATGAGGTGGTTGGCTAGCGTGACTCAGTGGAAATGAACTGGAGCAAACTCCAGGAGATAGTGAAGGACAGAGGAGCCTGGCACACTGCAGTCCATGGGACCACAAAGAGTCAGACTCGACTTAGCAACTGAGCGACAAATAAGACATGGGGGGTCTTGGTTCCCTGACCAAGGACAGAGCCTGTGTCCCCTGTGTCGGAAGCATGGCCTCTTAAACACTGGACCACCAGGCAAGCCCCACGTACTAAGATGACGTCATTGTTTGTAAGACACGACCTGACTTCATGGGTAAAAAATATGAAATGAACGGTCACAGTAGGATTGATGAAATGTGTGTGTACATGCTGAGCTGTGGTATAAAATGTTTCCCACTGTGGGTTGCAGATAAACCTTTAAAACTGGGCTAACTTACACTCTAAAGTGAGGGCCAAAAGCAATTTCCAGACATCTAGTCCAGACTGAGACAGTTCATCACCTGGAGAGCATCCCCAAAATTTAAAATTCTTGCTATTATAAAACACTTCACACAAATGCAAAAATAGGGTAATATAATAAACCCCCATGAATCTATCACCCATCTTTAACAATTATCCACCCACACAGTCAGTTTTGTTTGATCCGTATCCTGACCTATCCCTGCCTCAAGATTATTGTAAAGCAAACGCCAGGCACTGTATTATTTCATCTGTAAATACCTCGGAATACAGTCTTACCACACGCCTTTGTTTTGTTGTAATCACGGTAATCCACTTGACTTGGCAATAAATAAAATTCTACAGCCTTATTCATGGAAACAGTGAACATGGATTTGATCAACAACTTTGATTTAACTGTGTTGCTAGGTTGGGGGCGTGGGCATAGGAATGCTACAGTTTCCATCTACCATGAAGAGTTGGCAAAAGGCAAAGTTTAAGCTGGTGTAGGGTCTTCACTAGGGGTCTGGAGGGTAAGTCTCCACGATTCCAATGCAGGAGCCCTGGTTAGGGAACTGGGTCCACATGCTGCAACTAAGACCTGGCGCAGTCAAATAAATAATGAGACAAATAAAACTTAAAAAATTAATTTTACTTATTTTGGCTGTGCTAGGCCTTTCTTGCTGCTCATAGGCTTTCTCTGGTTGCAGTGGCTTCCCCTGCTGCGGAGCATAGGCTTTAGGGCTATGCTCGTTACAGCACATGGGCTCAGCAGGCGCGGCTCCCGGGCTCTCAAGCTCAGGCTCAGCAGTTGCGGCTCATGGGCTTAGCTGTCTGTCGGCATGTGGGATCTCCCTGGGCCAGGGACTGAACCAGTGACCCCTGCACTGGCAGGCGGATTCATACCCACTGGACCACCACGGCAACCCCAAATATTTTTTGAAAAATAAAAAAGGAAAATTGTGAATTTGAAAATTGTGACTCAAGAGGCCACGTTAAGCAAAAATTATTTAGGGGTAAGGAAGCAAGCAGAGGAAATAGTTAACCCAGTTGCACATGGACCAGGGAAGCAGAAGTAAGAGAGTGGGGTCATTGGTGTTTTAAGTGACACACATGCCATTACTTTGATTAAATAAGACATTAACAAGCAGAGAAGGTGTTGGAGAATTGACGACTAAGATCTCTTGGGCCCTATAGGTTATGTAATACTACAATCCCTCAGTTACATTGTTTTCATTTTAAAATAACTTTTTTTTTAATGAAATAAAAAAAAACGTCTGTGCCACTGGCTTGTGGAAATCATTTTATTCTATTTTGTATCTGATTTGTTTTCTAACATTTTTGGCTGTGCCACACAGGCGGTGGAACTTTAGCTCCCGGACCAGGGGGTTGAACCCCAGCTTCAGAAGTGAAAGCACAAGAGTCTGAACCCCTGGACCGCCAGGGGAGCCCCCAAATCACTCTATCCAAGGGCAGGTCACCCCGTCTCCCTTTGCAGCGTGTGTTACTCTGCACACTCAAGTTGAAAGATTAACTCTCCTACCAGTCAAACCTGTCGGCATGCAAAGGGTCAGTTTGTTTATGTAGAGCATTTTCCGCGTTCTTCCTGGCTGGTCTCTGCCACACCCAGCATGAGCGAGTGTTCTGGAAGCTCCTTCCCCTTGGGTCCCAGCCCGGCCCCTGCTCTCACCGCGCCCTTCATGGGATGAGTCCCCGTCCCCACCAGAGGCGGTCCCTGGGAGGGGCCAGGCCTACCCTCCCAGGATCTCTAGGGCAGGGTCCCCTCCAGAATTTCACATGGTCGTGGCCCCACAAAGACACTTCGAGGTGCAAGTCTCTGGAACCTGTGGATGTGCGTTAATTTGGAAAAGCGGTTTTGTAGAATGAAGAGAAGGCTCTGGGATTACCGGGGTGGGCCAATGACAAGCTTTCTTATAAGAGACAAAGGATAAGACATGCAGGGGAGAGGCCACGGGAAGACAGATCAGAGAGGAAAGGCTGGAAGAAGAGAGAACAGATTCTCCCCTCGAACCTCCGCCAGGACCGGGCCCTGCTTCCTTCCCCCCTGGGTGTGTGCGCTGCATTGTCGGGCTGCACACAGCGCTGGCCTGGACCACAGGTCTTGAAAAGTTGCCCCGCTGAGGCCAGGACACAAACCAGCAAAGTCACCAGCTACTCATTCTCACCAAGGGTTGAGGCCAAGGACGCGTAAGAGACAATAGGGTTGAGACATTCAGAAATGTATTGAAGGGCGAGTGGGTGGCTAGACAGTAGCTGTGGACCCAAACCTGCCTGCCTGCCAAGATTACAGGGAGGGCGGACCCTTCTTGATACCCTGAAAACCCATCCTGGGGGAAGTGAGGACTTAGTTAGCAAAAGGCAAAGATCAAAAACCAAAACCACAGTGACCTCAAATATGGGCTTCCCTCGTGGCTCAGCGGTAAAGAATCCGCCTGCCAATGCAGGAGAATCAAGTTCCACTCATGTCGTGAAGGTTCACTGGAGAAGGAAACGGCAACCCACTCCAGTATTCTTGCCTGGAGAAGGACAGGGGAGCCTGGCAGGCTACAGTCCATGGGGTCGCAAAGAGTCAGACAAAACTTAGCAATTAAAGAAACAACAGACCTCAAAATGCATGCTGTGAAATGTAGGAAACTTACAGGCAGCACTTAGGAGGATATAGTAGCCAAACACAGCTTTTAACGGTGAGAAGTTTTTTAACAGGACCGCACCTGGGCCGCAGCGTGAGTCCCCTCCCGCCTCCGTGGTGGGGAAGTACTGGGCACTGGCCGTGAGTGGAGCAAACCTGAGATGCATGGCTAACGAGCGTTCTTAGAAACGCGAATCTACAGTAACATCTCCTTATCACTTTCTTTCAGAATTTCTCAATTGACGTATTTTTAAGGCATAACTGGAATCAGTGAATCAAGTTGTAATGAAACACCTGCAGCTCATGAATCATGGATGACTGTTTCCAGAAGCTTTCAGATGCTCAAGGCTTTCCTGGCTCCGGCCAGGCAGAAAGGGAAATGTAAGATGAGAAAGACACTCCATGGTTTTAAATTTCACACTTGTTAACCCTGCATGAAATGTAAATTCTCTAAATTCTTAAAGAGATGGGAATACCAGACCATCTTACCTGCCTCCTGAGAAACTTCTTGTATGTGGGTCAAGGAGCAACAATTAGAACTGGACATGGAAAAACAGAGACTGGTTCAAATTGGGAAAGGAGTGTGACAGGTTGTATATTGTCACCCTGCTTGTTTAACTTATATGCAGAGTACATCATGTGAAATGCTAGGCTGGATGAAGCTCAAGCTGGAGTCAAGATTGCTGGGAGAAATAGCAATAACCTCAGATACGCAGATGACACCACCCTTATGGCAAAAACCAAAGAGGAAGAGCCTCTTGATGAAGGTGAAAGAGGAGAGTGGAAAAGCTGGCTTTACACTCAATTCAAAAAACTAAGATTGTGGCATCTGGTCCCATCACTTCATGGCAAATAGATGAGGAAACCATGCAAATAGTGACAGACTTTATTTTCCTGGGCTCCAAAATCTCTGTAGATGGTGACTGCAGCAATGAAATTAAAAGATACTTGCTCCTTGGAAGAAAAATTATGACAAACATAGGCAGCGTATTAAAAAGCAGAGACATCACTTTGCTGACAAAGGTCCATCTAGTCAAAGCTATGGTTTTTCCAGTAGTCACGTACGGATGTGAGAGTTGGACCACAACAAAGGCTGAGCGCTGAAGAACTGATGCTTTTGAACTGTGGTGCTGGAGAAGACTCTTAAGAGTCCGTTGAACTGCAAGGAGAGCAAACCAGTCAATCCTGAAGGAGATCAACCCTGAATATTCATTGGTAGGACCGATGCTGAAGCTGAAGCTCCAATACTTTGGCCACCTGATAAGACCTGACTCATTGCAAAAGACCCTGATGCTGGGAAAGACTGAGGGCAGGTGGAAATAGGGGCGACAGGATGAGATGGTTGGATGGCATCACTGATTCAATAGACATGAGTCTGAGCAAACTCCAGGAGATAGTGAAGGACAGGGAAGCCTGGAATGCTGCAGTCCATGGGTGGCAGAGTTGGACATGACTGAGCGACTGAACTGAAACCTGTGTGTGTGCTAACTTGCTTCAATTGTGTCCGACTCTTTGTGACCTGGGGACTGTAGCCCACTAGATCTTCTATCCATGGGATTCTCCAGGCAAGAATACTGGAGTGGGTTGCCATGCCCTCCTCCAGGGCATCTTCTCGACCCAAGGATCAAACCCACGTGTCTCGTTATCTCCTGCATTGGCAGGCAGGATCTTTACCGTTAGCGCCACCTGGAAAGCCCCTGCGAACCCTGAGAACTAGGAAATGCAGAAAATAAGGGCTGCTCTAAGTTAAACTGGAAGATCAGCAAGCACAGCTTGTAAAGAGGGAAACACACGGATGACCGACCACAGGGCCGGCAGAAACAGCAGGGATGTGTTCATCTGTGCCATTCAGAAGGGGAGCCCGTCAGCCCTTGGAGGGACAGTTGGAACCAGAATGAAAACCAAGACCACGGTCAGCAGTGCCCACGCACATGGCCAAGTGGGGTGGTCTCACTCACCGAGCTTCCTGTGGCCTCAGAGCTGCTGGCGGTAACCTGAGTGCCAGGCTGGGCAACGTCCCAGGTGAGCCAAGGCATCCCTGCTCTTCTTCCAGTGCTGCTGCGGGGCCCTCGGCGGGCGGGCACCCTCATCCCCTGCCCTGCCACCCACTAGGGCCCAGCGGTCCCCCTGGGATCCTTTCAGCCCTTGAGCTTGGGTGTTCCCCCTCTGCCACGTCGGACTAGGACACGACTCAGGACTTGGCTGGAGATGTCAAGGAGACTGAATCTGGAAGGACACAGCCCTGGGGCCCTTGAGTGACCACATGTAAAGAGCAGGAGAGCAAAGCCCGCTCGGGGAGGAAGCAGAGCAGGGAACGTGCCCACGGCCTCCACTGCCTCCTGCGCAAGTGCCTCTTCTTTGCCTCTCGGCCTGAAACAGACCCCAGCTGCTGTGGCTCCGCAGGGGATTCCTAAAAATGCATCTCCTGCAAGAGCTACTGTTCCTGCTGCTCTGGGGCTGCGTGAGTGGCTCGGGAGCTTCAGACAACTGGGGCTGCCACAGCTTATGCTGTTGCGGGGGGCCTGATGCTGGGGAGGGGCTGATGCTGGACTCGAGTCTGATGCTGTCATAGGGTCTGATGCTGGGGGAGGGTCTGACGTTGGGGGGAAGGTCTGATGCTGGACGAGGGCTGGATGCTGGGGGAGGGCCTGATGCTGGGGGGAAGGTCTGATGATGGTGGGAGATTATAAATCTCTATGAGAAATCTTTTTTCATACTTTCCTGACCACCTTGCTATGCTCTTTTTAACTGAAGGATAATTGCTTTACAATATTGGCTTGATTTCTGCCATATATCAACATGAATTAGCCATAGGTGTACGTGTCCCCTCCCTCTTGAATCTCCCCCCACCTCCCCTTGCTACATTCTTGTTTCTATGGATGTATGAATAATAAAACTGTTGACTAACATAAAAAGCTCCCACACACAAGCGTGCACACGCACACTCCCTAGTGCATCACGCGTGCCCCCCCCCGCCCTGGGACCCACGGTGAGCCTTCACGCCTGCACTCTGTCCCCACGCTCGGCCTGCTGCCCGCGCCTCAGCAGCAGAGGGGCCCTGTCCCCGCAGATGCTGAAGTGATGGAGCCTCTTGTCTCTGGAGCCAGGGGCATCAACACCCCGTCGGTCATCCTTTGGGGACACCTATGCTTCCGTCTTCGAGCCTTTCCATTCTCTCCATCCGTTTCTCTTAACAGAATGCCCGTGTGATGACACGGGCTCCCATTACCAGCTCTGGTCTGTTCTCAGTGAGAATACAGCTTACCCTCGGCACTCCTGATTGGCAGTGGGAAATTTTGCTTCAGTACTTTATTGAAAGAAAGCAATAAATAATACTGTGATAAAAATAGTTCAAAAGTAGACTGTACATACTTTGTTACATATTCAGGAAGTTCACAAAAGATTAATAGAAAAACAGAACGGTAACAATGAATTATACAAGTAAATTAAAGGAGGGACCCACATGGAAAGAGAGACGCTGTCTCTGTCTACCGAGATATCAGCTGCATAATAAATAACGCACCATGATCTGAACGTATCTCTTGCTGGCTTTTTTAATGTGCCGCTGAAAAAGTAAAAGTTACATTTGCTACTTATACAATCCAAAATGGCTATGTCATCAAAATCTAAAAATGTACGCCTAGGTCCATTCTTTAAACGTGTTTACAAACAGATGTAAAAAGATGATTCACATAAGAAAAATAAGGCCTTTGTCAGAGCTGCACCACGCTGTCTGTCGGGGGTGGGGCGGCTTCACGTCCCGCGCACCAGCTCTGCAGTGGGTGCAGGGCGTCACGATTGGTCCTCAAGGGTAGGCGCCCTTGACCCTGCCTCCCAGGAGGCCAGGGAGGGCGGGCACAGCGGGCTGTGGGTGCCCAGGCCCCACCCCCCGCCACCCCCGCCAAGTCTGTCTTCCCCAGCTCGTGGCTTCTGCCAGTCACCGAAGACGAGGGATCTGGGTCCATGGAGACTAGGTTACGGGAGAGATTTTCATAGTTTTCTTCTAGTCATCCTTTCAGCCCAAATTTGATTAGAAGCTCACATTTAACACCCAGTACTTTTAAATCTCTTCACACTGCAGAGAAAAAGCATTTCTTGCTAGAAAAAGTACAGTTTAGGTCAGTCGTTAAAATACAACAATTGGTTGAAATTAAGTTCGCTCATTTCAGAGTGATTGTTGGAGAGCTCAGTTACATTCTGGAAGGATAAAGCACACCGTGTCATGATGATTTTACAATCGCAGTAAAACCCCTTCTCTCATGGTTTATCATTTAAAAATTAAACAAGAATAATTACAATAAATGCATCATTTACAAAAGCCCTATATTTGTTCATAGGATTTATACATACAAGCATTACAGTACATTCATTTGAAAGACTAAAATCAGGTATCAGAACATGAATTGATCTGAAAGGATATTTATAGCCTGGATATACAAGAAAAAGTAAGTAACTATATAAATGAAGTCATAAGTTTACATAAATATAAGAAACATTAAATTCTAAAATATTTTCTCTATGGTATTCATGAATTTTTTCACTAATTAAAAACTCTGTAATAAAATATCTTCGGGTCCATATAACAAGTATGAACAGATTAAAGATTCCATCGAGTTCAAAACGTAGTCTCTGTCGTGTCCTGGACGCTGTATGCTCATCTGTAGAAGTAGTGCGGGTACACTGGAGACAGACACACGGGCGAGTCAGGCCTGGGGCGGCTGGTGCCCGAGCCCCTGCCCCTCTAGACGCCCCCACCCCACCCCATTCTGGGATTAGGGGCTTTGAGAATTCAGAAAAATATGGAGGACCAAGCAGATCAAGGAGAGAACTCTGTGGCTGACTTTATTCTGACATATAGCTAAAAGCTGCTGCTAAAACAAACTAAACCCCAATCAAGCTTTCTAGCTGAGATGTGAACAGGACAGAGCAGACAGCCTCCTGCCCTCAGAGCGGCTCGAGCAGGGCTGGGCCCCCGGGTCGGACCCACCAGAGGACCACCCAGAGCAGCACCTGCGAGGGAGGTGGCCCTCAGCGGCGGCCGAGCCCCAGATGCCGGTGCCCTTCCGTCCCTGCGGAGGGAGAGGCCCAGGGCAGGGCAGCCTCGCGAACCCCGACGCTCCGGGTTCCCTCCAAGAGCGTGCACGCGGGGCAGGGCCAGCAGCACTGCGGCGGCAGCTGCGCGCCGCGGTCACGTCCTCTGCTGCTGAGGGCTCTCCTGGGCCCGACCTCCGGAGACCCGCGGACCCTCCACTGCCAGGGCGAGGCCTCTGCGCCCCTGCGGGCCGGGCCGCCCTGTACTCACCCCGAAGCTCAGCAGGAGTAAGTCCTGACTGTGGCGGAATCCAGCCTCTGCGTTCCCGCCACGCTGCCTGGTCCCACGAGCACGGGAGGAAGCGTGCAAACACAGCGTGCGGTTAGCCGTGGAACATCACACGGGGCACGAGGACACACACACACACACCCACAGCAGCGCCCACTCCTACGAGGGTCTGGGGAAACTTCTAGAGGGTGGGCGAGCCGGGGAGAGTGAGCCTGGAGCCCCGCGCTCTGCTGTCCTGCGGGCCGGGCTGCTCTCCCCAGGCGGCCTCAGGGAGGGCGGAGGATGGGGCTGAACTAAGAAAGCGGAAACTCAGCCTCAGCCGCCTCGGAAATGGCACCACTGACATCGGGTCAGTCCCAACCCCAGCTCCAAGTTGAATAAGAAACTGCCATAACCCTCTAGCAGAAACCCGCTGCTCCCAATTCAACGTTTTTCCGTCCTCCCCTGAGCCCAGCAGGAGCACATCTGGTGAGTCTTTGGCCAGGACTCCAGAGAGGGCGAAGACTGGGGGCGGCCGACGGCGCAGCTCACGGTCGGGACGCTCCTGAGTCTAAGAGCCCCAGAGGCCTGCTGCGCTGCAACCGCAAAGCCACGGAAACCACCCGGGGCCACAGTTTAGGCCCCGCCTATCCCACGAGGTGTGTAAAAGGTCATCTCCCATAGACCACACTCCCAACAACTCTTTCTAGGATTGTTTTCAGTTTATCTAAACTCTGATGCCAACGCCACTGCGTGCACCTGACAGGGAAATGCTGGATTTATAATGAGAATGGAAAATAAAAAAGCCAGCACTGACGACTCTTCAATCGACTGAAAGCTAAGCTACAGTTAAGATTTGTAAAAAGGAGCTGCATGCTCCTTGGGAGAAAAATGATGTTTAGGAAAGGAGAGAGTCACCACGTCTCCCCCACTCCTGGTTAAGCGTATTATTGAGTTCTGGCAGAGACGATGCCGCTTCCCTGTAAGCCCGCTCGCCGAGTGTCCAGCTTAGCACAGGCTTTACCTAACTGTACTTTGCTCTGTGGGAGCAAGTGAGAGCAAAGCTTACAAATCTACTCACGGGAAGGGCTACTAACAGGAAGAAACGGCACCACAGAGACCCTCCAGGCCCGCTCCCACGGGGTGAGCGCACACTCCCTCTGGGAGCCCAGTGTGGCGGGCACAGGCAGCCGGGGAGGAAGGAGCCCCTGAGTCGCCCCGTCACCAACGGGACACTTGGCGGGGGGGGGCGTGCACAAGGCGTCTCCTGAGCCACAGGGCCTGGCCCGGCCCCAGCTGGCCGGCCGTCCACCTTGCGGCCCGGAGCACCCGGCCTGAACTAGCGGCGCTCTCCGGCAGAGGCTGTCAGAGGCAAGGCCAGAGCTGGGTTTGAGAGCACAGCTGCCTGGCCGTGCAGTCACAGCCCGGCCGAACTCGGGGGAGGGCCTCTGTGGGCCTCACCTGCCTCTGCCCCCTCGACTGACAGTGTGCCAAGGACCGACGGCGGCGGGGACGGGGGAGGGCGGGAAGGCGGACGCTGCCGTCACTCAGGGTCAGGAGATGTGTATAAGAGACAGGCCGTCACTCAGGGTAGACTCGGCCATCCTCCCAGCGAGGCGAGCTGCTGAGGGGTGACTGGCGTGGCCTGAGGGCGACCCTACTGTTTTACGGAAGAGCTCTTGAGCGCTGCCGGCCACACACGCATCTCTACAAGCACGGGTGTCAATCTAATGCTCTGAGAACACACACGAGTCTCAGTTTTATTAGTTGGAAGAATATGCTAATATTCAATCAGACAAGAACTTGGGGAAGTAAAAAAAAAAGCATGACCGTTAAACGTTTCTAAACAGATGTTAGGATTCACTGGCGAACACAGACCCTCAGGCATGCACTGAGGAGCCCTGTAACCTGGGCAGGAGGCCCTGCCAGCTCGCCAGCACTCTGGCCCAGGCCACGCCCGCCACCCCACCAGCCACCTACCGTCCGGCTGCACCTTCCGGGGCTGCACCGAGGGCGAGGACAGAGAGGACGGGACCCGGAAGTTCGCGGGCAGCGTCTCCGCGGACCCGGCAGCTAAGCCACGGACATCCTTTGGCCTGAATTTTTTCCTCCAAGAAGGTGCTCTCCTAAAGCTTTTATCATCATCCTGGGAAATTACAGGACAAAAAACAAGACAGATTTTAAAACAAAGGACAAAGAAAACGCCACCAGCCCTTTAAAATGGCCGAGTTTGCTACTGCACTTTTGTCCACGTGTATTTGACCCCGTTTGTGATGACCGTGTGTGACTGATTTGTCCAAACTGGGAACAGCGGAGTGTGGCACAGGGTGGGGTAACACGTGTGCCAGGACACTGATTGGACTGCCCTGGCCGCCCGGGTGGACGCTCCTCCTGACAGTTAGCAGGTTTCACTGCTCATCTTGGAGAAATCGCCTCTTGCTATATAATGCAACATGCTGTCATTTGCCATGGAAACAGTTTCAAGCTGTAACCAGTTCTGTCTCACGCTGGGACAGGCCAATGGATGCGTCTTCAGGTGTCCAATTCTCCTTGTCAAGCTCAAGTCTCCTTAAGGTCCAATGAAGAGAAGAACTATAGTGTGCGAGTGAACAAGGCATGGATGTGCGTAAGGGGAAATTAATGTTCTGTGTGTTTTCAATACACTTATGAAACAGCCCCCTAGCACACGGGCCCTGGAGTAGGGTAAGGCCATCCAGTTGTTCACATACATCACTCCTAAGTGAAAACCAATGTTTTAATATAAAAAATATTTTTGACGGGTACTGAAACTTAAATAGCAAAAAAAAAAAAACCAACCCCAAAACAAAAACTAACCCCACCTATATCTTCCTGAAGACACGAGTCTTCTAATGACTCATTTGTTAATAAATTTTTAAGAGCAAAGCTTAACTTGTAAAGTTAGTTTATCTCTACATTTAGAAGAGATACCATGACTACATGGCTCATACAAGTATAACAAAATAATTTACATTAAGGCAACTTGAAAAATCATTAAGCTGAAAACTTACTTCATCGAACCTTCTGTCGGTTCCCATGACCAAGAGGTTGTTAAACTCTCTTTCCAAGACAGCACGAGCCTGAAATTATAAAGAAACAGCACCCTAAAACTTTCCACAATCTCATTTGAATATCAGCACATCACAATTGTTTTTTAAACCAAGACTTAAACAAAAAATTCAACTGTGATATTGTTTGAATTCAGGGGTTTAACGTGGTGTTGAGAAGAGGGAGCTGTGGGCTCTTGGAAATTACACACCAAGTGTGCCCGGTGGGCTGGTGCTGGTGGAGAGATCACGGTACTGACACAAGATATACAGCCTTTGGGAGAAGAACTAAAAAGTCCCCTCATTCTCAAATGAGCCCACGAGTCAAAAAGAACCACACAAGGCAATTACCCCCAGAAGGAAAATTAATAAAACCTTCATCTGGCACACAAAGAGGACATCTCTTTCCACGAAAGAACTGAGTACATGTCACTCTTACGGCACACTGCCTCAAATCAAAATTCCCCTTATTTTATGAAAGACTCTCGTGCTTCCAACAGAGAATGAAAAGTAGACAGGCACGAACATGGAGGCACGAAGCATCTCTGACTGTGGACATCCCGAGAGGGACTTGGGGAGCAACGAGGGCACCAGCTGTCTGAGGGGCCAGGTTTGGTCTCCGTCCAGGGAGCCAGCTGAGCATCTGCGTCGGGAGATGGCCAGCTCGCTGGGCCCGAGCCTGGCTGGTCGCACCTGTGTGTTCTGCGTGGGGATCTGTAACAAGAGGGCCAGCGCGTTGAAGTCAAACGTCTCGTCCAAGGCCAGCAGCGCGCCGTGCACGCCGCTCTCGACGAGGTTGTTCGCGTATTCCTTGAGGCCAATGGAGAGGATCCAGCGGATCACTCGGTCGTTGCTCCAAACCAGCACGTCTGCAGGGGATGACAGTTTGGAAAGGAGCCTCAGAAAGCTGTGTTCCCCTTGTGCAGCTGCAGGGAAGGAGTCTTACGTGATGCTGACCCTCAGCTCCCGACAAAAGCCTGGACCGCCCAAGGGCCGGGGCACACAGCTTGGCAGGCAGCCAACCTGCTGCGCTCAGACACGGATGTCCCGGCCCCTCTCCATCCTGATGGAGACTGTTCTACCAGAACTCATTCTTCAAGCGAGTCCAAGAGAGATGAAGCGATTACGTGCATTCCCAGGGAACAGAGAATGAGGCTCCAGGGATCAGAAAGGACAGGACACCCAAGAACGTGCGTGAGCACCGGGCACGAATATGTTTCAGACAGACTTGAGTGTCTGTTTCTTTTTTCATTTTTGAGTGTTTGTTGAGGTACTTTTTTCACATCACAAAAAGGACTCAGTACCATATCTGGACACCTTGCTCAACTCAACATAAACCTCTCATTTATAATCTTGAAGCTTTTTTTAAGTCATTTTTGTTGTCTCATTTTAAGAAGAGAGAAACGTAAAGACATTGTCCAGCACATTAGAGGGATTTGTGTGTGGGGAGAAGATCTTAGTTAAGTCAAGTAATAAGTTACAAAATTTACTCTAGCAGACTGCTAAAAATAGCTGCTCTGTACAACTATATCCAGCTGATAACCAATGACTTTCAAAGACAGTGTATGCCAAGTGGAAAAAGGTTTAAAATGCATTCAGAGATACAGCTCTCAGTTCTAACGCCCTTGTCTGGGTAAAGGGACAGATACTATAAAGGTTGGCTTCTGGTTTTCTTGTGATTCAAATGAACTCAGTCACGTGGGCCATCTCTCCAAACATATTTTTATCTTTCTTAGTAAAAACCGGAGATGAAAGCAACTTCAGGGCTATAGCAAAGATTAAGTGAAGGAGCCTGTGAGGGTGCCTGGACTCTTCGGTCAGTCTTGCTACTGTCAGTGATCTTTTGTCACTGATCTTGCCTTCTGGGAGGCCCTACACTGAGCTTAATGGCTAATATGCTTCTTGAAACTTTAGTTTATTTACTTTTGGCTGTGATGGGTCTTTTGCTGTGTGCAGACTTCCTCCAGTTATCAAGGACGGGCTGTGCATTGGTGGTTTCTCTTGTGTGGAGCCCAGCCTCAAGGGCATGAGGGCTTGTCTGCCTCACGGCCTGTGGGATTCTCCCAGACCAGGGACTGAACTGATGTCCCCTGCATTAGCAGGCAGATGATTCTAACCCACTGGATCACCAGGCAAGTCCCACAGCTAACACCTTATTTAACTCCATTGTACTCAGGCACTTAGAAGCACCCCCCAGGGCAAGCCTGCAAGGACAGCCCGCAGCCCCTCCCCACCTGCGGGGCAACTGAAATGCCTCCGCCCCACCCCTCCCCAGCCGGGAAGCTCCCATCCAGCTTCAAGGCTACTCCCTCCAGCCTGGGGACAGAACCAGGCTGCCTCATCCTTTGACAAGAGGCCAGAGCAGTGTTCTTCACACTTAACTGCGCGCACGGCAGGTCTTGCTCTTCTCGGCTCTGGAGTTGTCTGCAGCGTGCAGCAGCATCTGCGAGTAGAACAGGGCACGTGGCCCAGCAACAGGGGAATCTCTAGGGTCGCGGGGAGATGCTCTCACCTCGAGACACACAACCTGCAGACCGATGTGAGCCCAAGGACAGAGCGCAAGTTCTCCGGGCAAAGAGGACGATCTCAAACACACTCCCTTCCACCCCCACCTCCTCTGTAATGATGCGAGGTGTGTTTCCTCCATGGAAAGCCATTTCCTGAATTTTTCTTTCAAACAAGAAATCACTGAGGCTGCTTATACACTGGGAAGGAAGAAATAAGACTGTACTAGCCTTTCAGTTCATTCTGGCTCTCTTCTCTTTTTCGTTCCAGTTCCTTTCGGTCATAATTCAACCTACGCAGGCACATAATTCCACACTGGAAACTGTTTCTGTTTCCAAGAGAAAAAAGAAAGAATTTAGACCTGGCCACAGGCAAACATCTCTCCGCCAACTAGTGAGAACGACGCAGCACCCGACCTGTGAAAACTGTCAACCATTTTCAGCTGCCCACGGAGGTCTTTCTTGGTCAAGTGGTCCAGCATCCGCGCGTCCACAAGGCACTCCATGAAATAGCTGCGGTACTGCGGGAGCCCCAGGCTGGGCAGCCACTCGTTGCCGATCCACTCGTGGTTCATGTCCCCGTACGCGAGGGTCTGCTTTCAATAATTAAGGACGGTCAATTCAGGGAAAAAACCCATGGAAGCAGTCACAAGGGCCATTTAAATCATCTTTAAAATGGATTTTTAACCAATTACATATTCTCAAAGGCTAAGGTAAAGACAACATTATTGCTCATGACTTCAAAATAATTTGGTCTTTTATTTGCTACCTTTTAAATTTGCTGGCAAAACTTTATACAAAGAAATTATACCACTAAAAGTCTATGACTCATCTGTGTTGCTAAATTTAACCTATCTACCAAACCATGATAAAACGGTAACTGACTACACATTAACTTTCTGAAATAGCTTTTATATATGATAATAATATATCAACAAAGAATAGCCACGACTCATGAACAAGTTTGAACAATCAACCTAACTCTACTCACTAAAAGTTATCTCTGGCTGGCTTTAATTTTATTTTCAACATTTTGTTTTCTAAATTTCTTTAGCAAAACATCTGCTAATTTCAAAGTCAGTTAAGTGAATTAAAAAACAGGTTTAAAAAAAAAGAGATAAGGAAAACAATAACTAAATGGACTGAAAGAAGAAATAGACAAACCCACAGTTAGAGGCAGGGACCTCAATCTTCCTCTGAATTACTCAGTAACTGTTGAACAAGGAAGCCAAAACAGACAACCAACCAAGGTCAGGAAGGATACAGAAGCCTTTAAACAATTCTCCAGGCAAGAATACTGGAGTGGGTGCCATGTCCTTCTCCAGGGGATCTTCCCAACCCAGGGACCAAATCCCGGTCTCCTGCATTGCCATCTGAGCCACCAGGGAATCCCTCTTAAACAGTACTGTCAACCAACTTGACCTAACTGACATTTTAGAGAACTCTCCCTCCAACAGCAGCACGATAATATTCTTTTCAAGGGGATATGGAACCCTCTTCAAAAGACAGACAAATCTCTGCATACTTAAAGACACTAAAACCATACAAAGTATGTTTTCTGATCTCAACAGAATCAAATTAGAAACTAAAAAACCCCTGATATCCAGGAATCTCCCAAACATCAGGAAATTAGCATATTTCTAAATAATTCATGTGTCAAAGAAGAAATCGCAAGTGAAATGGGAAATACTTTGAAGTGAGTAAAAGTGGATATACAGGATACTAAAAAGCTACAGGACATGGCTAAATCGGTACCTGGAGGGAACCTGATAATAGTAAATACTGACACAAATGAAGAGAGATTGTGAATCCATAATCTAAGACTCTATCTTAAACAACTTATAGAAAAACAAATGAAATCAACAGCAAGCAGAAAGAAGAAAACGAAAGAGCAAACATCAGTGAAACAGAAACCAGAGAAACGAACGGAAGAACTAGGATCAGGTTCTTCATAAATATCAATAAAAATGAATAAGCAGAGTGATCAGGAAAAAAAAGGGAAGACGTAAACTACCAACATCAAGAATGAAAGAGGGGACATCGGTACAGACACTAGGTGCCGAGAGCGCAGGGAGGCAGCTTGAGGCCCCGTGGATAAAGCGCCCTGCTGGCCTGAAAGACCCAACCTGTGGCAGCCACGGAGCCAGAAGCAGATAACCGGAATCTATTAAAGCGCAAATTTCAGGTCAGGAATCTTACCTGTCCACACGAGCAAAATCTCCACCCTAAGCGACTTTACTAGTGAATCCTAACAAGCGTTTATGAAGAAAATGTTCGTGATACACAAACTATTCCAAAATAGTGAAGGAAAAAACACCTAACTCATTCTGAGGCCAGAATTCTCTCGATACCCAAAACCAGACAAACATGTTACAAGAATATCAATATCCCTCATAGACACAGATGCAAAATTCCTTAATGACACAGCAGGAAATCAGTAATCAATTAAAAGTACAAGGTATCATGACAAGCAGGGTTTATCCCAAGAACATAAGGTTGGGCCAACATCTGAAAAAAATCAGTGAAATTCACCAAATCAATGCGCTGAAAAGAAAAACCACAGGATCACCTCAAAAGATAGAGAAAAGGCCTCTGAGAATATTCATCACTGATATACGGAAATCTTAGCAATCCCGGCATGGAAGACAACGGCCTCAACCTCATAAACGCCATCTACAAGAAAGGGAGAGCCGACATCACAGGGTGCCTTCTCCCGAAGATCAGGAACAAAGCAAGGATGTCTGCTCTCGTGGGTTTTATTCAACTCTGTACTGGAACTCCTAGCCACTGTAACAAGACGAGAAAAAAAGAGATCGAAATCATATGAATTGAAAAAGCAACACAACTCTATTTGCTGATGACCTGATGATTAACATGGAAAATGAATTGACAAAACAGTTACAAGCATGAGAGGGAGTTCAGAAAAGTTGCAGGATTCGAGGTCAACATATAAAAATGCACTGTACTTCTAAATACTACAAATAAACCGGAAATTGAAATTGTGAAGACTACCCTCTATTATAATGTCATCAGAACCTATGAACTCCTCAGGGATAGATCTAATGGAATATGTGCAGGATCTGCACAGTAAAAATAAACACGTGACACGCATACGCACACACGCCAGAGAAGGGACCGGATGCTCTTCAGCCCACGGAGACTAAGGCACGCTCCGAGGAATTCTGTACATTACGGACTCCTCGGAAATAATACCTCGACTACCACCATGTTCTGTTTCAAAAATACGGCCTCTGGTCTACTATTTACACCAACGAAGCTAGAAGGAATCAAACTCCAGAAAGAACTCTCGAGTTCTAACAGGAAAAAAAAAAACAACTTTCTAATAGAAAATAAATTTCTATAAATAATCATGAGTGGAAATAAAACATGAAACATTTTTAGACATCATCACAGTATCATGTGCTTTCACTCTTTCAGTTACAACTCTCATCTCATAAGCCTGACATTTATAGCATGAATATCTGGTATTATTTTCCTACTCGCTGATTACGTATTTTTAAATAGATACAAAATGCAAAGACATTTCTAAGTAGAGACTTCCATGGAAGCAGAAGCCTCCTTATTTTTGTTCACTCATTATATACTCTATTCATATACAGAGTATATAATGGTCGATAATACAAGTTTAGTGGCCGATAGTATAAGTTCTGGGAGGGTCAGGCCCAGTCCCAGGGAGACCCCCATCTCCTGGGCTGTCATCCCAGCCTGGGGGAAGAAAGCACATGGCAGGGCTCTCCAATGATCAGAGGACATCTGGGGCAGAAGAGGCTCTGCAGGGCCTATTTCTCCATCACTGAAACGGTCACAAACGCAAGTCAGTTTTCTGAACTCTGAGCAAGGTGAGAGTGATGGGGGCCTGGATCCTGCTCAACCCAGCACCCCCTGTGGGAAGCAGTCCTGTGCAGACACCTGGGAGATGCTACTGGCTAAATGAAGACATCGGAGGCTCTGACCACACCTTGATGCCTTCTTCCTGAGAGCCCGAGGCCGCCTCCAACCTCCCCTTGGCTGAGGAGCAGGCCCCTGTGCGCCAGCACGGGGGAGACGCGCGCCGCACCCTCTGCCCGTGACGGCCGCACAGAAAGCGGCCCTTGCTTCCGCTGAAGACCCGAACTTCCCAATTCTGGCGTTGTTGGCATGGCTCATCCTTGTCTGTATTTCCATTTAAAAGCAAACGCTCAGCTTAATTTATATGTCAGTTTAACTCCCACGATGCAGGCAAAGTTCAGCCTCTTAGTGTAAAATATGCTGATATTTAAGAAACTGTGAAATGCGCTCTTTTAAATTCACTGACGGTCATTACTGACTGGGTTAAATAATTAATGAGGACATTCATCTGGAGCAGTGGCACAGAATACCTAAGTCAAGGGGTGAGGGAGTTCACAGAATCACATTGTAAAACTTTCCTCTTCTGTTAAAAGTGACATAATTGACTTTACTTCAGAAGCCCAAATAGAGGGAAATGGGTGTTTCAACTGTCAACTTGTAGTCAGGAAAACTGATTCAGAATGCCTTTGGTTTTTTGGTTACACAGGTGTCTTTTCAGGGCCCATACACAGCATGGTCGCTAGTGAGCCCCTCAGGGAAACTCCCGCCCATCCCTGGGAGACTCTGAATTGTCATATGTCACAGAACAAAGTCACTGTTTTTAATCAAACTGTCTCAAAGCAAGGTTGCAAAACAGTTGTGACCGAGTTTTTGCTTTTGAGTTCAACCAGGGACCTAAACATTCAGCATGTGCATGAGGCAGGAGTGGGCTCAACTTCTGAGAATTCCGTCAGCAGGAAGGACTCTGGAACACGCGGGATTAGGACGGTCCACAGTAAATACCACAGAGCAGAGTCTCTATGGCAACTCTCGAGTTGGAAATTTATTAAAACACGATTTTCTCATTAACTGATCTCCTAACTAACCCTACCTGACCAGGGACTGATGAAATACATCACCCGAGTAGCTGCCGAAGCCATGGGGCTTTGCAGGAAAGAACATGTGTCAAACAAAGTGATTTATGTCCACGAGATTAACCACCAGAAATGTTCAAAATTGTCCATGAGACGTACTCTTTAATCCTGTGCTTTGCTTTGGCTAATGCTTTCAAACCATTAACAGTATTCTGACTAAATCAAGATGCTGAAAACGTCAAGAAAAGTAAATTACAAGTTCTCATCCTCCAACTCTTTTTGTTGCTGTATATATAGTGAAGAATACATTACAGAAAGTCTCCAACCTGAGCCCAGCTTCCCTCCTCATCCTCCTGATGTTACGTGGTTAGGGATGCAAAAGAACAGAACCATTAGTACTGGTGAGCGGGGGACGCGAGCACGTTCACGCTGCAGGGGAGGGCAGCCGCCCTGGGAGAGACAAGGTCACAGAGACAGAGCAGCAGCCAGGAGTCATGCAAAGGCCACAACCCAGCGTCTCGTGCAAAGAGCAGCACCCTCCCGACGCCCCCCGCCCGCGCCAGGCACACCCGCAGAAGAGAGCGCTAGCCCCCAGGGCTCCGCCCGGCCTCCCGGACAGGAGGCCGGCCTGGGCCCATTCCACAGGGAGCAAGGCTCCCGACTGAAACGCCCCCGGGACAAATACAACAGAAGCAAACTACGGATCGTTCATACGTGTAACTGACACCTAACAGAGATACTTATCCACAGCAACTGAATGTGAAGTGACATTTGTTTTCCACAAAAGGGCCGAGAACAGTGCCACCCTAAGCGGGCCGCGCAGGGAGGGAGACGAGCGCGGGGCTGGGACTGACCGTGTGTGGCGTGGCCGTGAGCGTCTCCATCTCCTCGTGTGTTAGCCAGACATTTCCTGTGGTCTAGGGGGGCCCATGGCCAGCCACATCCAGGTAACGGCAGCAATGACAGGGAGGAGAGGTGGCAGACCCGTGAGCCGGGGCGGGAGGCGCGGAGCCCGGCCCCACCGCCCGCGGTGGCCCCCAGAGAACAGGCCGGGCCTGGCGCCTGGAAGGACCCCCCAACACTGCACCCCAGCCACACGGAAAGGTGCCCCAGCACTTCGCTTGTGTGCTGACCGCCTGAGCCAGGTGGGGCCGCGAGAGAGCAGAGCACGCTGTACCCATCTGAGCAGTGAGGGATCCTCAAGGAGCTGCTCACGCGACGTGCTTAAAAGGGCCTCACGCAGACAAAGCTCAGCAGCCAGCTTTGGGTTCTGGGGGGATGACTGTGAGCAGGCGCCCGCCAGGGGCTGGATCTCTCTCTGTCACAAGAAGCTGCGGGGGCCCCAGCAACGGCACTCCATGGCATCACTGGCCGAGACAGCCGAGCCCCCGGGCGGGCTCCTGGGGGGCTGCTGTAACCCACCCCATGGGGGGCAGGCTCCTCACAGTGAGGGCATCACCCATTAAACTCAACTCTTAAGAAGTTCCCTTTACTGAGACACTTTACAGAACCTCTGGGGACCCTCAGCGCCTTGGTTTCTAAGAAGCTGCCTCTAGTGAGCCCTCTGGGGCACAGAGCGCAGAGCAGATACGCGGAGCACATGCGCATCTGTGCGGGGTGAGCTCACCACCATCATGCTCACACTCAGAAACAAGGAAGACAGACGGACGAGAAAGCCTTCACGCTTTCCGTGGAAAATGACCGCGGGCCTGAGTCAGGCTGCCCCTGCTCCTCAGGGCAGCTGCGTCTGGGAGGCCGCGTCTCCTCGCCAGGGCTCCTCTCCAGGGTGGACACAGCGAGCGTGGGGACTGAGCTGTGTCCTGAGTCTGCACTCGAGAAACGAGGAGCTGGCCGGCCCTGATCTCCTGGCAACAATCCTTGTTTCCACCAGATTTGTTTTAACTTTTCCAACCAGGAGGACCCTCTTACAGGATTTTCAAGGTCTTCCCACATGGAGGAAACGTGGATGAGCATGATGCGACTTGGTGTGAACCGGCAGATGTACGGACTCTCAAAACCCTGAGAGCCCAGGGCCTGAAGCTCCCGAATGGACAGGCTGGACAAGTCAGATGGGGGGTTAACAAGGCAGCCTGCAGGCTCAGCCTTTTCTCTTTCACTTTCTTGACATTCATATCTACATTTTTTAAAATACATTTTCAAAAACTTCCTTTTTTACAATTTTCACCTTTTCAAAAATTCCCCTTTTTATATTTTCAAAAACTCCCATTTCTGTATCACGAAGCCACTGCAGCCCAGCTGTTACAAAAACAATCCGTCTGAAGTATTCGATAATCCATCTTTTAACAACACGACTGCCGCAAATGAAAAGCTGTCGTGGTTCTGAACGTTAGGCTGGAACAGTGGACGTCTGTAGAGAGAACCCCGGCAGCGACGCGGGAGGGGCGGGCATACCGTTCTGGACGTGGGCGGGGCGGAGGGGCTGGTCAGCGACATGATCTCCTGGATCGCCAGCCGCAGCTTCAGCCGGTGCAGCGGGTTGCTGATGCCGATCTCCCGCTGGATCTCCGTGTCCGACAGGGCGGACATGATGGCGCCGCTCTTCACGTTGGCTCGGCAAGCAGCCACGTACCAGGCCGGCATCCCGACCCAGAGCTGGGGATGCGGGACACGGGGCGGGAGGTTATGCGCGGCTGCGGAGGGAGGGACGGGCACACGCGGCCCAGGAGAGGGGGCGGGGCCACGGGGCTGGCCGGGGGTTATCCGCGGCTGCGGAGGGAGGGACGGCCCAGGACCGGGTGCGGGCGGGGGCAGGGGGCGCTCACACACCTCCAGCCAGACCACAACAGTGGGCCCGTCCCACTGTGCGAAAGGCAAGCCTTGTCTCCGCGCTTCCTCGAGCAACTCGTGCCTGCAAATAATGAGACATTCCAAATTTAAGAATCACCGTTACACACGGATATAAAACAAGTTAGCCTAAGTATTTATTCTCTTTATACACTTTTCAAAAGTGAAATAGTACGTATTTCATCATGTTCCTTTAATCTTCTAAACCATCTACTTCATGGCAGTTCGGAGGTATTACAAAGAAAGCCCGGGTCATCGAATGCTGGAGGAGCCCCGCAATTCCCTACAGAATCCCCCCCTTCCAGGAGGAGAGAGCTACTGCCAAGCTTAAAGAATTCAGGAGTCTACACAACCTAGGTAGGGTAGTCAAGGAAAAACACACCCATCCACTCTTCCCTCTCTGAAGAGTGAGGGCGGATATGCAGAAGAGGCAACCACACCGGGGTCTGAGCAGAGGAGCCTGTTTCTGAGAGCTTCAGGGACGCACAGCATTTCCAACAGACACACAAAGCGCAACGCAGGCTTTCAGCACAGGACACTCTAACACAGCAAGCAAGGAAAGGGCTGGAGGGGGCTGTTTCTATCCTACACTGCTGTTCAGCTAATTAGCTCTGTGCTAAATTAAGCGCTGGTTCTTCTTTTTTGGCTATGCTTGGCTTGTGGGACCCTAGTTCTCAGGCCCCCTGCAGGGGAAGTGCAGACTCCTGGCCACTGGACTGCTAGGGAATCCCCTGAAGATACACAGTGGCTTTTCAATGCCCTCAAATAGCATCAGACTTTACTTAAGACTATGAAATTTATGTATGGTTAAAGCTCGAAATGTTTCACATAAAATTTCAAGTAACTGTTCCTTTAAGTCAACTTTAGCTTTCCTAGAAGAGTAAATATTCTATTTTCTAGGAATAATTATACCAGAAAACACATGTATCTTAATAACTCAAAAAGTGAAAGTGAAAGTGAATTCACTCAGTCGTGTCCGACTTTTTGGGACACCATGGACTATAGCCTAGCAGGCTCCTCTGTCCATGGAATTTTCCAGGCAAGAGTACTGGACTGGGTTACCATTTCCTTCTCCAGGGGCTCTTCCCGACCCAGGGATCAAACCCAGGTTTCCCGCGTTGCAGGCAGACGCTTTACCGTCTGAGCTACCAGGGAAGCCCCTTAATAGCTCAAGGAGAGTTTTTTAAAAAGGCAAACTTTTAAATTCCCGTATCCCAGAGGAACGAGGCATGTACCACGTGCCAGGAGTTCGCGTCCCAACAACAACCACCATCCAGAAGCAAACGGAAGACTCGCCTGGCGTCTGCTGGGGTTTGTTTCCTTTCTCGGCTATAAAATACTGCATCACTCTGCTGCCACCGGCTCACTCTCAGCTGAAACCTCGCTTTACAGAGACTGCTTGGGAGACGAGCCTAGGGGGCTGCCTGCTCTGGGGCTGCTGAGCTGGGACCTCCTCTGCCCCCTCGAGGATCAAATTTGAGGCCCCGAGTGCACTTCCTTAAAACACGTGCTCTAGCAGTGCCCTGCCGCGCCACGCGTCCTCGCCTTCGAGTCAGAGTCGCAGGAGAGAGACATGCGGGCGTGCGGCGAATTCTCCGGGGAACACACACCCCCGAGAGAAAGCCACGCCACCTGCAGATGACAACGGGCACTTCAAAGCAGGACATGAGCACCACGGTCAACCTGTCTTTCCTATCAAGACGGCCGTCCGAGCTTCTGCTCATCAAACGCTACACATGTGGCACCCCCTGGACAACAGGTGTGGCTCTGTTTCCTGAGCCTGACCGTCCGCCCAGCCCAGCGCCTCTTCCGGGGGATCGCTGGGCTCCCCTGCGCCGACGCTGCTCCGGGCCGCAGTCCTGCAGTGCTGCTCAGCTCAGAGCCTGGAGCCGGGGCGAGCCCCACGGGGAGGCTTCTGGACACACACAGCTCAGCAAACCTGCGGACTCGGCTTCCCCTGCGAGCTGGCGCACAACAGCGACCACCAGGGGGAGGAGGAAAGAGCATTCGGAGCAGGAGGTACGTGATGCCTGGGGGGAGTCCCCGCACGCCCAGGACGCTGCGGTGACCCACAGGGTCGTGCACGGTCCTGGCGGCCGTGGCCTCCACTCCTCGGAGCACGTCCCGTGCCTGCTGCACCTGCCGTGCTTTCTGGGAGTTTCCACAGAACGTGAAAATGTGAGACGCACCAACCCTCAAAAACTCTGACAGTGGATGCGCTGGCTGCGCAAATTCAGCAAGTAAAAGAACACCTTTGAGACAAACGGGCTCAATAGAAAGAAAACAGTTTCGAGAAACAAACTGATTCTCACATCTATAATGCTATAAATGTTAAACTATTTTCAAATGATATTTTTTCTGGAAAACTGAAATACTTTTTCCCATTTATGGATAAGGCATTCTCGCTGAAGTCAGTGTTGTCTCTGGTTGGCTGACAGAACTGAGATCACCCACTGTGGCCAGAAAAGTCTTTGTACTTCGAATTGTTCTCTATGAAGCCACCAGAGCATCCTGGAACATCCATGCCAGGCGTGACAAGGGAGCAAAGGACAACCCACTTGCACATACATCCACACACACACGCGCGCACACACACACGCACACACGCACACACACACACAGTTAGATGTTCACCGTGACACCCACCTCCAGGGAACCTGCCTACCAGACAACACACGCACGCACACGCACACACATGCACACACATGTGCACGCAAACATGCACACACACGCACACAAACACACAGAGTTAGATGTTCACCGTGACACCCAGCTCCAGGGAACCTGCCTACCAGACAACACACGCGCGTGCGCGCGCACACACACACGTACACACAGAGTTAGATGTTCACCATAACACCCAGCTCCAGGGAACCTGCCTACCAGATAACACACGCACACGCGCGCGAACACACACACACACACACACTCACACTCCTACCCCACATGTAACTGAATCACACGCTGGGGAAAATAACCCAGCAGAGCTCTCTGCTCATAGTGTCGAGGACTCAAAGCACACCTCCTGAGAACGACAAGCTAAGCGCGTGAAACACTGACACGTTCTGAACTGACACGACTCTGGATCGCATGTGGAATGCTAGGGAGCAGCGAGGTGGGAGGACCAGAGGGCCGCAAACTCAGTGTCCCTGTGACAGTTAAATATAAGGATGTGAAAAAAACACATCAGCAAATTCCAGAGGACAAATTTTCGTCACGCAGTCCCAGGAGACAAAGGGCCTAGCTTGCATATTAAGTTTCAAAAAACCAAGTGGTAATGACCCCAAGTTATTTTAAAACATTTTTATGCAGTTCAAACACAGCAACATTCATGTCAGACTTTGCTGTTAAGCGGCTTCCTCCAATTCCCACGTACAGGAACCAAAGACTGAGCATCCCCTCCTACGGTGTCGTGAGCAGCCAGAGAGACGCTGCACTCGGAACTGCACCGACACTATTTCAGGCAAGGACACTGGGGTTTCTGAGAAGCATTTCATAAAAGAAAACTAACAGGCAACCCCAGGGCTAACGGCAAACTGGCCTCTGGTGGAGGGGTCCTGGGGCTCCAGGCTGGCCCGGGCTCCAGGCCGAGGCTGCTCCTCCAGGTGCCTGACGGCAGCCAGACGGCCCTCCCCGCTGTCAGATGACCAGAGGCCGCGCAGCGTCCCCGTCTCGAGGCCCAGGACTTCCACCTTACCATCACCTCCCGACACACAGGTTCACTCTCACCTAAGGCTACAGGGCGCCCAGGCCTCTCGCTCACCGGTCGGCTCGCTGGGACAGGCTGTCGCCTCCCGAGCTCTGGTCAGGGAGGTGTCGCCCGACACTCAACCTGTGCTGGACCGTAATACGGTCTGCACCCCGAGACTCGAGCTCCCGCGATGCCCCTGCCCAACGCGGGGGCACTGCCACGCCCGGCTCCTGTGCAGGAAGCTCTCCCCCGCTACTGCCTCCTCCAGAACCGTGACAGCTCCGAATCAAAACTCAGTAAGACTGCAAAACAGTCTACTTGACCCCAGCCACGGGCGCCCCACGCCCTCGCCCCCAGCCACGGGCACCCGAGAGCTGGCGACGAGTCCCCGCCGGGCCGCCTTCGCCCCCAGCCACGGGCACCCGTGAAAGCTGGTGATGAGTCCCCACCAGGCTGCGCTCGCCCACAGCCACAGGCACCCAAGAGCTGGCGACGAGTGCCCGCCGGGCCGCCCTCACTCTCAGCCATGGGCACCCCACGCGCCACGGGCCGGCACTGTTTGAGGTGTCTCATCACCTCTACGCAGATGTATCTGCACAGCAGATGCTCGTAAAAGCCCTTGAGGGATGCACTACGATGACTCCCATCTCACAGATGGGAACACTGAGGCACAAGGAAGCTGAGCTTCCCCACGCCCCAGAGCTCACTTGTGAGGAGCCAGGATTCAAACGTGACCCAAGACCCGACCCTGTCAGACAACCTCCCGGAGCCCGCGTGCGAGTCCTTCCTGAATCCCAGATGCTCTAGGTCCTCCGGACAGTGCAGTTTCAGGAAGGCTTTGGGTTCAGTGTTCAAAAGATAATAGTCATCCAGGGCAGGATGCCACATTCATCAATAAACAGTTCAAAACCCGGAACAACTGAAAACTGCCCAGTGAGGTCGACCGACAAGAAACAAAACAAGCTTACTTTTTCTGAAGCTTCCGATTTTTTTCAGCTTGTCCTCCCAATTTGCTGAGTCCGAGGGCATCCTGAGATGAGTTTTCTGTCTCTGAAACACCAGCTACAAAGAAGCAGAATGGTCGAGAATTAAGCGGAAACCAGCAGGGCCAAGGCGGGTGTTTCTGTGGCCAGCTGGAGGAGCGAAGGGCGCTCTGGAGGCCGACTCTCTGACGGGGTGACACCACAGGAGAAAGAGCTCCGGGGCGGCAGGCTCCGCCGCCGGGAGACCCTGAATGACGCGGGGCGGCCAGGCCCGCCGCGAAGACAGGACGCCGCCTGCGCTCCTGCTCCCGGGAGGACGCCCCGCGTGCGTGACGAGCCTCGTGGGGACGGGGGCGGGGGCCTCGCGGACGGCACGCGCTGCAGCCCTCCCCTCTCCGCGGTGAGGCACCCACCGGGCCCCAAGGCCTCCTTGCCGGGGTGTCCGGGCCGGCCCTTCTCCTTCTTGCCAAACAAGCGGCCGATGGAGGACTTGATGCCCTTCTTCTTCGGGGCTTTGTGCAGCGAGTCCTGGCTGCTGTTGCTGCTGCTCGGGTTGCTCACGGGGCCGTCCTGAGAGCCTGTCGAGCTTCGGGGAGAGAGAACGCCCGTTACCCGGCGCCCTCGTGCACACACGCCCCCTCCACACAGGCTACTGACGGAACCGGCCTCCCCGCCACACCCGCGCCCCAACCTCGCAGCAGACGGTGGAGTCCGCTCCACCAACCACACTCCACACGAGCAGCGCAGGCCCCCGGCCACGGACAACCGCCCCGGGAAGCTGAGACCCCCTGACTCGGGCTCTCCCCCGAGGAGGCCTCAACTCGAGACCCGCGGAGGCGGAGGGCGCCCCGACCCTCCCTCAGGGTCACCGCTCGGCGGGTGACGAGGCTCCCGGAGAAGGCGAACGAGCCCCGCCTGACCCCTGCCTGCCGCAGGGCGACCCGGAGCTCAGCAGGTGGTGGTCTGAATGCAGACAGTGTCAGTCACAGAGGTGACAGACAGGCTCCTAAGAGGAGACCCTTGAGGGAAAGGGAGGGAAGGAGCGCATCCGAGAGGCACGGAGCCGCCGCCAGGAACGCGCCCCGGGCCGGGCAGACCTCTGGCAGGAGCAGCAGAAAGCGCCCCCAGGAGTCAATCCGCAGAGACGGAGCTTTTCTAAAATCGCTGAGGCCACTGAGCTCCTCTGCCCTGGCACCTGAAGTTCACTACAAACAGGCGCTGAACCCAGCGGGGTGCCTTTACAACCATCCTTCCAGCTCTTTCAGGATGAGCGGCGCGCGTAGGCCGCTTACTTGCGGGCGTCCCTGATGTCCTCGTGGCTGGCTGCGTGCAGCGGCCCCGGGTGCAGCCGGTCCAGCCGAAGGGACCGCGGCGAGGCGGGGGGCGAGGTTTCACATTTGATGGTGGTCTTGTCATCTCGTACCTCTTCCCGGGAAGCTGGCAGCTGAGGGAGTGAGGTAAGTGTAAAACTGGGTAACAATGGACTGTGTCGAAAAAGGCAATCACACAGGCTTTAACATTATAACCAGAAACTTATTTGAAAATCTATTAGGTATGCTTTCTGCCAAGTACAAAAAAAAGCCTTGTTCTAGCTTAATACCATCTTAAAGGACCGTCTTGTTCAAGGGAAGTGGGGCCGTGGGGCAGCGGGAGCCCGCGGGGCAGCGGGAGCCCGCAACTGAGTGCAGAGGCCCCGGAGGGGAGCCTCCCTGGAATCCGGCGAGCGGGAGGCCCCACGGGCAGGACAGCAGAGCCACGTGGCACCGTGAGCCCTGCGTGGCATGGACTGCCTGCCCGGCATGACTGCCCTGATGAAGAGGACCGTGCGCATCGCCAGGTGCAGCTCAGAAGGACCGCTGGCAAGAGTGAGATGCCTCTCAACAAAGCCATCCAGACCTTTCTGTTTGAAGGAGAACAGGAAACAGCTTGGACCACCCCCCAAGATCATCTTGAGTGATGCTGCAGGCTACCGGAGCCCATGACGAGTGAAACAAAGAAAAGGGGCCTGACCCCTCCACGCGAGCACCACGTGCCTGGCTTGTACTCCTTGGTAACATACAGACTGGGGGCTACCCACTGAGGTGCTTGCATGCAGTTCGAGTGTAATTCGCTCACTGTGGTTTACATAAACCACCCCTGCTGCTGCTGCCGCCAAGTCGCTTCAATATGTCATCATAGATCCCATCCAGGTGGTTCATTTTTGTATCAAAAATTAAATATCTTTTGGTTTCTTCCTGTCTTTGGTGACTACTCATTACTTTCAAATAGTTATTTTTAATATTTTTGCCAAAATTTATTATTGATATCTGTAGGATATCACCATGGAACATCAATCACCACGAAGCATTCTGGCAATACCAGAAACTGTAGTCTGTGGTTTCATTTATTTAATATGCAAATAAGAAACAAAGCCATACTCTGGGCTTTAGGGAGGCATGTTTTAGGGTGTAACTTTTTCTAATTTTCATTTTAATTTCTTCTCTGATCCAAGGTTTACTTAGGAGTATATATTAATATTTGCCAAATATATAGATTCTCCTAATTCTCTTTTTTGGGGCATTCCCCATGGCTCCTGTCTCTTATACACATCTAGATGTGTATAAGAGACAGACCCCATAGACGGCAGCCCCCCAGGCTCCCCCGTCCCTGGGATTCTCCAGGCAAGAACACTGGAGTGGGCTGCCATTTCTTCCTCCAATGCATGAAAGCGAAAAGTGAAAGTGAAGTCGCTCAGTCGTGTCCGACTCTTAGGACCCCATGGACTGCAGCCCACCAGGCTCCTCCGCCCATGAGATTTTCCAGGCAAGAGTACTGGAGCGGGTTGCCATTGCCTTCTCTGAAAGCACCCCTAGGTCTCACTAAGAGATGATCTTGTATCAACCTAGAGGGGTGGGATGGGGAGGGAGATGGGAGGCAGGTTCAAAAGGGCGGGGATATATGTGTACCTTATGGCTGATTCACATTCAGGTTTGACAGAAAAGAACAAAATGCTGTAAAGCAATTATCCTTCAATTAAAAAATAAACTAATTAAAAAAAAAAAGACGCTCTCTCCTGGACTCCCAGCTTCTCCGTTGGTCCTGGGTGTGGGGACAGGAAAGACGGTGGTGGCAACATTGTGGGGGACAGATGGACCCGCAGGCTCCAGACAGGTCTCACCAACGCACCTGGGTGTGTGGCTAAGCCAGGGGAGGTTTTGGGAGACATGCATGGCAAGCATTAAAGACGAGTGCACTGTTGTAAGCGACGAACCTGTGCCTTTTTAGTGGGGTTCCGTAAAGAATACTGACCCAGTACAGCTCCACAGGAGCGTGGTGACAACAGAGACTGAGTGCGAAATCCTGCGGAACTCGTGTAGCAGCAGCTGGATGCGCTGGGCACCCTCCCCGATCTCTAACAACAACCCTCAGACGGCAGAAGGCCACAAAGGCGGGAGATTACCCGCGTGGAGCTGAGCAGGGGTCAGTCTCAAATTCAAGTTAAAACAAGCATTTATAAAGCCCAGAAAACAACAGAGACCAGACCAGGGAGGTGACACGCCTGGGCGGACTACGGACTCGGTGCGGACAAACACCTGCCTGAGTCAGGCCCACGGCCAGCGCTTCCCCCGGCCTCCTCCTGAGGAAGGGCCCTGGGTCCCAGCCTGGCCGCCCTCCCCCAGGATGGGAGCCGCCCCACTGCTGCCCACGTGGCCTCACTAACAGGAGGGCGAAGCAGGCCACAGAGCGGGCGAGCGGCACACCCAGGCCACAGACCCCAGGGGGACCGCGCGGCTCTGCCGTGCCCAGCAGAAGGGCTCCCGGGCACCGAGCTGCCTGAACTGGAGTGCGGCCGCCTGGGCACCGAGCTGCCTGAACTGGAGCGTGGCCGGCCCAGTCCTGCGGGAAGGCCCAGAAGTGCTCCGTCAGCGGGCTGCAAGCAGGAGAGGGACAAGGAAGGCCAGCCCTCAGGGCGCTGGACTCCGACAACAGGGGCTCATCCAAGTGACCCGTGGGGAGAGGCAGCTCCCTCCCTCCCGATGCTCCCCCATCAGGGATGCCGGGATGGACACGAGAGCCTCTGCAGGAAAGCAGGTAGACGGCACCACGGTTCAGTGTCCAGGCTCTGATCAGACCAGTCCGCACTGCGCTGCGGGGTGTGCGAGCATGGGCAGGGGGCCCGACCTCTCTGCCTCAGTGTCCATGTCTGCGGAATGGGGACAGCAGCAGCCTGGACCTCGCCTGGGTGTCTGCGGGATGAGATGACAGACTCGGAAAGCACGTGCCTGGCGCACAGAGTCTCCGGCACGCTGCTACCTACCATCATTAACTTTGCTTCCCCCAAATCTAACATCTATGGCTCTGATTCAGTCATTTCTTTTAAAAACACGAAGCGGAAATTCCATGGTGGTCCAGAGGTTAAGACTTGGCACTTTCACTGCTAGGACACCGGTCTGATCCCTGGTTGGGGAACTAAGATCTCATAAGCTGTGCAGCATGGCCAAAAAGAATAAGTAAATAAAAATTTCAAAATAATAAATAACACTATGTCTATTATAAACAAGCATGAGATGATCAAAAGGCAAACAAGTGGGAGAAAGGCAAACAGTTACAACTGTCCCAACGAATGACCTGCATCCACAGAACCACCAGCACATTTTCAGTGGGGGGTGAGCTTCATCACTTCCATTAAAACGCCAATCATTCACAGGACATAACCACACAGTGTTCATGCACGTTAAACGACAAGGACTCTTTAATGCTCCACAGAGAAACGAAGGCCTGCTAAATTACTAAATAGTTTACCTTTCGACGATGCTTCCTTAAATCACTAGGCTGACAGAGGCATGCAAAGAAATGAAGAGAAACCAGATTTATTGCGACTTTGAAGCTAAAAATTTAAGAATCAGTATAGGCAAATACAGTAAAGCAAAAATGATGGCAAACATAAGTGAGATTAAGATTCAGAGAACATGTGACTGGAAACAACATTTTTTTGACTACAGAAGTTAAATAAGCTATTCAAGATTTACTAGAGCAACACTGTAAATTATTACTCAGGAAGATACAATTCTATTACAACATCATGATTTATTAAAGCACAGCATTCTGTACCACAATGGGCCTTAACAGTTGTCTAGTGTCAGCCAAACTTCTCTATAACTTAGTTTCTCTTAATAAAAAACATGTTATACTTTAAAATAGTAATTTAACTGATGAGGAAGTTACCATAATACCTATTTAACACTGAACAAATCTAACCACCTATTGGACATTAATGTAAAATCCTTACCTAGAATTTGATTTAAAACTTCTCAAAATAAATTTATTAAAGGAGGTACCCTGTGAAAATATGTAAGAATGAAAGCTAGCATAATAGCAGGTGGAGTCTTTACATTTTATGAACCACAGAAGATACTTTCTAAAAGAGTCTAGTAGAGACATTAACCGTGCAAAAGCTGACGAGATTTACAGTCTTATATACAAACACCATGACTGAAAGGACATTGTGTCAAAAGTCCATTAATGCTACGCTTGGAGGATCATCTCTTTATGCGAGCATAATCTCACTTACAAGGTACACAGGTTATGTAGTGTACGATGCGTCTACATTATGGGTGTAACTGCACAGTGATACACTAGTTCAAACTTACTGCTACAGGGGAAAACCACTGTTTAGTGAGACATGAAGACAAAGCAGAAACCCCACTAAGGGCACACACGCTGTGAACGAACCACGGCACTGCCGCGACCAGAGCAAGCGGCGGGGACGGGGAGGGAGAAGGACGGGTAACCACAGACGGGGGCGAGGAGGGCGGGAGGCTGGGGTCTGGACTGACGACAACTCAATAGACCACAGGGGAGACAGGAAATCAAAACCAACGATGAGAACAGACACTCCGTCGGAGAACTCCAACACAAGGAAAACACACGGAACTGTTCTTTTACAAACACTCGGAAAGAAACCGAGCATGAACCACAGCGAAATCGTCAAAGAATTTTAAATATCAACTAATTAGCCAGTGATGCAAGTTATAACAACAGTGTGTCAAAAGACCACAAAATGGACTAGTTGCCACTTCACAGGCCGCTAAAATGATTCACGGTTAATGTAATTGTACGCTGGCTAACAATGCAGCTAACACGAAATGGGTGGTAACAGAAACCAGTGATAATACAAGTGCAGCTACAAGGAAGAGTGTTGTAAACATGATTTCACGGGGTAAACAGCAATGCACTCGGAAAACCTAAGCTAAACACGCAAGAAAGCCAGAACAGAGACGCACACTCTGTCACCAAAAGCCCTCGGTCGTCATCCTGTTTTTAGACTCGGAAAAGTGAGGCAGCCCACGTCTTCCCTGGGGCCCTGGGCTTTTAACCTGGTTTCACACGCAGAGCTGGCCTGAGCGCGCGGCCAGGTCCATCCGCAAGCAGACCAGTGCAGATTCTCAGTTTTGTTCCCACTGCATGTCCTGCACCCTGCGGCCAGGCAGCCCCAGTGGAGAAGGTGTGGCGCGGCTTTCCCACGCCACGAGGGCTGCCTATGGTTACTCTCACGAAGCTGTCCGCTCCCTGAGAACAGAAAGTTTCCTGCAGCTGCTGTGCCCAGCACAGGCCAGGCCCAACGTTACAGAGGCAGGCTCCGGCTGATGACGTGCTAAGCTGGTGGTCCAAATACCAAGATTAATTTGTCGCTGTGCGATTACGGAATGATTAAAGACTAGCTAGTTTTAAAAATTTTAGACCTCTGAGCGTAGCAAAAATGTACCTGATTTTCTTCAGGGTAAAAAGAGAAAAAACAAGAAACAAACAAAAAGAAAACCAGGCTGCTGGGGGAGGGATGTGGCAGGGAGGAGGCAGACACGTACCAGAGTCATGATGCCCAGCCGGTCGACTTCCCGCGCCGGGCTGTGCGGCATCCGTCGGGGCGTGGAGCGCCCGCTGCTGGGCGGGGAGGAGCCGGCCAACGAGGAGGCGGGATACGGGGGGATGGAACTCATCGATCTAAAACGACCAAGGTTGTCTAAGCTCCCGCTGCCCACCCTGCTCTCGATCTCCTCTGCCCGCTGCTCCGTGTTCTCCTTCTCCTCTTGGATCAACCTAAAATAGAATAAAACCTGTCACCTGCCTTTGTCAGCAGAGAAACGCGTCTGGACAACAAATTTGGGGCTTGCATACTGTGTCACAATTAGCAAATTCCAGGAACAGTTGCTCAATTAACATCTCAGCAAAAAGGTTCGACCTTCCCTCTTCTGAATATTCTCAAACTTAGAACAGCTTATCGTTGAGCCTTACAAAGGGGCCCCTGATCATTCACGTTTGATTTTCCTTCTTTACGCTAACATTCTGATGGGGCCTGGGCGGCGACTCTCTCCCTGTGAGGAGATATCTGAAGTTGACAACCTTTACCTCCCCTGCTCTCAGGGCAGAGATGCATGTCGGCGCCTCAAGTCTTTTCCACTGGGAATTGGGAACTCTGATAATCAAAACAGCGATTCACGAACAAGCTGGAGTTTCTAAACACAAGTCTCCAGACCAGATGAAGGGCTGAGTTTTTTTTTAAGTTGTATTTGAACAAACGCATCACTTGACTGAGTTCTCCACCAGCTTCATGTGAGTTTCTGGATTCATGTCAATTGTGCTACATTCATCTGCAATTCACGGTTACTGTTCCTCTCCCCTAATGTGTAGCGGATGATTTTATACAGCAGTTTAAATACTCAATTATGCAAATAAAATGATTTTCATATTAAAATACAAGGTTCTTACAGGTCGTAACCTCTCCAGTTTCACTTCTACTTATACATCCTGAAAGTTTTTCACTGTTGATAACAAGTTGATGGACAGAATTTACCACTTACATCAAGTCAGCTTGTTGCATAAGGGAAAATCACTTTTACCTGACAACATGCTATAAAAATAAAAATATTAACACATAACCGTTCCCTATTTCCTGTGGGGACGGGGAAGACACCTCTCTGGGCCCGTCTGTGCTCTAACACGGCCCACGAGCAGTCCGTCTACGGCGTCAGACACGCGGGCACCTGCACTTGCTGGTGTGCCGCTCAGCCCCTGCCCTTCCCTGTGCCCCCTGCACCCGGCCGACAGGGAACGGCACCTCAGCCTGGGCTGACGTGACAAGCACAATCCGAGCAGGAGCTCTGCCAGGTCCTGCGCTGGGTCACCAGCCTGCGGCCGCTCTGAACATACACTGGGGATGGGGCACGGCTGTGTGGCACCGGGTAGGCCTTGGGGCCCCCAGCCACCCGGCTGCCCCCAGACCCGAGCCCCCTGCTCACCAGGAGGCAGGCCTTTGGATTCTATCCCGTTTTGTAAATTGTTATAACTGCCAAGATGGTGTCTAAAGAAAACAACTATACTGATGAGATGAGAAAAACTCAAGCACATGTCCGTGGACCACTGTTTTACAACAAGCCAATTCTCACACTGTGTTAACTTAAAAATGAAAATGCAGATCCGAGTGGGAAGTTGCCAACCCCAAAACCCGAGCTTTCCTGTTCAGGTGGCTTTTCACCAGAGTGTGGGGGGCTCTGAGGGACATAGGCGGGAGCACAGGCCACAGGGACACCGCCTTGGCATCTCGCCCACCTTGGGGCTCAGAGCTGGGGGGGGGGACACCCCACAACGGCCCCCCACAGAGAGCTGCCACCACGCCGTGGACAGAATGCCCCAGCTGACCGAGCTCTATAATCAAGGACAATCTCGGAACCAAAAACTCTTGAAGCAGACCTGAGGTCAGTTCTCTTTCTGTGGAACACTCAAGACTTCTCTGAGGACAAGACAGGTCCTCAGAGGAGCTGAGTTTCCGGGACGCTGGGCTCGGGCGCACCCACCGGATCTCTTTGTTGATGGCGTCCAGCTGCTCCTGAAGCATCATGGCCAGAGTCTGGGCATCGGCCTGCCCACTGGGCGACAGCAGAGCGGCCGAGCTGAAGAGGGCGTCCCTGTCGCCCTCGCCGTCAGACACGTCCACGTCGCTCTCGAACGCCTGGGCCACGTTGGCCAGCACGCTGGCCTGCTGCGCGCGTTCCCAGTCCTGCTCGTTCAGCGTCTGCACCTGTGGGCACGAGAGGACCACAGCTTGTCAGCGACATTCAAGGCGGCTCACAGAATCAGGAACGGAGCACAAGTTTGCATGGAGGCCCTGACTGTGGATAAACGGGCCATGCTTATAAGCCACTGCCATTTCTTAAGCGAGCAGTACGAAGAAACGGGCAGGAAAATCCGTTTCTAGACGGCCTGGGAACTAACACTCAGGTCTTAGCGTGGACGGGAGGCAGTCCTGTGAGGTTATTCCCAAGGGTGGGCTGACTGAGTCAGACGAAAACCGAAAATTAAAAAAATACACCCATGCCACCATCAGCCAAGCTGAAGGAAAAGAAGAAAAAGACATCCTTCAGCTCTGCAGCCGCTGGGTCCACCTCGGCGGTCATCACTGGTACCAGTTCACTGGGGAGTGCCGTCCTCTCGGGTTCCCAGCACTCCGTTTCCAGGCTGGTCTGAGCACCCACAGACAGGAGCGAGCAGGGGCAGCCAGGGGACGGGAGGGCCAGCCTCCCGCCCTCTCCTCCCTGGGTGCAGGCACTCGGGCTGTCCTGGGGGACGGCCCTCGCACCGCAAGGCGACTCTGTAATCAGGGACGCACAGAGAGTGCCTGCCGGGCCCCGTGCCACCCGCCCCTCCCACAGCTCACACCCTTCTCTGCCTACAGGTTCACCCCCATCAGCCCGGGCACCACATCCTCTCCCTTTCCCTGCTTAAAATCGCACCACGGGAACCCGCAGATTGCCCCTCCAGGGCTGCCTGCAGCGCCCACCACGGGTCTCTGAGCGCTCTCCAGAAGCGGCCTCAGTCTCTGCAAGCAGGCGGGGCGCCCACCCCACAGGGCAGCTCCCGGGGGCTCCAAGGACCCTATGTTACCAAGCCCCCTGCCCACTCGCCCTGCATGTCTCTCCCTCAGCTCCAGGCCCCGCCCTCCCCGGGGCTCTTCCTCAGTCCCTTGTGCCCTTCTCAACCTCGGAACATGGGGTGCCCCCCCGGCTCTACCCTTGCACCCCATCTCTCTCCACAGGCACCTGCCTGGTGACTTTATCTTGCTCGTGCCTTTAAACACCATCTGCATGCCCGCAACCCCAGTCCACCTTGAGCTGAGTGAGTTCTCTCCGGATGCAGGCTGGAACACTCAGCTGCTGACGGGACACGCCCCCTGGACGGGCCCGTCCACCTCCACAGGGCAGAGGCCCGGCTCTGGGCTCCTGCCTGACAGCCCTCCTCACCGCAGGAAACAGGCTCCGGCCGCGAGCTGCTCAGGCCCGAGCCCGGGTCCTCCCTGATCCAGGCCTCTCTCTCCCTTGTCCCTGCTGGTTGATACGACCCTTGATCTATCTCCGACTGGCAACTTCTCTTCCCACCTCCAGGTCTCTGGTTCAAGGTCACCTTCCTGGTGTCACCTCACTGGCCACCCTGTTCACACACGATCGTCCCCTCCTCCTCAGACAAGTCAGGCACTTTGGTCTCCTTTCCCTGCTCATTACTGTCCAACAGGCTGCGCGGGTTTAAAATGGGGTCCACAAATCCTTCCATCCTCCTCCCTTCAAGAGGCAGAAGGGCCAACTCCTGCTCAGCCCAAGCAAGGCAGGACTTCGCAGCTCACGCTCGAAAACAGAAGTGAAGGTGTGCGGCTTCCAAACCAGGGCACGAAAGGCCCCGGGCTACACCCCGCGCTCTCGCTCTCAGAGGGCGTTCCAAGGAAAGCCAGGGCACGCAGAGGTCCGCACGGCAGGGACCTGGGCCTGTCCCCAGCAGCCAGGTGAGTCTGAAAGCCTGTCCTCCAGCCCCGGGGGGCCTTCCCAAACCTGCGCCCTCAAGAGGCCCCGAGTCAGGCCCCCCCCACGACAATGACAGAAAGTGTGGGCCGTGGCCTGCTCGCTGCAAGGTTACCAAGCTCTGCAGTGATTCGTCACGCAGCAGTGGATAAAGAACAGGCACGATTTCTAAGTCACCGCTGGAGTCCTAGTTCCAGCGACGTCTGGCCTAAACTAGCTGCCCGCTGAATGTGGAAGCTCAAAACACAGAGACATATGAAAAAACACACGCCATGAACGAGGCGAAAACACGAAGGCGCTTAAACTTCCGAGGATCTTCTCACTCAAACATGAGGCACGTGTGGATCCATTCACTCGCAGGACGATTTCAAAGCTGTGCTAATTAGTACCGCCAGGCCTTAAGGGAAGCCACACGTTATCAAAATTGGTTCTTTAAACAAAACAAAACAAAACATGCCTTAAAAGTGAACTCTTAGCCAGAAAAAGGAAAATGGGAAGACGTAGAGGGGTCTGTCAACACTTGGTTCCAAAACCACGTCAGGACCACAGTGTTGGGGTGCGGGGGCCTCACAAGGTGCCCACCAGGGAAGGGCAGGGGGCGGGGGGGGTCCTCGCCTTGGACGGCTCATCACGCAGCGCTGCCAGCCGGCCTTTCTGGGGGCGCCGCAGCACCGCCGCGCCGCTGAAGGAGTCTGCCGGCCCGTCGGCCACAGGGAACCTGAAGTCCGGGACGCTGCCCAGGTGCGGTCGGCTGGAACACACGGGAAAGAAGAATGCTGTCAGGAGAAAAGAGAGCTCAGTCTGTCAGTCAAGCCAGAGCCTGCCGCTCTGGAAGATTGGCCATTTCACAGAAAAGGGGCCGCGGGGCGGGCTCTGCCCTCCTGGCTCCAAGAGCAGCAGGCCGCCTGCCGCCCTGCGGACACTCAGGTCTCAGCACTGCCAGCCGGGCAGCTCCCGCACGTGGGGAAGGCAGCGCTAAGACGAGGGTGTGGCTGGCTGCCCGGTGCTCGGGGCCACGGTCCCCCAGAGCCCGCCCTCAGGCCCCGGGGCAGGGCTGCACCTGCTCCGCCGGCTCCTGGGCACCCGCGCCCCCTCCCGCCCGCGCCTGCTCTGCCCTCCACCTCCCGCAAGACGTCCACGGACCACAAGCACCCGTCTCCCTGGAACACTGTCTGCACCGCTCTCGGCACTTCTAACGGCGCCTCAGACAGCCCACGGCACAGAGCCCTCGGACCCACAGCTCGGAGCTGAGCCGCACGGGCGTTCCCCAGGAGATGCAAGTCTGGAACCTCCCCGAGCCACACCTGTCTTCCCTCCCATCTCCCCTCCATCCTAATGGAACCGCTCCTTTCTCTGCTCAATTTCTACCTCAGCACACTTGGAAATCAGGTGGAAGCTATGACAGAGTCCTACCTGGGACTGTGGACACTCGCAGGTCCTCCGAAGGCCACAGAGGCCTCTGGGATGGGACGCCCCTCACCACCACCTCCCAGTCCCCTTGCAGAGTGCAACCTCCGTCGCTCTCCCCCTCCTCACCTGAGGCTCCTTCCTCCGGGAGAAGGTCTCAGAGACAAGGTGACCAATTCCACTGGGAGGTCCTGCCAAATACACTGAGCCCACCCTGCCTCTGATCCAGGCTTCAGTCCCCACTCCACCGGCCTGGGCCAGCCCGCCCTGCCCGGAAGCCAGCCCCGAGGCCCCACCTGTGCCACTGAGTCACTGACCCCTGGAAAGCTGCCTCCTGGAGACACCCCCCCTCGCCCAGCCGCTGCGGTCCCCGTCTTCAGAGCACAGCGGCCCCTCCTACTCCCCGGCTGCCTCCTCTTCTGCTCTCTCTCACTGACACGCAGGGGACTGGTGACCAGGCTTCTCCCTCTGAACCCCCAACCGCGCCAGGCCTTCGGGTCCCAGCACCAGCACCCTCCTCGTTGCCCAAAGTCCGCAGAGCAGGAGGCCATGTCCACCTCCTCTTCCTCCACTGTCCACACAGTCCTCCTCACACTTGCCTGGTCCACCCCGGGAGCAGGGGGTCTCCCCCTCTGACACACCAGGCCCTCACCCTGGAGGAGCTCTGTGGGCAAGGCCGGCCATATCCCCCATCCGTCCCGCAGGGCACGTGCTCCCCTTGAACTCCACCTGCCATGGTTTCGGACACAGGGCCAGTTTCTGGCTCTGCCTCTGTCTACAATGATATCCCTTTTCTCTAGAAGAAGGCTGGGCGGGGGCCCTGGACCGCGAGGACCCCCTAAGCACACAAACGCAGAAATATGCATGCGGGCTCCAAACAGTCTCCTAAATCAGGATTCAAGCAAGAGTCGATTTCCTACAGATGAATGAATGTCAGTAGTTAAGCACTTTAATAACCTTTGCTAAAGTTTAACTCTCAGTTGTGACCATTTTCCATGAAAAAGCCAAAGAAAAATCTAAATAGTAAGAATTACTGCCCCTATAACACGAAGTAAGAAAAAATCAGGAAGCTCACTCATCTGCTCGCCTCATTCCCACCGCAACCAATGGCGAGTGACGTCTCAGTCTCCATTCACGTAAAAAAGACTACAGGTCATTAACCTTCTGTGACTCTTCAGAAACATCAGTGTCAGTCTGTCAGGCCCCTCAAATGAATACACCCAGGTATCAACTGGTCGGCCCCCCACTTCCAGACCTCCGCCTGTGGTTTTGAGTTTTGTCAACACTGCGACTACCACTCCGTGGTACCAAGTTCGACCCTAAGGAATGATGCTTGTCTCTTCCCTCTCGCTGGCCACGAAGCTACAGGCTCCTTGAGGTGCGACCATGAGTGGCACCCAGGCATACCGTCCACACACCGACAGGCCCTTGCCCCACTCGACAGCGGGGGGAAGATGTCCGGGGGGCGCCCTACCCGTGGTGGAGGGGAGCCCCTCGCAGCCTCGTCTGCTCCAGTTCGGCTCTCAGGGTTTCCAGGTTGAGAATCAGCTGGTCCTACGAAACAGCAAATGCCGCAGCCTGCACCGCTGGCTTTCCGGATGTAAAATGACTTGCACCAAAATGTGCATGACAGGCGACGTTAGCAGGTATCAACTCCAAACACTTTAACTCTGAGAAAACTCTCTAAGAGTCCCATAGCAAATATAAACACTCAGAACAGGATTACCCCTTATAAACCACAATGAAGAGGAAGTTCCATCTCAGGTGTAGGAAAGCTTCTGGAGGAAACATGGCTGGTGGGGGGGGGGGGGGGGGGGGTCAGGACTTACTCTGCTGCCCTCGCTCCTCTCATTGCTCTAAACTGTCTCCACGGAGCTCACACTCACTCCTCGGCACCCCACTTCACTTCCTCACAGGGTAAAACAAGTCACATGGGTCAAGTTTCCGAGTCACGCAACTCAACCCGGCAGCTCTGTGCTGTCAGCCACGGTAGGCACAGGCCTCGTGCAGGCACGGAGCGCGCGAGACAGGCCGGCGCAAAGCTCGATGTGGGAATCACACAGGAGATTCCAAGACTCACGGTGAAAAACGGAACGTAAAGTAGCCCGTTCGTTTTTAGGAAAGTTTAGACTGTGTATGTGGCTCGTATTATCTTTCTGACAGACAGCACTGTCCACGTGAAAGGCTCGTGCTTTGCCTCAGCTTTCAAGTGAACCCGGAAAGGACTACTCAGAATTCTGAACCACACAGGATGGCCACACACTCTAAATCCACCTACGATGCAAATACATTCAATGTTCACAGCCAGAAACGCTATACACGATGCAGCAGTGGGCGAGCCGTAAAGAAAATGTAACTCAACCTCCGCTGACCATCTGTAGTAATTCACATGGATTCCAGCTCAATTCAGCTCTTAACAAATTTCTGAACGATTTAGACATGTAAGTACCTTGTCGTTTTGCATTTCTTCTAATTGCTTTTTCGCATTTTCAACTTCCCGTAGAAGAGAATTCTGAAAAAGATACAAACAGTGCTTTAGTGTCAATTCTTACAGATGCTGCGTGGACTGCGGGACAGCTACACGTCTGTCTGAAAGCATAAAGCCCCTCAGGATGAGTGGCAGGCCTCAAACCCAGCGTGAGATGCCGGCACAAGGCCAGATGACAACTCTTAACATTGACTTGTACACAGACAATCTTCTCCTTCCCCGACTGATCTTCTAGATACAAGGAGGCCAGCTCGCTGGGGTAAGTGAAACTGCTTTAAACTTGCTTTCAGCTTTTGTAGTTCAGTGGTCACGCAGGAAATTGGTGCAGGTTTCACATGCAAAATTCAAACCCGAGACAAAACTATCCCCACCTCAGGGCCGGCCCACAGGTCAGGGTGAAGTGAGGGGCCTTCCCTGTGTGGACTCTAGTGAAGTGTGTGCGTCATCTTGGGTTCTGTGGGGGAAAAACGTGCTGCAGAACTTATAGTGACCACTGGTCTCTCTCAGACATGCGCCGCCCAAGCGCCGACCCCGGGGAAGGTTCTGGGCCTCGTCTTTAGGGCGCTGGTGCAGCTGGGACAGGTTTTCCAGAGTGTTGAAACCACCGAACCTGAACCAGAGTGTTGCCCACTGAGCTGCTCTGACAGCGGTTCTCAGACATTTTCCAAAGCAAATGAAGAGAGAGAAGGCTGGAGCTGGATCATGAGAATGCTTGCTTTCAGCAGATTCAGTCTTTTCTATCACATTATATAAAAGTTACTGAACTAAACTCATCGATCGGCTGCGTCATGCAGGGCTCCTCTGTCGTGGCTGCCCCGTGGCAAGCAGGATCTAAGGTCCCCAACCAGGGATCGAACATGCGTCCCTGAGCTTGCAAGGCAGATTCTCAACCACCGGACCGCCAGGAAAGGCCTAGAAATAAACTTCTAAGAAAGAAATGAAGGGGCGAGAGTGGACCTAGAAGAAAGTTCTAGCACGGCGGCTGTAACCCGGGGCCATCGGGGGATCCGGCTCACTGATGCTTTCGTAGGGGTTGCAGGCACACGGCTACGCCTGTTCCTCACACACTGCCTGTGGATGCTGTCACGCTTACTGAGTGACATGCCGCTGCTCGATTATTCGTGCCAGTAAAGACACTGCTGTGGGGCCCTCTATGGGAACAGTTTTCCAACTCCTCTCCTGGAGATTCCCCACGGCCCGCACCCGCCACAAACCAGGCCGGGCCAGGTCAGACACACCTTGGTAAAGCGGCTGCGAGGCCGGCTCACCTTATCCTCCAGAGCAGCCATTCTCTCCTTCAGATGAAGCTGAAGCCTCTCGTTTGATTCGGACAGAAGCTTATCCACGGTATCTGATAAGCGTTTATTGTGTTCTTCATTCATTTTTTCTCTCTGCCTTGCCTAAAACAGGAAAAACAAAAACTCACCAACTTCAAGAACAAGTACGGTCATTGTTTTAAAAGCACCGGGGAGCCACGACGTGAGCGGCCTGTGCCCTGGCTCCCGAGGCGGTCCCTCCCATGGCCACTTCTGGGGGGCTCCTGAGCATCAAGAGCAGAGTGCAGAGGGAGGCAGGGACTTCACTGGTCAAAAGTCACTCCCAACGCTTCTCTTTGGCAGAGCACCTGGGGAACCTTAATGCCAGCAGCTATTACCTGTTGGAGGGGCTTGGGGAGCAAGCAGATTTACACTCAGAAACAAGCAGACTTTAAAGGGGATCGGCTTACACACATGTTGGTGGAGGAATTTCCCAATGTATAAGCAGAAGCCTGAGTCTGGATTAAGGGGGTGAAATGAATTCAATTTATAAAGCAAAAGGTGAGAAAACTCATTTTGGAAGAAAAGCGAGTGGAGACAGACTGTCACGTGCTTCCTTCCATCCAACATCACTTGAATTCTTCGTAACAACTGCTGCTGTCCAGCCGCTCAGTCGCATCCGACTCTCTGTGGCCCATGGACTGCAGCACGCCAGGCTTCCCCGCCCTTCACTGCTTCCCAGTCTGCTCAAACTCACATCCACTGGGTTGGTGATGCCATCCAACTGACTGTCCTCTGTCGTACCTTCTCCTCCTGCCCTCAATCCTTCCCAGCATCAGGGTCTTTTCCAATGTGTCAGTTCTTTGTATCAGGTGTTGGAAAAGTATTGGCCAAAGTATTGGAGCTTCAGCTTTAGTATCAGTCCTCCCAACAAATATTTAGGACTGATTTCCTTTGGGATAGATTGGTTTGATCTCCATGAAGTCCAGGGGACTCTCAAGAGTCTTCTCCAACACCTCAGTTCAAAAACATCAATTCTTCGGCACTCAGCCTTCTTTATGGTCCAGGTCTCACAGCCATACATGACCGCTGGAAAAACCACAGCTTTGACTAGGTGGACCTTTGATGGCCAAGTCACATTTCTACTGTTTAATATGCTGTCTAGGTTGGTCACAGCTTTTCTTGCAATGATAATTCATATTCAGTTCAGTCGCACAGTCGTGTCTGACTGTGCGACCCCATGGACTGCAGCACGCCAGGCTTCCTGCCCATCACCAACTCCCAGAACTTGCTCACACTCATGTCCATTGAGTTGGTGATGCCATCCAACCGTCTCATCCTCTGTCATCCACTCTCCTCCTGCCTTCAATCTTTCCCAGCATCAGGGTCCTTTCCAATATGATAATTCATATGAAAAAACTACAAGTAATTACCTCAAGCAATTTTTCACTGTAAAAACAAAGTAGGCAAGTCTGTGTTTTATATAATGAACATCAATTTCATAGTTTAAAAAGCTGTTTTAGGATCTACTGTATAAAAAAAAAAATGGAGAGAAGACAAAAGAATGATACATTTGAGATTGGCCCTATGCTGGAAGTTGCTGAAGCTAATTGATGGGTCATGGATATTTATTATACTACTCCTTCCACTTTGGGGCATGTTTCAAGTTTTCCATCATAAAAAATTAAAAAACAGATTATTTTCTGTTAAAACAGAACCTTCTCTAGCAACACAATTCAAAATAATCATTTCTTCAGCGTTCAGCCTTCTTTATGGTCCAAGTCTCACATCCATATGTGACTACTGGAAAAAAACGATAGCTCTGACTATATGGACCCTTGTCGGCAAAGTGATGTCACTACTTTTTAATATGCTGTCTAGGTTTGTCATAGCTTTCCAAGGAGCAAGGATTTTTTAATCTCATGGCTACAGTCACCATCTGCAGCGATTTTTGAGCCCAAGAAAATAAAACCTGTCACAGATTCCACATTAGACATCAGTATTCAAATATTTTTAAAGCAAAACAAAAGTCTACTTTGAATTGGCTTAGTCATAAACAGCATCCCCATCTCAACAGCCTCTGAGCAGCAGTTCTGAAAGTAAGGAAGTGCACCCCTGACCGGGAGATGTTGAGCTCCCTGCCGAGGCGGGGCGGGCGCCTCACTGCGGGTCTCATGATGGGAATCAGGATCGCTGCCCCTGGGAACCCGCCTGTGAGGCTCTGCAGTCCAGGCCCAAGAGCACAGGTTCGGTGGGGACAGAACTGACGCCTGAGGCTGGACCTGGGAGGCCCTCTGCTTCCCGGATGGTCCACGTCGCCGTGTGGCCAAAGCCTCCGGGAAACCTCTCTCAGGACTCGGGGATGCGAGCCTGCACCGTCGCCCGTTCCTGACGTGCCTTCTGTCTCAGCGCAGCTGCGGTCCTCCTGTCCAGGAGCAGCCATCCTACACACGTGTCTGGACCAGCAGTCTGGCATGGGGGACTCTAGCGCCTCCTCCGAGGCAAGCGGACTGCACACCTGGGCACCACGCCTGCAGCTTCAGGGGCCCCGGACCGGCCCCTCGGGTGTGTCTGAGGGCCGCTCTAAAGGCCACCTGTACCCCGAGCAGCTCCCCCGACTGGCTGCTCAGAGCAGCAAGCAGCCTCCTTGGAAGCAGGGGTCCCCTGGGCCCTGCCCAGCGCCTATGGGCGACCACCTCTGGCCCTGCTCCTGAGGAGGCGGGTGCCCGGGTCAGCAGACGGGGCCACCCACGCACACGCTCGACGGCAGAGACGGGAGAAAGGAGGTGCCGGCCCAGACGCGGCCTCCCCGCCAGCACACGCACCCGCTGCAGCTCCTGGTTCTTCTCCTCCAGCTGGGCCTCCATCTGCCGCAGCCTCTCCTCGATGTTGCCGTGTCTCTCTTCCGCCTGTCGGCCAAGAACAGGGTCAGTCCCGCTCACAGCGCCCCGTCCTGACGGCACGCGGGCTGGGACCACAGGGGTGGCAAGCGGGCCGCGCTCTATGCGGGCCTCGGGCCCCGGGTTTGCAGGGGGCACGCCCACACGCCTGCTCACGCCGCCTGCGTGGCTTCGCATGCGACACGTGGGTGACGGAAGGTGCTGGTGACCGGCTCGTGAGAGGAGACGTGCTCCCCACCACCCTGGGCCCCGCACCCGCGGCCGCTGCGCCCCCTCCTTGGACTGCGTGTGGCGAGCCAGGGCGGGCAGCGGGCAGCGGCAAGCACGGGACGCGCGAGGCACACGTTCTACCTTCCTAAGCTGGGAGGGATGTTCGAACCGTTTAGCCTCCTGAGTGGCAGAGCTTCCGGAAGACAAAAGGTCGGACTACAAGGCCGACCGGGCACGGAGAGCAGAGATGCCAGGGGAGAGGAGAAACCAAGCCTTGAGAGGAAGATCACAGGCAGAAGGGCGCCCCCTGGCGGCTATTAGTGACCCTGCTCTGGGAGGGTCTGCGAGCACCGGACGGCCCCTCAGCCGCTCACCGAGCTCCGGGCAACGCTCCTGACAGCCGCGCCAGCACAGGCCCGCCCGACTCTCCGTGCCCAGCCAGTGCCCACCGGCAGCGTGGGGCAACGCCTTTCCCGCCAGAAGGGCGGGGTGGCTGGCCGGCTGGCAGTGGAGATGATGCCCCCAGCAGCGCCACATCCCCGGGACGCAGCCTCTCACTCGCGGGCTCCCAGGGACGGCGAGCTGGGAGTGGGGCTCGTGCCCGCTGTGACTTTCAACAAGTGTGTGAATAAAGGCTTACTGCTGCTGCTAAGTCGCTTCAGTCGTGTCCGACTCTGTGCGACCCCATGGACTGCAGCCTACCAGGCTCCTCTGTCCACGGGATTTTCCAGGCAAGAGTACTGGAGTGGGTCTCCAGTGCCTTCTCCGAATAAAGACTTAAGAGTCTCCTAAACGAGAATGGGATTTTCCTAGGTCTGAGAAGAACTATCCTGCTAAGGCTTTGAGTTGGTGACTGACTGAACTCTTGAGAAGCAGTGACTAGGAGCTGAAGCGTCTCGGGGACACACAGAACACGGAACAAAACGGAGGGAGACCAATGGAGGGATGGCACGGAAGCAGGGACACTGCCCGACACTCCGGAGCGCCCCCGTCTCAGACGGGCAGCGTGACCCCCGCACCTGCGCTCCTGCCTGGGCTGGGCAGCAGGGGCAGGGGCGCGGTGCCACAGCACGGGAACAGGCCCTCCCCGCGGCCCCCCACCCCCCGGGACCCAGAGCGGCGCCTCGCAGAGCGCGGCCAGCCCTGCGCACGCCCGGCCCCCGGGACCCAGAGCAGCACCTTGGAGAGCGCGGCCACCCTCTGCGCCAGCTCGGCCTCCACCTCAGGCAGCGTCTCCGCCCTCCGCAGCGTCTGCTGCAGCTTCTGCTCCGCCAGCTCCAGGCGCTCCTGCAACTGCCGGTTTTTATCCTCTGTCTACAAAGGGAGAGCAGGGTGTGAAAACGGGCCGAGACGCTGAGACACAGCCTCAACGTGCGCGTCGGCTGGGTCAGTTCTGCTTCAGCAGCTGCGGCACGGTAAACTTTCTCGCGGTGTTCCTGGGCTGAGTCTCACTGGGCAGAACACCTCCCGCCAGAGTATCTGCTTTTCCTAAACGTCCCCAAAGAAGTCTTAAAAAAAAAAAAAAAAGTTCTTGTACATTAAAGATCAGTTTTCTATAGAAGCTTATTCATTCTTGTTGACAAGTTGAGGGAAGAAGGGTTCAGTACTGACCCTTCTTAAAACATCACCAGCATCACCATTTGAAGGGAACCCTACTGACCACAGACGGCCACGGGCATGTGAGCCAAAATGCGGCTCTCACCCCCTCTGAAATAGACCTGCTAAGAATGTGCCAGGAGAAATGCCAGTCAACTGATATTTGTGAATGCATGATTATTCTTTTAAAAGATCTTGTCAGCCTGAAAAACTTTCAATGTAGAAAATTTAAACAGATTCTTTTTTAAAAAAGGAAAAAAAAATTAAATGATCTATAAGCTCAGGTTCCTGAGAGATTGACATTTGTTTCTAGGCAGCTTTCTTATTTTTTCTGTGTGTGTTATTATTCTATGTACATACACAAACAACACGATATGCTTTAAACCCCTCAGAAAACAACAGCATATGGTACAGGGTATTTTCTGATCTGCCTTTTACAGCCATTATTTTGTATATCGTAATCTCTTAATTAGCATTCCACATCATAAACTTCGATGGCTTTCGAGTATTTTATTTTTGTGTTGGGGCCAATGATACCTTTTGCAACACACCCGACCAACTCACTTTGCTTTGAGAAGCCAGATTTGGTTCTCCTGGTTAAGTCCTGATTATCTGAGACCACCGGGGAACAGGAGCGAGTAAGGTTCACCAAACCACAGGAGGTGCAAAGCCTTATCAGACCGGAGCTCTAACCCTGCCTTTGGTCACAGTGACCCCAGTTCCCAGCAGGCAGCCAGCTGCCGTGAAGTTCCCTGCCGCTCTCTGCTCTGTCAGTAAAAATGCTAACAAGCCAACAGATTCACGTTCAAGTAAAACAAAAGAGTCATGGGTGCAATTCCACAAAATGGTTAAACCAAGTCCCAAATAATTCAAACCTGTAAGTTGCGGTCACCCCCAATTTTTAAACAACGTATTTCCTTCCAGTACAGCCGATCTACCACGATGTGCACCCACACTTGTGAACGCAGTATTCCAGGGACATAAGAGCTTTATGCTGGGACTTGATTTCCAACGCGGGAGCCACATGCAAAGGTCTTCACCTTCCCCAGTAACGCACTGCTATAGAAGCCAGACACAATTAAATAAAAGCCACTACCTGTCGATGCATAGAATCCTTGTTTGCGATTTCATTTTCAAGTTTATCATTGAGGTCATGCACAGAGGTGGCTTCGCGCTGTGCGGCGAGGTAGCGTTTCTCAAGGGTGGTGATCCTCTCCTCCATGTCCTCCTTCTGGGCCATGGCCTACACCGGGCATTGCAGAGGAGAAAAGGTAACTCATTATCGTGGAACATTCCGATACACTTAACAGTAAAAAAGCTGGGCTAAATTCTAACTTTCAAATCAAACATAAAGTTAGCGTCCTCAAGATTAAAGTCCTAGACGTGGCAGTTTTCTTGGATGTGAGCAAAAGCGCGCCTACCTCAAAGGCCACATCTGCCACGACTGGCACCCATCTGTCTTAATGGTCTGTCTGGGCACTCAGTTTCCCAAGCTTCTCTTCTACATAATAAACCCAAACAGCAAACAGAAAGTATACTAAACCACCCTGTTACTGCAAGAATTCCAGGAGGGAAGGCGGCTGGCATGAAGTCAGGACTGCTGTCTGCCACACCATACAGGCGGGCTTGGCCCAGAACAGGGAGGGGCCTTCAACAGATCCAACAGGGAGCTCTGAGGCTTGTTTCCTTGGGTAAAAGTTGGAAAAATCTCATGCAATTTCCTCAAAATTAAAGTAAGAATATTAACGAGTGGAAAGAGAATTCAAAGTTTAACAGAACTGGGCACAGCCTTCTCAAGCCTAGTTCTTCTAAAACAGTTACACCACACGTATGAAGCACTCCAACCAGGGCAAGAACTTGCTGCTGGTGCAACTCCTGTCCGCCGGCTCAAAACCCATTTCAGGTCCCTCCCTGGTCACTAAGTAACCAATGTGGGCAAAGTCCCGACATTAAAAGTGAAAGGCTTAAAAACGCTTTTTCCAGAATTCTCTACGTATTAAACGCTGCCACCTAATCTCCTCCTGTTGCCAAAGAGTAGTGTGAATAGGTTATACAAACGTGCAAATATTTCTGTTTTGAGCTCTCACACAGAATCACTCACACCAAGCTACTAAACAAGTACCCCTGCTGTGCCACGTGAGACAGTCCCCCGGGGGTGGGGGGGCAGGGTGGGCGCTGTCTGCACTCAGAGGAGAGGCGAGGCTCACAGGAGAAGGCCTGAGTCCCCAGCACTCTCCTGTGTTCACAGTGACCGCTAGGGAGTTTCTCGTAACTCACGACACCCACAGACGCAACCGCCAGAAACATCATGATTCCACATGGTCACGCAGCTTGGGCGTGAGGGCCTGAGGGTGAGGAGGGACACATACTCACTGCTGATGCACGCGTAAGATCGCCAGTGAGTAACACATACTACTGATGCGCGCGCAAGATCGGCCCTACTGCACAGCACAGGGAGAGCTACTCCGGGCTCCGTGGTGAAGTGAATGGGTAGGAAATCCAAAAAAGAGGCGGGGGGGGGGGTGTGTGTGTGTGTGTGTGTATACACACACACCGCTGATTCACTTTGCTGTACAGCAGAAATTCACACAGAAGTCTAAAGCAACTATACGCCAATAACTGAATGGATGGATGAATAAATTTTTAAAAAGGAACACACTGGGCCGCCTGGAACTTGTAGAAATGCGGAGTCCACACCCAGGGTGCAGCACGGCACCAGGGCCACCCTCGGGTCGGTCCACTGCCAACGGACCGCCTGGACCAGGCCTCTTCTACCCCAGAGCCCGCAACGCAGAGGCGGGGAGGCCGCGAGCCGCGGTCCCGCCGGTGCTCTGTTCCTGCTCCTGCAGCCATCCCAAGGCTGAGATCCCCAGGAGAACAAGGGACCCCAGTCCACCGCAGGACAACGGCCGCGGCCACCATCACTCACTTCGCGGACATCCCGCTGCAGTTTCGTGTTCACTTCCTCGGACTTGATGAGGTCCTTCCTGGCCGTGTCCAGGTCCTCCTCCAGCTCCGCCACATGGGCAGAGAGGGCTGCCAGGCGCTCCTTCATCTGGCTCTGCTCCCGCGACTGCCTGTCGATGACTTCCTGGAGCTCCACCACCTTGGCCAGGTCTTCCTCGTGGCTCAGAGAGCCGTCGGAGGATCTCTAAGGGGGGAAGGAAGCCTTAGGCGGCCGTGTTTCGGGAAGGAGGGGACACAGCACTCCGGGCAATCGGTGAGGTCCACACTGCGTTCTGCGCTCTGGGAGCTCACAGGACCCTCGTGGCCACTGCGATCTCCATGGCGCGTTGGTGAGAGGTTCCCAACAGCCCCGCACACACTGGACAGTAAGGCAAGAACCAGACAGAGCGTGAGACCGAGGACTTGCCTTTCCGTTGGCGCTCGGTGTGCTTTCCTGCTCGTGATTTACATCAAGCACCCCGTCCGTTAGTACCTTTTTCTGGTTATTCTGCTCTTTAAGAATCATCAGCTGAAACCAAAAAATTGAAGGAGAGTAAAGAAATAAGTAAACACAGCAAAACTCCACTTGGAAAAACTCAACTCTAAACTGAAAACACAACATAAAAAGAAAATGCGTGGTGATGCTCTCCACCCCGAATAGAGCCAGGTGATCAGAGTCAGAATCTGTCCTCTCGTGGACAAAGGGGCACTGAAGAGATCCTGCGGCTCGGAGCCCAAGGCTAGTTTACTGATCATTAAAATAGCCCAGGTGGGCGGGTCCTCAACCAGAAGGACAAACGGCATCTGATGCCCACCACTACAGCCTGCACTCTGTATAACGAAGGGATAAAAACGACAAACCCTTAACCGAAACGCCACGGTGACGGACCACGCTTACCTCTTTGTGTGTGGCACCTAATTCTTCTTCTAACAAACTACACCTTTCGAGTGCTACTCGTAATCGCTCTCTCACCTGAAATAAAAGGGGCCGAGTCACTGTGTTGACGTGTGACACACGTCAGCACACTTCTCACCGTACACTCACCCTGATACACGGCTACTGTAACCGAGCACCTTTAATGCCTCTCATTGATCTTAACGTCAAGAAAACCTGCTTGTTAACAGCTTTCAATTCTAAGTTTGAGAGAACAAAGTGTTATCCTAGATTAATTTTATTACCCAGTTTTTAACTGCAAATTGATATACAGAATATATTAAATCTTGAAATATTTATGCCAACTAATACTTTTTAACTGGGGGCTTCCCAGGTGGCTCAGTGGTAAAGAATCCGCCTGCCAACACAAGCGGGCAGGTTCGATTCCTGGGTCAGGAAGGTCCCCCGGAGTAGAAGATGGCCCCCCACTCCAGTATTCTTGCCTGGGAAGTCCCATGAAGAGAGGAGCGTGGTGGGCTACAGCCCACAGGGTCGCAAAGACTCGGACATGACTGAGCATGTACGCAGGCAGCACTTTTTAACCATATTAAACTCTGACTTCTTACAGAAAAAACGTATTTTCAAGAATACAAGACACTCAAAAGTCAACTAGTTACACAAACACGTGCGTCGTCCACCTAACAAGGCAGCAAGTGTACAAATCCTGGAGGGCCGGGTGGCTGGTACCTTCTCGTCCAGGGCCTTGTGGTGCTCGAACAGCGACTTCAGTGCCTTGAGCACCTCCACCTCGCTGGACACGCCGGCGGGGGACTGCGCCTGCCGCTTGACCACCGTCATCCGCAGGGACCGCTCGTGCCGCGAGACCAGGCACTCCAGGTGCTCCAGCAGCAGCTGCAGGGCGGGGCCAGAGAGCACCTTCAGCCTCACGCTGGGACTCGGGGCAGTAACTCCTCTCAGCCTCACGCTGAGACCAAAGCCGTGCTAAGGCCCGTCGGAATCCCGCCAGTCCAGTGGCCCCGCAGTTAAGACTCCACACTTCTGCAGGGGTCATGGGTTTAAGCCCCAGTCAGGGAACTAAGATCCCACACAAAGTGAAGCGTGGACAAAAATGTAAGTTAAGAGAAACCCCCCTCAAATGTACTAAAATTACATTAGCTCTTATCATAAATTTGAAGCAAAGTATGAGAACCTCAAACTGATCCACCCCGGTCCGCTCAGTGGGAAAATGTGGAAAATGGGTTGAAAACCAGACAGAGTTTAAAGACGAAGCCCAGCGCTGACCCCCGCGGGGCGACTGTCAACACGTGAGAATCCCCCTACTGACCCTGGTGTTGTTCCTTTCCGCTTTCAGCTCAGCGATTTCTTCTTCTCTTTCAAGAAGCTGCTCCCTGCATACATTGAGTTCCTTAGTAAGTGCTGCAAACTCCTAGAAAACAGGTAAATGAGCAAGTAACTAAATGTAAACACGAATTACAGAAGCGAGTGAGAATCTGAAGACTGACCCTGTCAAGCTTCTCCAGGCTCCACACAAAGGATCTCCTTGCCCCTCCAGAGGAGAGGGGCTCCGCGGACCCCAAGACCACACAGACCACCACTACTCAGGCCAGCCTTCAGCCTCCACCTCGACCTGGCAGGCCCGTGCCAGGGGAGAACCCGGAACCCAAGCCTGCCTGTTCCAGACCCAGGGAAGTCTGAGATACTTTCCTAAACATAAATCCTAACAACAAAGTGGATGAAGAGATTCTTAAACGACACACAGACAAGTGACCTAAAAGCACTGGGAAGAGTAAAGAAAAAAGGTAAGGTCTACAAGGCCACCAGGCTTTGGAGTGTTCCTCTGGGAAAAAGGCTGATGGCACCCCAAGGCCGTCTCTTAGCCTGACTCCACTGAAGTCACCCAGTCATTCAATAAACTGGTTAAAACGTTAAATTCACATTACATGTATTTTATCACAATTTACGCATGCGCTCAAGTGCGCACAGACACAGAAGTCTTCGGAGACAAGGTGGCTTTGAAGAGCATCGATCAGCTACAGAACGTGAACAGCCCTTCACGTCAGGATTTCAGCACAGACTGGCAAACGCAAAGCTCCAGTCCCGCTGGGGAGAAGCAATCCAGCGTGCCCTCACACCGGACAGACTGCCCACACGGCACGGGCACTGGGCATCATGGCTGGGAAGCGGGCAGGGAGGGGAGCCACAGGGACTCGGTCTCCTCTCCACGGCCCCCCAGGAGTGAGGGAAGGAGGCAGGCGCTGATCTCCGAGGGGGGATGTCTACAGGAAGAGCAGGCTTTGGAGGGAGCGCTAACCGTCCAGTTTCAGACAAGCTTAATCTGAGACGTACTTGGGCCTTCAAGCGGCCGTGTCCAGTCCGGAGCCTGCTGTTCTGGAGTCCTGGGGGACACAGGCCAAGATGAGACAGAGCAGCGAGGCGCTGAGTGTGGCCAAGAGGAGCCGAGGTCTGAGCCCAGCGAGGAGCCACGGCCGGGTGGCTGGGAAGCGAGAGGCGCCGGCCAGGGAGGCTGGGGGAGGCCAGGAGGGAAGGGGACCATCTCGGGCGTCAGGGGCCCTGGAGGAGCAGCCACAGGGCCAGCGGGCGCCGGGAGGAGGAGCCAGCTGACTGCTCAGCAGAGCGTCTGCTCAAGTGGAGGCCACCGGTGGCCGGGACCATGGCAGGCCAGCAGCCCTGGCAGGGTCAAAAGCCCCGGGGACAGCGGACGGGGGCAGGCGGGGGGCACAGGCTCGCCCTCGCGAGGGACTCTGCGGCCGAGCGCCGAGGGCAATCGGGCGGCAGTCACCGGAGACGCAGGCTCAGGAGGGCCCTCTGAGAGGATGCGCTGGGGCTCGCGGGCTGCCGGCGGGGGTCCGGGGCGCGGTGGGAGCCGAGCGGGCAGAGGGCGCCCTTCCCGGGCACACAGCTCACCCACAGTCAGCGGACAGGCAGGCAGATCCATGGGCGCAGACCCAGATGGACAGTGAGCTGGGGGGGGGCTTTCTGGAAGTCCTCGCTTCATCTCTCCCAAATTCACTGAGAAAACAGGTGCCTCTGCACCGAGCGCCAGGGCGGCCGAGACACCCTGGGGAGGGCGGGCAGCAGGGCGGGACGCCCGGCCGTGACCGTGGGCCTCCGCGCAGACTCGAGGCCGCCTGGACGGGGACCTGACGGCAGGAGCAGGTTTCCGCCGGGTGAGAGAGGCGTGCGTGTGCGTGTCTGCGTGAGAGAGGCGTGCGTGTGCGTGTCTGCGTGAGAGGCGTGCGTGTGCGTGTCTGCGTGAGAGGCGTGCGTGTGCGTGTCTGCGTGAGAGG